>OY776089.1:637500-1102000 GCA_963675205.1 Catocala nupta | reverse complement strand
ACGATAGTTTCCTATAAGCAACAGATTATATTTTGGCGAGGAAAACATCAACAGTTTTTTTAAATGTAAGTCGTTACGTTACGACCTGCAATGGCGACGGCGCGGGCGGCGTTGAGTACTCTGCCAAATGCAGATTGAGGAACATAATTTACAAAAGGTAAATTATGTTCCTCATTAACAAACGAAATAAAATCTTTGACAAATATTAGTTTTTATTTATGTATGTATTTATTTAGTAAAAATTAAAGAATTGTTACATGCTAGCTTCTGTCGACAGCTTCAACTGCTTAAATCTTACGAAAAGACACGCCGGTATAAGTACACGGCGTGGTCTAACTGTATGTCAAGTTTCATCAAATATCGTTTAACAATGTATGCGTAAATGAATAAAAATTATCGAGAAACATCTTTACAAACTTATATTCATAACATTAGTTGTATAAAGTTGAAGTTACTGTAAGTCTTAAATTCAGTTATTCGATTGACGAAAATTTAATTTAAACAATTGTTGTTGCGATCTACTGGCCGATAATTAGTAGACACAGATGGGTATTCGATTAATTGAAAGGGTCTTTCCTCGACCTGGGAATAAAACCAGAGACCTCATGCACAGTAGTGGTATTAACTACTACTTATTCTCCCGAAGCAGTCGCGCTGCTACAGCGCCGTCAAATCTTAGAGTTAAGCTCTCAGATTCTATTTTTCTTTTTGAAAGACTACACCAGCACTTTGAATAAATCCTGTGTCGCGGGGGACTTTACAAACATTCAAACAACAGACACAAAGAACATCCAGAACTCGGAACAACCACACACGTGTGGATCACACAAATTTTTGTCCCGCGTAGGATTCGAACCCACAACACACAACGCAGCGTCAGTAGTGATGCGACCACTTATAACACTACGCCACCCCTATTTATGTATTATTTAACAATACAGTGATCAAACTGATCAATCATTGTCAGAGTATTTGAATTACAATTTGATATATTGCACATATACTTAATCTATGTTACGAACGCGTTCAATATTTATTTACACGTTAACTAGTACAATGTATAAATGTTTACTGTTATATATCATAGCTTTGAATCGTATAAGTAATGCGCATCGTAAAATTATTACGAGTACTACACAATATTTAGTACAGGATATAAAACACAAACAAACTGCCACTGATTACCGCACTGACATAAAAATAAAACGTTCACAGAAATGTTTACACTGTTATAATTGGTTAAATTCCTGCTTTTTGAAATACTAGCTGTCTCCTGCGGCTTCTCGTTAACGATAACTGCTCTGCTCTCTGCTCTTATAAACCCTATGTTATTTTTGGATAAAGCAACTTTATAATAGTAAAAAAAAATTTAAATCCTTCCTTTACTTTCTGTGTTTATTAATTACAAGCAAGAAATAAAAATATTTCTTATTTGTACTATAAGTATAGACATAGAAGTTTGCAGCTAGCTAAGCCTTAACTACAAAATAACCTTCAAGTTGTATATGTGTGATGTCATATTGTTCTGCCCACCCTTTCGGCGATAGTCAGTGGTCGCAATGGGTTTCGGTGACAATATACCATGTAGTTATGCTATATACGAAGCAAGAAACTAGATGCTTCGACATCATTCTAAACATAATATGTGACTGTTTCTATATTTTAGCGTTTTCTGAGCCGGACTCTTGCATTAATGTACTTTATAGATTTGTAGATAAGTCAGTTAAGCAGCGGTAGCCCTATTGGAAACCAAACTATTGAAATCTTGAAAAGCAAAAAATAGACATGATTGGACTAACTTGTAACTCGAGATACTTGCTGTAGAAGCTGAAAGACCTGAACGCCTGGTTCTGGATGATGTTGGAGAACTCGCCCACGTAGATCATGAACACCATCGTCGACAGAATCATCAGGACCGTCACGAATACCACCTGTATGCACAAACAGGCTGAACAACACACCTAGTATTAATGTTGTACAAACGATATTAAAATCAAACATTTAAATCACCCTGGGAAAAGTGAACTCTCACATTAAAGAGAGATCGATAGTGTACAATTTTTAATATGAAAGAGCGTGATAGTACTTTATTTGTAATACAGATGTCATGGTAGCATTGTCAACTGTCCCACTGCTAAGCACGGGCCTCTTCTCAGTATGAGAATGGTTTAGGCAATAGTCCACCACGCGGCACAGGCCGGGTTAGCAGACTTCACATCTCTTTAAGAAAATTATGAAGAATACTAGCCAACCTTTCAGCCGACGCCAAGTGACTTGGGAATAATAAAGGCTACGGAGAAGAAGGCTCAGTTATACAGGTTTCCTCACGATGTTTACCTTCACCGTTAAAGCGAGCCATAATAAACTATCTCATGCGCACTTAACTTCGAAAAGACAGAGGTGAATGCCTCAGGATATATATATCTCGCGTCTTCTGTGAGATAGTGTAACTGCTATATCGAAACGATCTATGGATCTATGGTTTAAATTTATGACTATAAGAACAAGCTAGTGTACGCCGAGTCTGTTGGAAAATATACTATAGCACTTAATACTTACTTATTACAGAAACGAGTCCACGATTTTTGTCATGTTTTTCTAGGTATAGGATACAGCACCGGGAGTACTCTAGAACACCTAATCACATCAACAATTTAGTTTGACTGCAGTCTTCTGTAGGTTGCAAGAAGTTCTCTGTCTGAATCTAATTTAAATTTGAGCAGCAAACTAGGCTAACGTTTTATTGTGCTAGAATTCAATTTAACTATTTTGAACTTTTTGAGTTTTATGTCATGAAAAGTAATGGTAACCTAAATGATCGATGAACTGCCCCGCATACGTCTTTATTTCTGATGAGAACTATACAACTCTATCTTTTCAAAGCTAAGCTACTGTTAATCAAAACATTGTTAGTAAACTAGCCTAAGTGAAACTTCTCTTCACGGCGTTCTCGAGGTTGCGTGAAATTTGCTAACCCTCACTGGGCCAGCGTGGTGAATGGCGATCTAAGCCTTAGTTTTAGTTTTAGTTAGACGTATGTTATCCGCACTTAGCCACGCAATTGGGCCATTGTGCGTAAGTGACCGACGCGAAAAAGTTGTTCGGTTACTCATACCACCTCAGCTCTGTCCAGAAAGACAATAGGGGACCGGTGTTGCACAGCACTTCCTTCATCGTCTCCGGACCGTTTAGTAGTTTCGCCCGTTGGTTGCTCACGCTTTTGCAATGCAGCAGCACGTGAGCCGGTGTCTCCTCGGTCTCCATGCAGCCTCTACATAAAGGGCTGTCAGTGATGCCGATGTTAAACAGGTGTTTGTTGAGTGAACAGTGACCCGTTATTATACCCACTAGATGACGTAGGTTTTTCCTTGAGGAACGCAGCAGTTTGCGTGACAGATGTATGTCTAAGGATGGAAGGGCTTCCTTTGTCTGTCTACATTCCTTTGTTTCTGCCCATTGTTTTTCATGTAGTTTCGTGGTTCTGTCACATAACCATGTTTTGAGTTGGCAGAAGGGTATCGGGACAATTGGTTCGGGTCCTACCATTTTAATGCTCGATCCTCTCTTTGCCAGTTGGTCTGCAGCGTCATTGCCAGAAGAGTTGCTGTGGCCGCGTATCCATTGCAACGTTACCCGATTTTTTGTTGCAATTCTTTGCAGCTCACGGTGACACTCTAGGATGAGTCCACTGTTAAAGCAGTTGCTTTTCAGAGCTTGTAATACCGCGGCACTATCCGAGATAATGCGTATCGTCTTATCGCTTATACCCCTTGATGTAACCGCTGTTGCAGCCCGGGTGATTCCAACACATTCTGCCTGGAAGATAGTGTTGAGGTTTCCCAGGGTTGTTGAGTAATCGATGTTTAGGTCCTGGGAGAAAACTCCGACTCCTGTTCCTGATTTTGTTTTAGATCCATCCGTGTATATTCTCACTTCGTGTATACCAGAGCTATCTTTGAATTCTTCATGAAGTTGGATGTGGTATTTCTTGTCGAAAACAAAAGTTTTTGGTATGATATCACATGTCGCCGCTATCATTGGAATTTCGTTGTATACTAACTCCTTTAGGCGTGCATGAGTTATCCTACTGTCCTGTTTCCAGAGCCCTACCTTTTCAAGCCGTATGGCAGCTGTAACTGCTTCCTGCTGTATGATTAGGTGTAGGGGTCTGAGGTTTAGTATGGCCTCCAGCGATCCCGTGGGGGTTGTTCTCATACAGCCTGTCGTCGCCAGGCAGGCGAGTCGTTGTAGGCTTTGTAGTTTTTGTGTAACTGTGCTTAGAAGAGTGCGGGGCCACCAAACTATGGCGCCATATGTTATCATTGGGCGTATTATGGCCGTGTAGAGCCACAAGGTTATAGATGGTTTGAGGCCCCATTTTCTGCCTATTAGTCTTCTGCATTGCCAGAATATTGTGCGTGCTTTGGTTATTTTTGTGTTAAGGTGCTTACTCCAGTTGAGCTTATGGTCGAGTACTACGCCCAGATACTTGACTTCTTGCGATAGGGTAAGGTCAGTTCCAAATAATTTTGGCACGTTAGTTAACTGAGTTTTCCTTTTATGTGTGAAAAGGACCAGTTCTGTTTTAGTCGGATTCACCGTCAGTTCATGATGGTTACACCATTGTTCCATGATCCTGAGGGCTGATTGCATGCGATTACAGATTATGTTTTCTGAGTCGCCTTTGATCAGGATGGTTATGTCATCCGCGTAGCCAACCGTGTAGTAGCATCTGCTATTAAGGCGTTCTAACAGGTCATCTACCACGATATTCCATAGCAGCGGCGAGAGTATTCCTCCCTGGGGACAGCCCTTCGCTACTATGCCTCTCGTGGTAGAGTTCACCGTGAATTGTATGGCCCGCATCTTTAGAAGTTGATCGATCCAGCCACTAGTGGTTCTATCAACACCAAATGTGATGAGTGATTGGTTAATGCTGTTGAATTTTGTCTTATCAAAAGCTCCTTCTATATCGATGAAAGCCCCTAGTGTCATTAATTTGTCAGATAATGCTGTTTCTATTGTTCCCACAACAGAGTGCAGCGCTGATTCCGTTGATCTGCCTTTTCTGTAGGCGTGTTGCAGGCGGTGTAGTGGCTTGAGTCTTAGAGCACCTTCCCTTAGATACCGATCAGCTAGCTTCTCTAGAGTCTTCAGCAGGAAAGAGGTTAGGCTGATCGGTCTGTATGATTTCGCCTGTGTGTAATCTGATCTAAGCTTTGTCATAATAATAAGCTGAAGACTTGTATTCAGCAAAGAAACAATATAGAAACAATAGGCTAATATTGTTGCGTAGAAACTCTAACACGAGTGACGTTAGTTATGCCTTAATGCAACTTTTGGTATCATCTATAATACCAGAAATAGATCGAGTTTTCAACACTCACAGTATTCTGAGCATTTGCAGTTTAATATTAGTACCACTTTAGATTTCAAGAGCCAACACAACTGACCAGCAATAAAATGAGCTCTAAGCTTGTATTTTAGTAGTTACATCATCTATCGTTTAACGTATGCGTAAAATTCTGTCACTTGAAATATTCACGCCTATAATCTCACAGTGAGAAGGCACGACAATATCGACGTATACCGGGTACATTTCTAGTCGCCGTGCTTCTACTGACAATGTTCTAATAGAAAAACCCATTCATAAAATTAGCCCGAGTCGGAAAACCTCACAATGCCTCGCGAATATAAGCTCTAACTTATGTCACGACATCGACAAGGCCGTTCAACAAATTGATGACACAAGATTTATTAGTTGGCCATATGTGTCAAGTATTCCATTTTTAAATACCTATGACATTTCTCAGTAGGAATATGGATTTTGAAGGATAGCTTCCGAAATCTGGGTTATAAATAATACATACATCTACCAAATCGTTTGTGGATATACAGGCGAGTCCCAGTTAATTCAAGTGTATTCGATGGACAGCCACGCAGACGTTTTGAGTTCCATCCTAAGGCGCGCATCGCTGGCGTTTCGAAGTTATACATACATACATACATAAACTCACGCCTGTTTCCCAGAGGGGTAGGCAGACACTACGGATTTCCATTTGCTACGATCCTGACACACTTCTCTGGCTTCATTCACTTTCATAACATTCCTCATACACGCTCGCCGGTTTAAGGAACTCTTAACCTGGCCTTTATCCAGAACGTCTCCGATCTGATCAAGAAACGTTCGCCTAGGTCTTCCCCTTGCGACTGTTCCATTCACACTAGCCTTATAAACTTTCTTAGTCAGTCTGTTCTCGTCCATTCTTTCTACATGCCCAAACCAACTTAACATACCCTTTCGAAGTTATGTGCGTATTAAATAGCTAATTAATGCTCGCTTCAACAGTGAAAGAAAACATCGTGAGTTTTCTATAATGTTTTCAAAGATATGTGAAGACTGTCAACCCGTAATGGCCTAGTGTAGTCTCCTTAGCCTAAGAGTTCTCACACTGAGAAGAAGCCTGTGCCCAGGAGTGAGTCATATTTATATAAGGTTAAAATATATTTAGTCATTATATTTTAGCTTTATCTAAAAACTAGATGTGCCCGCGGTATCACCCGCATTTCTTGTTACTGCGCCGCCCCCGTGGGTTGTAGCATGATGTTATATAGCTTATAGCCTTCCTCGATAAATAGTCTATCCAACATTAAAATAATTTTTCAATTCGAACCAGTAGTTCTTGAGATTAGCGCGTTCAAGCAAACAAACAAACAACCTCTTCAGCTTTATAATATTAGTATAGATAATACAGGGCTGATATTATTACTATTGTAAGTATTATCAAAATCTGTTTAGTGATTTATGCTTGATTGATATATCTAAACTGCTGTACAAACTTTTACATTTCTAATATTAAGTAGTAGGATGAAGATATGTTTTCTTATTATACATCGGTGAAGTGCAAGACACCTTTCTTTTTTATATGTATTTTTCATTAGAGATATTACAGATGAGTGACATGTTGACATAAGAGTGTCGGCGAGAGGCGTCGCCCTTTGTCGACACCGTGTTGTCTACGACAATTATTAAAACGTTTGTTTTGCTGACTATGACATGGGTCTTTTAACATTCACACTATATATACTTTAATAGTATATATAGATAAAATAAGAGTAATAGTAGTACCGAGCCGAGGACCACGTCATATTGGCAATAAAAATTTTTATAATGATTCTGTAATATATGGAAAACAATGAATTTGCATTCGCTTGTTTAACATGTGTGAGCATATTTTTGTTTTTATCCTGGTATGCATTCCTGCTGGAATCACGCGAGCAAAGCAAAGAGCCAATACTAGTCAGAAAAATTAACAAATTTGGGAGATTCGAACCTAAAACAATGCTTTCTAGATTTTTTTACTGTATCTGTTTTATATTTTGATTCAGAATCATGGTATACTAATAAACGAATTTGATCTGGATTTCGCAATTAAGTACCGTGGTATTCAACTTCTGCTCAAAAGATCCACTGTCAAGTCGACAAAGTCAAGGAAAAAAGTAGCATAGCAAATAATTTCACTTAGCAACACAATCCCAATATTCTTTTTTCACCTGCCTCTTTAATAACGAAAGTAAATAACAACTGCAGTTTACGTAAAACATTCAAAATTAATGACGCGTTCACTGCCATGCCATCATTATTGATGTGCTATGTATTGAAAACTCGCCAAACCGCAAAGCTTATGTAATACACAAAGAAGCTGACTGACGTCTTAACAGATAAGCATGTATAGATACATATATTATGTGTAAGGATTTAAGAGTTAGGTAGCTCGAAGTGATTTTGGTAATATTACAAATGTATATAGTAACGGTGATTAATTGATTATATACATATAATAAAACTAGAAACAAATAAAATGTGGGATGGATCATCAAGTAATTTTCGGATCCATTTTCTTTGTTAGTAAAGGTACGTGTTAATTTTAAATATTATAACTATAGTCGGTTAAAAATAAACTACTTTTCTATAGCACTTTTTACTATGCTTACTGCCCCGTGACTGTAGCTGCTAATAAGTGTTATGATCGCTTTGATCAAAAAATAAATCTGTTATAAATATTTAATGATCACTTCGATTTGCCATTGTAATATTTAAGTATAAATAATAAGCAGATTTAATTATTCATTGTGGCAATACTTACAGAATGGAAAATAATAATTTTAGTGGTAATTGTATTTTGCTACACTGCAACACCACACCGTCATTTCTGTGGTGAAGTGAGGGCAACATCATTTGATGTAATGTTTAATTTTAAGATAGTCAGTACAGTTAAGTCAGTCCTTGTTGAGCAGTCGAGAAATGCAGTTGTACAAAAATTATAGGCATTCATTGTGATTGTGTCTACAGTATAGTGCAGAAAATAAAGCCATCGTTTAGTAAAAAGGAGTGTTTTATTTTAACATAAGCAACCTAAACGTCGAAGAAAGTGTTAATTTAAATAGTTTCAAAAATATCTAAAATAGAGCTTTTTAATTAACTGCCATAAATTACTGAAGTAATAGTCTCATTTTGGCGCATAATATTTGCGTAAACTTATGACATTATGCAAATCAAAATATTCAAAACTTTGACAAATATTCGAACGCGTGTAACTTTGATTTTGGTGAATTATTTTATTACGTACTAGATGTAACCGCGGTTTCATCCGCGTTTATGATTACTGAGCCGCCCCGTGGGTCGTAGAGTGATGTTATATAGCATATAGCCTTTCCCGATAAATTATCTATCCAACACTAAAATAATTATTCAATTCGGACCAGTAGTTTCTGAGATTAGCGCGTTCAACCAAACAAACAAACTCAGCTTTATAATATAAGCATAGATTGTAACCGATCGATATCTGTACATAGGTGATATTTAAGAAAATAATGTCTGTTCCATAAGTGGTAAAAATATCTAAAATAATCGATACGACTACTCGTACTATAGTCGAATCAATTATTTTAGATATCTTTTGTCTGTCTGTATTTGTACGCGTTTTGCTCAAAAAGTACTGTACAAAATTAAATGCAGTTTTCACAGTTGCATTTCTGAAGATCTTATAAGTGTATAGAGTTCTAACTATAGGATCTTGAAAAAAAATGCCAAAGTAAATATTGCTATCTATTAATGTGACACTTGAATTTGGTACAAAGGCTTTACCGATATACGGGTAATATCGATTACACTATAGGTAGCTGGGCAAAATACAGAATGATGATTAATGTTACCTAAATAGAAAATGTACTGCAGGCACATATCTATAGATTGCAAAATAATACTGACATACAGCTGTGTGAACCGACTTCGTTTAATTATTTTTTTGCTTTTGGTTCAAACGATTGCTTGAAAATTCAGTTAGAAATGACTAGTATTCTTGGTAACCTCTTCAGCCAAGCTAATAATTGTCTTATGAAGAGTGAAGAATCCACATGCAAAATTAGTATTACATAACTAAACATGTGGAACGCCGGAGCCCATTAATGATTTATAGCGTGCATTTGACACGGTTAGTCTAGCCAATGAGCCTAATTACTTTTAGCTGGTATTTCGAGTAGCTCTGTCGTATTGTAGGATCAATCGCTTCGACAAAATTAACATGACACAATACCACATATAACCTTATGAGTTTAGCAGAAGCATTTATTTAAGTCTAGGTAGAAATCCTACTAACATTGTAAGTGTAAATGTTTGTAAGGATATTATTACAATAATAATGTCCTCCAGACCGCCAGAGCGGTCACCCACCGGGCTATGACGCTCCATATAGCTCGCTAGCTATGCTAGGAGTTACTTTGAGGGATAAACTTAGAAATGAGGTTATCCGTCAAAGAACCAAGGTTACCGACATAGCTCGCAGAATAAGCAAGCTGAAGTGGCAATGGGCTGGCCATATCTGTAGAAGGACCGATGGCCGTTGGAGCAAGCGAGTCCTAGAGTGGACCGCGACTTGGTAAACTTACGTTTACCAAGTCGCGGTCGGTTGGACGCCCCCCGGCCAGGTGGATGACCTGAAAAAGGTAGCTGGGTCAGACTGGATGTGGAAGGTGAAAGACCGGATTTTGTGGCGTAAAATGGGAGAGGCCTATGTCCAGCAGTGGACTGCGGTGGGCTAATTGATTGACCGGTCACGACGGACTATCGGCGCCTATACGGATATATTATAGTGCACAAGTGTGTGTAAACACAAGGACACTCTCTGTTTCCTAACTCTCATGATCCGATGGGACGACAATCCGATACGACTGGAAAGAGATCAAACGCAGGAGCATTGTATATAGCGCCATCTGTTGAATGTAGGCTCCATCTGTGCGGAGTCGCCACAAATTTAATGACTAAATCTAGATTACCGAGAGCGAAGTCGTGGATAAAATCTTATTGCTTAAAGGCAATAATTTTACAAGTTCATGAGAAGTAATGAGTAGCTTTAAATAAGTGTTAAAATGACATGGTATAAAAACATAAGCAATATGTCGTTATGTGAGCTTTTATAACTCTTACCCGCCAAGTGAAACGCAGTAACACTGTTATTCTTATGCAAGTTCCCTGCAAGAGAGTAGCAATTCTCCAGCCGAGTAGCCTTTTTCGTACCGTCACCAATATTGACAATGGTAACCTTACATATTTCACCTGAGCCCTTACATGTTTGATAATAGTACAGCTATACCTCAGACTGCTTCTTGGGCATAATGTCTCCTACTCCATTCTGCGTGAAGGTTGTGATGATGAAGTAGAGAGAGCAGATGTACTCGTTGCCGCACCAACTCGACCCATCGTCTGACAAAGTATAAATGTTTCAATTAAGTTTCACGTTACTTTACCTTGGCACAATCGTGAAAGTCTATTGTAGTCCCATTTCAAAATCAAATAAAAATCAAAATTCTTTATTTGCTAAATACAGGTTAGAGATGATGGTACATAAAGCAAAATAGTCCACTGTATCATACGGTAACTGGCATGCAAATGTTACACTTAATTATTCAAAAATAAATAAACAACTGATCAAAATATGTATCAAAAAACAACCCATTACAATACTTTTAAATCCATTTAGTGTATTTATCATCATCATATTACATTATTTGTCAATCAATAAAGAATGTAATTGACAATGAAATTGGTCTGTATCACAGAATCGTATATTATTGTTTAATATCAATATTATTATCATTTAGAAAATAATTTATAGTATAATAGGCTTTACTAATCAAAAAATCACGCAGTATGATTTTAATTGTGATAATATTTTCTGATTCTTTCACTGCCGTGGGTAACTTATTGTATATCTTCACAGCCATACAAAAGACACTGTTATGTAAGAGACCAGTCCGAGAGGGTACCATAGTACCCTCTAGGACTGCATACATAGACGTGTTTTATTGCGATTTTTTGTTGTTTTTATGAAAATTTCAGTGCTAGTCCTAACAAACATGGCAATTTCATATATACAAATCGAAGGAAATGTGAGTAGTTTCAAGTTAATAAAATGAAATTTGCAGGTGTCAGTTTTTTGTAGATGGCAATTTCCCTAATGCAACTCTTTTACGCCAGGAACACCTGTTCCTTGCCTGTAGAGTTTTCCCAGAAAATAACTCCATATTTTAATATTGATACAACGTACCTAAAAAGTCACCCAAAAAGCGGTTATATCTGCATATCATGCAGATATAACTGCTTTTTGAATGGCTTTTTACTCAACATGTAAAGGGCATATGAAAATGTCGGCAATTTATGAGTAATGTCATAGATTTGTGTGTTAAATGTAAGATTATTGTCAATATGAATTCCGAGAAATTTCATAGTGTGTGTTTCGTCAATTTGCTGTCCATCAAAATTAATATTAATATTATTATTAGATTTTTAATCCTACTGTGCTTAAAATGCATAATGTTAGTTTTCTTAATGTTAAGTTTTAAATTATTATTTTGTAACTAAGTTACTACGTTATGTATAGTGTTATTAATTTCTGTTTCGTAGTCATTTATTTTATGTCCTTCGAATATAATTGTACTGTCATCCGCAAATAGGATTGTTTATTGATTGATAGATCTTGGCATGTCATTTATGTAAACAAGGAATAAGAGTGGCCCCATAACTGAACCTTGTGGCACTCCATATAGAATCTCTCTCTCTCATCTCTAGGGACTTGATGTATATGTAATTTCTGACTTATATGCTGTATAAATTTTAGTAAATTGTGTTACTTGTTGTCTGTCATTAAGATATGACGTCATTAATTTATAGGCATTACCCCTAATACCACATTATATAATTTTTCAGTAATATGCTTTGTTCCACAAAGTCAAATGCTTTACTTAGATTCATGGACATTGCTGAGACAGGTACTTTTTGTCAATATTAGTCATAGCCTTGTGTAACATATTATAAATTGCAATGTTTATATTCTTATTTTTCCTGAACCCATGTTGTTCACTTGCTAAAATATTGTCTCTCACAGTATTCATATAGAAACTTATGAATTACCTTTTCATTTTGAATATCTTTGCAAATACAGGTATTATGGCTATAGGTCTGTAATTTTCCATTAAATCTTTGTCTCCTTTTTTAAATATTGGTTTAATGATTGGTGTCTTTAATTGTGAAGGAAAGACTCCACATTCTATTGACAAGTTGATAATGAAGCTTAAGACCATAATGTGTGAGGTCTGTTTAATTACTTTTGTCGTTATTCCATCGATACCAACACTATTGGTGTTTTTAAGGTTCATGATTATTTTTACTATGTCATAATTATTAACAGAAGATAGAAATATCGAATTGAAATTATGTGATGACACAGAATGCTTATAAGTATTTGAATGATTATTCTTAACTAAACTTACAAAGTAATCATTAAATGTTACAGCCATGATTTTAGGATCCCTAATTAACTTGTCATTGTGCTTGACCCGTTCAATTTCTGCTGTCATGTAATTTGTGTTATTTTGTTTAATTAATTGCCAAGTAGCTTTAGATTTATTATAAGATGTGTTTATGTAATGGTTATTTTGAACCTTTTGCGTTAAGTTTATAATTTTTTTATATTATTTTTGTAGTTGATGTATTGCATTTTATGTTTTGGATCCTTTGTTAACCTTGTCTCTTATGTTTACTACACAACTTGATACCATGTGAAATCCACTTCGACTTTTTATGTAGAGTCCTTCTTGTTTTTATTTCCGGAAAGCATAAATTTGCATTTGATAATCCTTACTAAAATTATAAACACGAATGTGAGAGTTTGTCGTTTTGTTTGTGTGTTATGCTTTTACGCCTTAACTACTTGACCGATCATCATGAAATTTCGCATACACGTACAAAAAAAGGCCTTAACGTAACTATCATCCAGAAAAAAGTTCTGATCCCGAGATATAGAAATTTATTGACAGAATCCAGAATAACGAGAGCAACTCCGCTGAAAAAATCTAGTAGTTCATATATGCATAGACTCACATTTCGTAAGCTATGGATTAAATTGCACGTTATAGAAGGCAACCCTTCTTCTGGTTGAACGAAGTATGATGCTTTTTGTTACCAAAAAGAGAAAAGATTCTCCTACCAAGTAAAATTATCATGTTTAGTAGTCCACCGCCCTTTATTTACACAAAGATCCAATATTGCTGGGCAACAAAACTGCGTAGCCTCACCTTCAGATTAGAATATCGTAGACTTTAATTCACTCACTTTAGAAAATAATTGGATTAGATTTTATTTTTAAAATCCTTTTATATGAACTGTCCCACTGCTGTGCACAAGCCCCTACTCTGTGTGAGAAGAGTTAAATGAAATGAAATGAAATGAAAAAGTTTATTTACCAACATAAACATACAGTACACAAACAATTAAATTATTTAAATAGAGGTGGTAAAATAGGCATCTGCGTCAGCTATTGTTGCAGTTTAACTGCAACGCTGGTATTCTCGCAGGCCTAACATAAAATAAAAGCCTTAAGATTAAAATTTCTTAAAATTATATGATTACATTATAAATTATATATAAATATACCTAATAATATTATAATTTTAAATATAATATAACAACAACATGCAAATACAGAATAAATAATAATAATATATAGATAATAATTATAAATATTTATTACCGCATCTTGTAAAACGAGGTTTACGAACGCAGCATACATGCCAGACTGACATCTGTCAATGTCAACAACGTCAACAGTTACCACGATAGACATAATAATTAAAATTATCAACATTGCACGCGGCTTGGGTTATAAATGACCTAATAGTACACAGTTACAGAGTAAAGAATATACTAATACGATACAAAAGTACACATGGTTCATTACAAAATTGAGAAAGATGCGCATGCGCAAATTAAAACTAAATAATATCGAAATAATACAACAACAAATAGTGGCGTATTGCACTTCATGTAAGTACATATTAAATTTATGGAACAGATTTTTGTTTATTTATTAAATATTGTTTTAAATTGTTACGAAATGAACGCAATGATTTTAGATCTCGTATTGGCGGCGGAAGGTTATTCCAACATTGCGTCGCTGCGTATTTGAAACTACCCCTGAAAGCCGTGGTTCTGTGACTTGCAGTGACCAAGAGATGAGACGCCGCCCGTGTGCTGTAGTGATTAATATCACGTGACCACTTTAGCTTATCATAGAGGTAAACTGGTTTTTTGTATTGAACAATACCAAACAGCAATGTCGCCAAATGAAGGTGTCTGCGGGCAGCCATCTTCATCAGATTTCCACTGTTTAAAAATGGAGTGACATGCATGCGAGGTGGAATATTATAACAAAAGCGAGCACATGCGTTCTGTACACGCTGTATCACTTTCTCAGTTCTTTTCAAAATACATGGGCCAAACACAGCATCCGTATAATTAAGTTTGGATAATATGAGAGCCTCACAAAGTTGTAGCCGCACATCAATACTCAGGTGTCGGCGGATTTGGTATAGCAACTTGAGACGGTAGAAACAGTTTTTTACCGCTTGGAGTACATGCGTCTCAAAATGCAGTTCGCCATCCATAACCAAACCCAAGTTTCGAGCCTCAGTAACTTGTTCTATGGGGCAACCATCTACCATGACCATAGGGTTTAAATTCTGTGTCTTTCTAATATGTTGCATTGAGCCTAATATCAAAAATTTTGATTTCGAGGGGTTAAGTACAAGTGAATTCTTTTTGGCCCAATTAGATATCCTATTCAAATCTACATTCATTTTATTTACAGAATTGTGGCAGTCATTGGGATTAAATGAAATATATAGTTGGAGGTCATCGGCATACATATGATATTGGACATGCTGTATATGGTTGGTAACATCGGCGCTGTACAATAAAAAGAGAAGAGGCCCGAGAACTGATCCCTGAGGGACGCCCCGGGTTACCTGACAGCAAGAAGAATTCGCCTTGTTACCATCTCTGGCATTATCCAGTTGGACAAATTGAGATCTATCAGTTAGATAACTATGAAACCATTTTACTGTTGCCGAGTCACATCCATAATAGGAAAGTTTAGAAAGAAGGAGAGAAATATTTATAGTTTCAAATGCTCGGGAGAAATCAAGCAGAGTTAGTAGAGTAGCCATACCCTTGTCCTTAGCCTTCAAAACATCATCTGTAACATCGAGTAGAGTGGTAGTAGTGCTATGTCCTTTTCTAAACCCAGACTGTCTTTGAGGTATTATGTTATATTTCTCAAGATACTTCCTCAACTGGTTACTGACCACCCTTTCCAGTATTTTTGACAAACAAGGAAGCAAGCTGATAGGCCTAAGATCTTTGGCAACAGTTGGATTAGAAATTTTGGGTATAGGTTTGACTATTGCCGTTTTCCATACATCTGGGAAGGTAGAAGAAGTTATAGATTTGTTGATGATTGCTGTTATGTATGGCAGAGTATGAGGGAGTGTCATCATCAACATTTCTAATGAAATATTGTCAATACCCATAGCATTTGTTTTTAGACTGTTGATATGTGAGCTGACTGCTTGTTCACTAACTGGCTCTAAACCAAAGCTGTCCGTGTGATACCTATTGGTTTCAAAGTATACCAGATCTGATAGAGAAACTGTATTATTACCTGGGATATCTAAAAAGTGCTTATTGAGGTCTTCAGGGTTGTCAAGTGCATAAGGCAAGTCATGAATTATTTTTTTATTAATATTGATGGTTGATTTTAAGTTGTGCCATAGTTTCTTAGGATTTTTTATATGTCTGTTTATATAGGTTTTGAAGTAGGCTCTTTTTTCATTTTCAATTGCCCTTGCTACAATGTTTTTCATGTCTTTGTAACTGTTTTTGTGAGTGTCTGTTTTATTTAGTTTATATCTAGTATGGTACTTGTCACGAATTTTCACCATTTGCTTGATTGTGTCTGTAACCCAAGGATAAGACTTCTCTCTAATTAGAACTCTTGTAATTGGTGCATGAGCATTAAACAGAGTAGTGATTAAGGTATTGAAAACTGTCACCATGTCACTCACATTCTCCAAAGTTGCCAGGTATGCCCAATCAAGCCTGCAAAGATCCTCCTCAAAAATGTCTAGCAGTACCCGAGATAAAGGTCTATAAAGAATCCATTGAGGAGAAGGTTTGCTGATTTTGAATGAGCAAGTTACAGACAAAATGGCATGTTGTCCCAACTCAGGCTTAAATGTCACTGACACATTGTGAACCTGTGCATCAGTGCACACAATATCTATCAGTGTCTCACTATGATCTGTGAAATGTGTAGGCTGCTGGATCACTTGGTTTAAACTTGTGTATTGTAAAAAACTATTTAATAATATAGTGCTGTTATCATTGCTCTTGAGACAATTAATATTAAAATCACCTAGGAGGATAATTTTATCTGCCATATGAAACGAAGTGAGGGATGCCGTGATTGCATCTAAGAAAATGTTGATATCTAACCATGGTGGTCTGTATGCTGTACCTATGATAACTGTTTGTGAGTTGACATTGAATTTGAGCCACATTTGCTCAACGTTTGAGGAGACTGGATGGACCATGGTTTGAACTCTGAGATCACGACGCACATAGAATCCGACACCTCCGCCTCTACCTCCTCGTATTCTCGACGGTCTTGGTACGTGTCTGAGGCGATAATTAGGGACTGTAGGCGCTCGACCCTCCTCACCATCCCGCAGCCAAGTCTCATTAATGGCCATTACGTCTACTGCAAGTTCATCCATTGCCAACAAAAATTCATCATGACGTGTTCCCAATGATCCAGCATTGAATAAACCCACCTTTAAATATTTACCCCTATCCATTGCTATACTTAAAAAATATTCTTACCATACTATAAAGTAGTTTATCAAGGCTTGGCAGGAATACACAATTTATGTAAATATATGTCAGTGTAAATATCTTTAACTTATTTTTATCTGTAGATATAATGTAAATAACTTTTCTGTGTACTTTGAGATTATGATTAGTAAATACAATATTTTGAATATATAATTTTGTATTTAATGAAATTGCTGTATGTTGAATATTTAAAAATATATAAAATAGAATTCCAAAAATATAGATAATATATAATATGTGTAAATAGCATAACTTGTAAACAATAAATTTATAATAATATAAGATATCGATAAATCCTATATTCCTGTTTCCATTATCACTAAAAACATACCTCCTATAAAAACTATACATAAAATCACTTATAACTATTAATTTAGGTTTACATTTATTTAAAGTTAGGACCAAACACCTGTTCAATATCCGACTCGTCTCTAATCGAGTTGACTTTGTCCCCTGGCTTATAACGTGCAAAGATGCGGCCCCGTTTGACCCATACGAATTGCCAACCTGAGCGCTTACCGGCTTCACGTGCCAAACGAAATAAATCTCTGTTCGTCTTGGTGAGCCGCTCGTTGATGTAAAAGCGCCGGGGCGCCCCCGGTACCAGGTCATCCGACGTCGCTCCCCGCCGAACTCGCGCGCTGTGTAGCATTGCGTCCCGCTTGGCGCGTTGTGTAAAACGCACCACCAGGGGGCGCGGGCGCGCCTCGGGGCCCGCAGGGTCCGTCGCCACGATGCGCCGACCACCGACGCGCTCAGCGCAATCGATATCCCGTTCCTCCACCGTTAAGCCGATCTTCGCAGCTATCTGCAGCACGACATTGACGGGGTTCTCGCCGCTGACCTCAGGGAAGTTAGTTATCTCTACATCGTTCGATAGCAGCTGCTGGTCTCGTTCGCGTAGATCTTGCCTTAGCTTGGCGATCACATCAACATCCTCCATCTGAAGGGGCTGCTTTTTCTCCAAGCTACTGACCTTTTCCTCCAGTGTATCAACTTTTTGTTGATATTTTTTTATGTCTAGTCTTATTTCAGTAAGCTCGTCACGAAAAGTTTGTAGGTCTCTGTTTACAGAACGTAGGTGATCCCTAAAAATTTTAAGTTCCTCCGCAATATCCAATGTCAACTCATGAGTGGACTCAAATGAAGAGTTTATGGGTGAGTTTCTAGTTATTGGATTCTCACGCTTCTGGCCAGGAGTTGACACATCAGAATCTTTGGCGATTATTATTTTGGGCTTGGATTTCATACAACCCGGGCACTGCCATGATGGAGAAATGGAACCAGTAGAAGGCAGGGCAACGCATTTTAAATGAAAAACTCCATTGCAGTGGTGACATCTTGCAGCTTCGGCCGGCGACAAAAAGCGACGACAACGCCCACAGCTTTTCGACATAGCTACTATCGATTGAGTGCTTAGTAGTTCCCACGATGATACAGAGATGGCGTGCCAACCGCACTTTATTAGGTAATAAAATTATGTTAGTGAGTAACTATTTGTTATCTGTGGTGGCACTGCGACTGTACTCAGTAGTTCACATAAGGGCACAGAGATAGCGCTGCACTCAGTTTAGTAAAAAGGCTCTATTAATAAGGTTCTGCACCGTTTCATCGGTGCGCGAGTTTCAAACTTATAGTGCACGACACCGCGCTAAACACCACAAAAACCGGTTAACACTAACAATGTCTGTAATATGAGATTACTGTTATATTTTTAAGTCACGGGTAGATTTTTGTACGTTTTGGATAGAATATTTTAGTATGAGTTTTTCTTTAGTTTTACAAAATAAAAGTCACTGCAAACACTTTCTGTACTTATTTGATTCACACTTCACAAACTCCCGACTTCAGTTTTACGGGATAATTACTCTTATAATTTTAAAAATAAAAGAGAGACCACTGTACGTTTACTATGACTTAGGTGAGGGTGACCATATTCTACCATATTTGCCCAGTGCAGATAGCCGGATTTCATATATTCTTTAATACAGATCTCCTCACATGTTTATCTTAACAGATAAAAGAAACAAAAATTAACTATATAATACTCACTTAACTTCGAAATGTCGGAGGCGCTTAAGCTTCATAGGAGACTGACCATTTTTATATGGAAGTGGGTCCAAGTGCAGCCTAACACTGACACATAGCGCATAATGTTCCTTAGACTAATACTAGCCTGCAACCCAAAGCACACCAAAATCTATCCGAGGATATCCGTATTCAGAAAAAATATCCGTACAGATTTTAACTGAGCAAAAATCATAATTAGCTGCCTATGGGACGGCAAACTGACAGGATCGGGGAGAAGTGAGGCGCAGGACCTACTGCTTATCGTGCCTTCCGAAGCACGGGGCTGGAATGCCGCCAACTTTCTGACTTTGGGCGGTTATTGGAAATTAGAAAAAATAATAACACTTATTGGCCCGACCCGGGATTGGAACCCAAGACCTCATGCACGGCAGTCACATTTACTACCTCTGCGCCACCAAAGCCTGCGCTAGCTATTTCTCAATCGTCATCATCGCCGTCGAGAAATAAAGCAGGGCGCCTAACAACGTCTTGGTGCCTAGCCGACTCTAAATACCAAACTATGCACGTAACAAGGGCACGGCTGCCAATAATTGTTCTTCATCCATTAAAAGAAGAGCAGCAATAGTGTTTGATGCAATCTAGTCCATGATAATCTTCGTCAATTAAAATATAGCTATGGTAGATTTTAGAGGACGTATGTCTACGCTTTATGTGCGCTTGTACAAGTTGGACATTATTGGAAGGCATCGAAAAATCTGAGAGGTCAATAAGCTGGCTGTTATACTTTTGTATAATGAATGACACAGTGATGCGTACATTCTCGCTGTAATAGCTTGACGCCAGTTTGATTTGGTAGGTGCCTACAGCGAATAGAATCAACTCCTTCGGTGTTAATACAGGAAATGCAGCAACATTATCCTCCACTGCTGAAACATTTTCGAAGTTGGCCTTACTTCGGTTTAGCCTTCTTTGATCTACATAATCTGCCAAGTGATTGGCAACATTCAGCCGCTCCCTGACTATATTAATAAATTCGAGGGCATAAGGGCTATCTATAATATCAACGTGGAAGGCATTTGTTAGAGCTGCAGTGATTCTGAGATCTGTAAAAAAGTGGTTCGTGGCATAATTACAGACCTGCCAGAAGAAATGCCGAGTGGTAAAGAAATATGAAACAGAAAAGCGCACTGTATATAACGGTTCACGTCACGAGTGATGTTAGACTGCGCGAAGTGCGATGCAAAACAGCGGCGCGTGCGCAACGTAGGTATAGACGAGCAACACGTGCGAGAGAAAGACATATACCCTATCTGAATGCAGACAACTGTTTTTGTATGTAAATGTTTCAAAACACAGAAAATAATGCAACAAAAACTTAAAATACGACTTATAACTTCTCGGTAAGCTAGGAGCGAATCTTTTTTTAATAGTTATTTTTAGCATCTTTTACTTTAAGGAAAAAATAAAAGTATTCCTCCTTTGAATTTTCTACGTGACAACGGTCTCCCATTAGGTCAATATATTTTAAGAACTTTTTTTAAATGACAACCCCGCACTGCCTATAATAATTCCTGTCGTGGGGGACTTCGGTCTTGGTCTGGGTGTTTATATGTATAATATGTATGTATTTATAAAAAAGAAGGATATATTTATGTTTATCCATTGTCTAGCACATATGCTACACACGCTTACACATCAAGTTAGACACCCTATATACGCATGACTACGCTCCATACAAAATAGAGAATAGTAGGAAAGGGACAGTGCATAGTGGTTTCGATGTAAAGGTAAGGATAGAGCGCAACAAAAATATAACGCACTCTCTCGCACGATTCGCAGCGTTCAACTTCTAATAGTTCAAAGTCCAAACAGTCTAGGTTGAGGCGTCGCTGTGTGTACAAGCTCTGCTTAGTTTGGGCTAGATGATGTTATGTGTAGGTGATAGAATATTATTATTATTTATCCCGTGTGAGAATCAAACCCAAAATAAGTCGAGTGTTGTACTCGACGTTTGCAGGGGCGAGGCGACTACGACGCCGACTGTGCTGTCATGCATCATGCATTTTAATTTACTGAGCTTTTGTAATTAGGTATATTAAAAGTACCATTGTACAGCCAAGAGCTCTTCGGCTGTGCCTGCTCCTCGAGCCTGCCGATGAAGTACCAGAGGCAGGTGGTGGCGTGTACGACCACGGAGAACCACACCGCCACGGTCAGGATGGTGTCCAGCATGAAGTTCACCCGCACACGCTCGTTGTGCCGCTTCAAGCAGTTGTATACCGTCACCTGGTGGTACAGAGGATAAAATTAAACAACTTTATACGGATTTTATTCCTACTTAATATTATAAATGCGAAAGTAACTCTGTCTGTCTGTCTGTTACACTTTCACGTCTAAATCACTAAACCGATCTTGATGAAATTTGGTACAGAATTATATTTGATTATAAAAAGGGCATAATAGGGTTGATATAAGGGATGAAAGTTTGTATGGGAATTCGTCATTATCGACAATAAAACCATGAGTCTTTGTATTTAGTCACTTGATAAGAAGTAAATAAACATTTGACCCAGCGTTTTTAAATTCCGACCTACCCTTCCTATCCTTACTTAATATTATAAATGCGATAACTCTGTATGTCTGTATGTTACGCTTTCACGCCTAAACCACCGACAAAAGACAGTAGGCCGAATAAAGGAACAATTTATGTCAGATATAGAGAGGGATGTTGTCGTGTGCGGTGAATTTTATGGACACTAAAAAGAGACATCGTACCCTATAGAGTGTCTCAACTCTTTAAAATTATCAGGAGTGCTTTCCCGTAAGTTAAGGTTAAAAGTTGGTGTTCCAGTCCTGTCAATGAGAAGTCACGCACCAAGGCTATGTAATGGTACACGGCTACAAATTACTCATCTAGGACGCAATATTACAAAAGCTATAATCATGAATAGAATGGCAAAAAGAGAAAATGTTTTAATTCCCCGTATTCCAATTGTTATGACCGATTAGCCATTTCAGGTTAAAAGAGTGCAGTTTCACCTAAAAGCAGCATTTACGATAACAATAAACAAAACTGTTATGGCGTGTTCACAAGTATCAAATCGGCAAAATCTTTATGTTTTAGCAAGGGATAGAAAAAAAATAACCTTAACTTATAAAAATGTATTAAAATAAGCTATTTGCTGTAAACCACAGCAGTTTTTTGAATATTATTAGCATAATAAGTATCCTAAAAAAATTAAAATGCTGCAATGTAACTATTCCACATGGACGAAGTTTTTTTTTCGCTTTATTTGTTATCAGAGACTTTTATACAATTATATATGCCAGTCCCATCGTACCTCATAACAAGATACAACAATTTAGTTAAAACACAACGACACGAACTTATAAATGCTAGAAGCGGCTTTTGAGTTAGGCGCTGACAAGATATGATGAAACATACCGATATCATACATATTTAAAAGTAACTCATTTCGCAGATTTTCCCCGGCAGATCGAAATCTGACACATTCCGTTAACAAGTGGGACACATCCTCTAAAGATCCACAAACCTCGCAGTTTGGTGAATTCAGTTTTCTCATTAGAAATCCAAACTTATTGAGCGGCATGTGTCCAGACCTCAACCTGTGGGCGATTACAATAAGCTTTCTGCTAAGCTCAGTGTACGAAAACCATGGTATATGAGGAGGTTCTGATACTATAGTCCTATACCATATCTTCCGAATTTTCATTAAAGTATTCTTTCCAAATTTCGTAACATTTATTTTTATATTTAGGCAATCATTCTACATAATTAGTTATAATATTTCTTTCTATACCCTCAATAATACCTAATTTTGCCAGTCAGTCAGCCTCTTCATTACCTTTTAAGCTTATGTGCGCGGGCACCCATTGCAATTTCAGATCAACCCCTCTATTAATTAAATTTTGGATTTTAGACAGAATTTCATAAGCTATCGAAGCACCTCTGTATCCAGAGGCGCATCGAGCTATATGTTGCAGGTCACTTTTACTGTCGACACATATTAATATTTTTGTATTATCCGCCTTTTCGGTATACGTAAGTGATTCTGAAATTGCAAAAAGTTCTAATGTCATAATTGATACATTATTAACGAGTTTAAAGTAAGAGTTAGAAGAATTATTCGGATTCAAAGGATCATAGTAGGCTGCGCCTCTGCCATTAACACTCTTAAACTTATCGTATAAATTATATAATAACTACGATAAATTTGACGTATTTCGCTCAATGTAGTATCTTTGATTAAGTTCATATCATACGTTTCCTTGGATCTTTTAATTGAGCCTAAGTCAGATTTTATTATATTTTGAATATTTACATTAGTTACCCAAGTCTCCAAAGTAAAAGATACTATAATGGGGGACAATATAATAGTTTCCTGACTAACTTCCTCAAAAATACTAACAAGTAGCGGCAGTCTATTATTGGACCAATATCTGGTGTGTCTAAGATCGCTCAGTTCTGACAGTAGTTTAATTGTTATATTGCCTAATAATGATCGACATTTTAAACAATATTTGTACGCCAACCATTTTCTTCTTAAATGGAGTGGATAAACACAGAGCTCGCATTCCATAACATGTATTGGAGTTGTTCTTATAAAGCTTCCTATTACGCTTAAAGCCTGGTTTTGAACTTTAACTAATTTGTAAATATTTTACTTTGCACTGTTATCGTATAAATAGCAACCATAGTCTAACCTACTTCTAATTAACGCAATGTACAGTCTACGTAAATGTATCTGATGTATACCCCAGGAAGAACTTGATAGAATTTTAAGTAAATTTATAAACCTTTGAACTTTTTCGACGACTTCGCTAATATGCTTACCCCAACGTAATTTCCTGTCTAACCAAACACCTAAATATTTGTAAGTATCAACTAAATCAAGTTCAGTATTTTTAATTAATAATTGTAGTTCTTGTCGCTTAAATCCTCTGTTGAAAACACAATATTTAGATTTATTAATAGATAATTCCAACCCTAAGTCATCCAATAAAGCTATGAAAACATTTAAAGCATTTTGCATCTTAGCCCTACTTTCTGTAACATTGTTACATGTTGTAAATAATACGAAATCGTCAGCATACTGGCATATAAACACATCAGCAATATCCCGATAAAATTTTAAAGTCGCTACATTAAAAAGTAGTGCTGAAAGGGGATCACCTTGGGCTAAGCCTTTTCCCACATATCTTATCATATCAGTTTCATCCGCAAGGTCATTAGAAACCTTGAGATGTCGCTCACTGAGAAAATTCCATAAGTAATGACATATACTTTTGCCAACATTTAAGTCATCATGAATAGTTAATAATTTTTCTATTATTATGTTGTATGCACTTTTAATATCCATAAAGCAAGCAAGAGTATGTAGTTCCTTGAATAGCCTATCTGAATTTGAGTCACTAAACGTGTCAGACAATCAAGAGCTGATTGACCTCTCCTGAAACCCGTTGCATATGGGGATAAAATCTGATTGCTCTCTACATACCACTCAAGTCTTTTGGATACCATAGCATGAAAAATTTTGCAAGTACATGACATCAGCGATATAGGTCTTGGTTTGCTATTTAAATTATCACCTGACTTTGGTATTGGAATAACTCTTATATCCCGCCATTGGAGTGGAACATCACCTGAATTTAATATCAAATTATAAATGTTGATTAAGTACAGTTTTGCAACTGTTGGCCTATGTAGTTTCATGGAGTATGTAACTTTGTCTTCTCCTGGAGCAGTATCTTTTTTCTTCAGACAGTGATACATTTCTTGTAACGTAAATTTAGAATCTAATAATTCTCTCAGAAACTCTTAAAACATACACGAACTGACTCACTTTCCACCCACTCTCTAAAAGCGTTTAGTCGTTTCAATCTCCGCAAGGTGACAATATCGTATTCGTATTCTATATTCTTCTGCATATCTTCCATATCCATATCTAAGTCTATTTGATTCACCACACCATAGGACAAGCTGACTTCCTCTGCAAACTGACATCTATATCGCAAATCGAGAAGCTTTTGACACTTAACTAGTTTTTCTGCATTTTCCCTGTCCTCGAATTCTAATATAACTTTGTATGCATTTTTATATTTAATTTTATTAATATTTATTATATTTTCTGATCTTAATAACTTTGCCAATCCAAATTGTTTTGGTAATATATCATTTTTTCCCATAATAGTAACAATATTTGTTGATTGTAAATTTCTTTTACCGCTCACTGTAGTCAGATTTTCTTGAAAGTCTTCTCGCAAATTTTTATTCCCCTTTCTAACTGTTATGAATCCATCTTCTTCTTCTATAATTTCCTCGGTATCTTCTCTAACTCTTTTCTCTGCAGTCCTTTGGATATCGGACGGACTAACACTTTTTTCCATTATGCATGGAATAACTTGTTGCTCACATTGATTATATACTTCCTTTTCTATTATATCACTTCCACTTGAGTCACAAATATTATTTAACACATTATCCATTAACATTAATATAACTGTAGGTAGTTAAAAATAAATATTGTCAATTGCGTTCGCCTCGGCATCTCGCGCGGAACTGACATGGACGAAGTTGCAGGCAAAAGATAGTTTTTTATATTACATAATTTTGAAACTTTACACTACTATTGTGAAACAATTTTACTAGTTACTGTTTACTTCTATTTAAGCTATTTAAATTATAAAAACTATTTAGATTTAATTATACACTTTCTCTGACGTTGCAGTGGCTTTTCAGTAGCCATGTTCACGGAGACTAAGATGGTGGTTGTTGAATGTTCTAAAGTGTAGTTATTTTAAATTCAAATTGGCTTCAATAGAGTATCCCACAAATGCTTATATAACTACTATATTTTGCCCACGGTTTCACTCGCGTTAAGTGTGGTTTCACTGCCATAACGCATCTCGGGCGCTTGCCTGCTCAGAAAGTAAGAGTCATAGCTGGAGTGACTCGGGTAATACCCGGCTTATAGGCCAGAAAGGGTAGACGTATGAATGTATGTAGGGAAGTGAGCGTGCCTTATACAGCTCAGACACCATAATGGAGATATGGGAGGCGGCTTCTCCAGCGAGTATATCGTTAGCAACCCTCAGAGCTCGCGAGTGGTGAGCGGCTTTATTGCTCCGGTACCTATCTGGACAATAGATAGTGCCACTTGGGCACGAGGTAGCTCGTTTACGAGAACTGGGTCTTAGGATTTGGGGACAAGACCTGTATATAACCGGTCCCTGAAGGTGCTTTTGGGCACTGGAAGGTACAGCGGCTCTCACTTATATACCTAAAAAGATGAGCAAGTGGGAACGCTATATCATAACTTGAGTAGTCTGTAGAGGAAGAGTCTAGATATCATCTGTTAAACATATGCTTAAAAGCTGAGCTATTTTATTGTTATGATTTCGAAGGCTTTTGAATTGGTTTCAGACAAAACTTGTCTTCGCAATATTTGATACAAGATATTACCCGCGGCTTCGCGTTAAACTAGATTCTATCAATATAATTCTGTCCCTCATGAACAGTACTTTTTCTTCTAGGTACCATAGGTATGTCCTATTTTGTAACCCTGATAATATGTGCAAGAAATTTCATGATGATCTGTTGACAAGTTAAGGCGTGAGAGCGTAACAAATAAACAAACTCATATTCGTATTTATAATATTAAATTAGGATGGCTGAGCTATTTTATTGCTGTAGTTTCGAAGGCTTTCAAATTGGTTTTAGTCGAAACTAGTCTTGGCAATATCTGATATACAGGATGTCCGGTAATTAATGGATAACCTGGAAATGTCTTATAGTGGAGTGATGGCCGTTAAGAAAAAAATATGAAAAAAAGTCTATCCTAACTACTACCTGAGATATGTGTTTTGTTTTAAATTACCATATATAACTTTCTTGTAAACTACGACCATAAATGAATGAAATCCATCGGTTTTTTGTTGTTTTATTATTAAACACTAATTATGCTAATAGATAGACAGTCAAAAGTATGCCAAGCTAATATAGCTTGAATTAATTTTTTTGTTTTTTTTTTAACTGTTCTGTACTGCCTTCAGTTCTACTATAAGACATTTCAAGGTTATCCATTAATTACCGGACACCCTGTATACATTCATAGACCCTGTATGCCCCTGTTTTCACTTGCAGCTGTGCGTGGAGGTGGATAGCTCCAATATTAACCAGCTATTTTAACAGTCCTAAGTAAAAGAGGGCGAGTTTATTGCCATCTACCGGTATGTTTTCGTATACTGTATTAATATTAAAATAATCTTATACGTAACGAACCCAAAATGCACGCTTGGCACCAACCATAAAAATTATTTAATGTACACGAGACCAAAGGCAGCCTAAGGGACTAATCACACTTATTCAGTTCTGTTCAGCTTCTGTCCATGGAAAACAACGATTTTGTATGGAGATGCGTACGAATCCGTTCAACTTTCCGCGTCTATTAAGTTTTCGCGGCAAATAGGCATAAAATGAGGAGAAGTGTGTTTTTATCATGCGAATGCTATAGATAGAGTTCAGCGCTGTTCTGCCGCGTTCAGCGCTGTTCCGCCGCATTCAGTGCTGTTCGGCACTGTACGCGGTCGCAACTTGACGACGAGGACGTCCGCGTTCAGCGCCGAACGCGGCGGAACAGCGCTGAATGCGGCAGAACAGCGCTGAACTCTATCTATAGCATTCGCATGATTCCAATACTAAATGAGTAGCTTACCGTCTTCGCAGCATATTCAGCGCCATTCGCAGTCGATAGAAGCGTTTCAGCGGAGATAACACGCTGTGACGGCTTTTCTCATTCTTACGACGCTGTACGCGGCTGATAGAAGCAGAACTGCATAAATGTGACCAAAATCGTTGAGCAAAACGCGATTGGAGCTGAATAAGTGTAATTAGTCCCTAAGAGATAAATTCTAGTTACACATGTCTGGCACTTACAGACAATTTCATAGTTTATCGAGTATTTATTTGAACTACAGATTCCACTAAAACTACAAAGTAGTGAACGCAATCCTTTGTGATAACAGTATTACGAACGTATATAAAGCTTACAATTCTAAACATCCTGTTGAGCCGCAGCCAAGAGAAGCAGAACCAGCGGTTCTTCGACATGTGTAGCGACACCAGCTCGATGGGTATGCAAGAGATCATGTCGTACTTGAACTCACGTTTGAAGTACCTACGACAGTTACCAAGTAAATCATAAGAGAAAATACGATTGACTGCCTTGTTGGCGCACCGTAGTTAATATGACTGTTGTGGTCTCGAGTTAGAATCTCGGGATGGATAAAGTACCATTGATTTGCTCTATAGCAGTATGAAAGAAGCAACTGTACCGAGTAGAAGAATGTGCGCGAAAATGTTTGATGCCTTAATCATTGGGCTAAAGTTTGTATTTTGTTATTTTATTTCATTGTTTGAATTAAAAAGCCGTCATCGTCATTTTTTTATCGACAGTTCGAATAAGCAGCCTACACAAAGTAATATCAGCGAGAGGGTGGTAAAAAAGACACTAGAGATGGAGCAGTAATGTTGTAAATGAATCTTTTCCCAAATAGGAATACCAGAGGCTGCAACAACAAATAAAGGGAATGACAGGGATGGGCCCTGTCATTCCCTTTATTTTATTTTATTTTTCTTTTAGCCTATGGTCCGTTTGCCACTAGGTTGGTCGTTGTACGCCACCATTGCTGTATAGATAAATGCAAATAAGATAGGACGATGGTCAATACATAAAATATCTTACATTCTACGTATCGGCAGTAGCAATGTTTTAAGGTTTTTGTTGGTGACGAGCAGCGGCAGTGAGAATTGCATCAAAATCTTCATGAAGAAGCACATATCCAATATGTACAAGGTAAGAATTAACCAGGCTCTGTTGTCCTATAAAAGAAAATAAAGAAATAGCGTTTTAATAAAATATACTAAAGTAATAAAATACTTGCAAATAAATAGGACTAGCTATCTCTCGCGGTTTTACCCGTTAATGGTTACTGCTCCGCTCCCGTGACGCGTGATGTGACATAGCCCAGGTATAACTTCCCTAATGAAAAGTGCAAATACACTTTTAAATCCGACTGGCTGGTAGTTCCACAGATTAGAGCATTCAAACAAAAAATAAACAAAATCTTTTGCTTTTATGATATAGATGTTTAGCTAGTCAGTTCAGATATGAAGACTGCCCTGAATATGTTGATAGATAGAATGGCTCTTTCTGCGAGTTATTTCCGGAAACCAATTTGTATCATATAATTAATTAGTGTATTATATTATGCTGCGCTAGCTACTCTTAAAACCCATGTAATAAAGAGTATTCACATCATATCTGCCACAGATTCACAGATCCGGGGCTCAAAGTCGTATCTTAATCGGTAGTTGAACATACAGAGCAGGCTAACTTTTATTGCGGCTTTGAATCCTTGTTTAATCAGTTTTATCTTTGCCACAAAGGCACTCTCGGAGTGGATAGCTTTAAAATAGTTATTCGTATAACCCACAACAGTTGGTACGTCATATCAATTCCATCTCTGCAGGCAAAAAGTTGTGTTTGCAACGTAAATGTAAGTAGATAACCTGATATCCAGCATTATACAGATCCATATAGATGCATATGAGGCTCACGATGATCAGGTACAGCTGGATCATGCCCTTCTGGAAGTAGATGTACTTGACGATGTCCATCCTGCGGGTCCTGAACGGCACGGTCTCGGGGTGGCGCGTGAACTTCACCTCAAACTCTTCCATGTTACCCACGATATAGTGCTGAGGGAAAAGAAAGATGATATTTCTAGTAATTTTGCTGGGACTTTACATGAAAGGGAGAACAGTAACAGGGAGAACAGTATGAAGACAACATAGGAGGTTTTTAATAGCAAAGATATGCAAAGGTAAGAGAAGTGTATTACGCCCATATTTCACCAGCCATGTTTTTAGGTGACACGAACCCTTTATTACCCTTACCAGGCACGCTGCTTGAATTCGTATTGCTATTTAGTATTTTTTGGAAATACAGTAACACCTTGTTTAACGGCCTCTGTGCAATTTCCAAAATCCAACTTAAAGCTTAAAGACACCATCGTAACTTAGATTTTACTTTTCCCCTAGGATGGAAAAGGGGAAGGTAGCTGTGTTACGATGGTTTTTAAATAGAAGATGTGTCTCCGGGCTATTCTTTCTGACCACCACCAAATCGTTTCTAAACAAAAAAATATCATAATATTGTCTTCTGTTTACGCGAATGTTATTCATTGAAATTAAACTACTATATACAGATTTTATCAGACTCTCCCCGTGACCATGGCTGCTGAAAAGCAACCGAAACGTCGGGGAAAGTGTAAACCTAAATATAAATAGATTTAATAGTTTTAATAATTTTATTAGCTTATAAATTAGTAAAATTCAATAGTAGTAGTAGTGTAACAGTTTTCAGAATTATGTAATAGGTACAGTGCTAAATAAACAACGCGGTAAAATCCGTACATAGTATAATTTCGACAAAAAAATATCTTTGCCAGCGGTATTCAATCACTCTACATTTTGATAGCGGCCAAATAACTTTTATTTTGTGATCCAGCGGTGACAAGACTTTCCAATGCCGGTTCTTGATTAGGCTAGGTTTAAAAACCAAACGAAGATACAGGAAAACACCAGTTAGCTATGTTAATTTATAGCTAACTGGTGTTTCAAAAAATAAAATCTTTTGCTTTTATGATAGATAGATGTTTAGCTAGTCAGTTCAGATATGAAGACTGCCCTGAATATGTTGATAGATAGAATGGCTCTTTCTGCGAGTTATTTCCAGAAACCAATTTGTATCATATAATTAATTAGTGTATTATATTATGCTGCGCTAGCTACTCTTAAAAACCATGTAATAAAGAGTATTCACATCATATCTGCCACAGATTCACAGATCCGGGGCTCAAAGTCGTATCTTAATCGGTAGTTGAACATACAGAGCAGGCTAACTTTTTTTGCGGCTTTGAATCCTTGTTTAATCAGTCTCATCTTTGCCACAAAGGCACTCTCGGAGTGGATAGCTTTAAAATAATTATTCATATAACCCACAACAGTTGGAACGTCATATCAGGATTAGGCTAGGTTTAAAAACCGAACGAAGATACAGGAAAACACCAGTTAGCCATAAATTAACGGTTTTTAATGAATAAACATCTGTTTTCGGTCACATGCAAGACAACTGCTGGGATTGGCTAACTAAATTAGTAATAGCTAATCAAATAATTTCATATAACTTTAATTTTGAAACGTCATTAATTAACCTTTCAGAGACCGGGCATAATTCTTAAGAAAATAGTGTCGGCCAATGCATTAACTCGACTTTATATTTATTACGAGTAGGTATAAAACAGCTAGTGCGCAATTCTGATCTAAAATAAATAGCTTTTACATCACATGAGTTTACGTAAATATATTTTATTGACGTTATCTTCTGTAAAACTATTCGATAAACTCCATTTTACTTTAGACTTAGAAAATCTTTTAGTTAGTTTTATCGTGCTTTTTAATTCGATTTATATTTATTTTGGCTATTGTAACACTGCCTGATAAAATATATTGAAATATAAATCTAGAAATACTAACATTTTTAGAAAGCTACTGTGTATGTTTTTCATCCTTCTATTAAGATTTTTGGAAATGTTGTTCAGAAGTTGTACCTAATTATGAAAAATAATAACTATAAGTCCAAGTCTCTGCAATAATTTTATAATACTGATATATCGGTATTTCGGTATATTTTAAAGTCCCCCATTACCTGAGTAAGTGTCGTTAGTCTAGTGGAATAAATCTATTATGTTTACAGTCAACTGACAAAGCGGTTTATCGCATATCGTTCTATTTCGGCTTATCTTAAAGAAAACCCAACCCAATCTCTCAGTACAGTACAAAGATGATGCTCACTTTGTAATTATCAGTATCCAACCACCAAATAACCACTATTATACAATAGACTTACTTTTTGATGAACTAAAACGGTTTGTTGTACCCAAAACGTACCTTATTAGCAGTTTTCCTGTATTGTGCCATGAGTTTCTTGATGGCGGGGAACTCATTAATAATGTGGTAGAAAGCCTGAGAGTTGATCATCAGAAGATGGAGTCTGCTCGTTGCTACAATGTTCATCGGCACTCGCTCTGTCGGGGTACCTTCCAGATTGCCGAACAAGCTGCCTCAGAATATAAAAATTTTATTTTAATTCTTGATAGGAATGATTGTCTAATTGAAAAGATTGTTCGACTACCACGCCTCTCTGGAATAAAAGAAACTCAGTCTCAGTTATTAAATAGCTGGAATTCAGGATTGCATATTTGAGTCGTCTTTGTTGCCTTACCTTACCTGTAAATAAATGGTAAGTTCTTACTACCTAGTAAGAACTACCATTTACTCACTGGCATGTTGAACATTCCGTGGCGATAGCAAGAATATCTTAACGCTTCGCCGATTTGGCTTAAAAAAAAGCGTGTAATGTCCTATTTTCAAGATTGGAAGAGCCCGAAGAAGCTGGCTTATCTAAGGAAGTGTCACTCTCATATAGAAAATTGTAGAGTAGCAACACTGTTCTACTTTATACCCGGTAAGTAAAAGATCTGGACACTCGCACAAGTAACTCCGATTCCTTGCCATTCTTCCCATCTTAATCCCTCTATCCCAGCAAGAGATACTCCTTGTATTGCATGCGACCATAGACTACGGTTACCATTAACCATCTAGCCGTGGCCTTGTTAGCCTCCTTGATAGTACAAAATATTGTCCTACCTGCCTCTAGGCAATCGCACGACTTGGTTAATATCTCCAATAGCGACCCTAGACTCCACTCCGCCGCAGTCGACGAAGTATATGTCCTTGACCACGTCATCACACTCCACGATCTTCATCTCCCGTACGAAGTAGATGCTGCGGACTGATCGTCCGATCATGCGGAGGAGGGATATGTCACATTGAGCCAGGAGAGGACACTGGAAGAGGAGGGACAGGATTAGGGTTGCCAACCGTACATTATAATAAAGTGTTGTACGTTATTTCGGTTAAACGTACTTTTTACTTTATTAGGAAAATAAAATACTTTATTATACCTATGTAAAATTTTACAGGTTTTACTTCTATACTTAAAGCAATGCGAGATTACTTAAATTGAATAAATTGTAAAGATATTGTAAAGATCTGGTTACGACGTTCCTTTATAATAAATATTTGTTAGATTTCACTAGCATCAACAAAAATATGTAAAGGTTTAATAAATAATACTTTATTTTCAGTTCATGTACTCTATTTTTTGACCTGAGATAGCAAATATACTCTATTCGTTCAAAAGAAAGGTGGCAACCCTAGACAGGATATAGATAAGATACAGATAAGGTCAAGTATTAGTGATGGTTTCATGGCAGACTCGTTGGTGATAATACCTCGGTGCCTATATACTGTCATGCCAGCGGTACTGAAAACCACTGCTGTGTATAAATCTCGTGTTTGGGTAGTGAATAATATAATAATGTTCTATCACATATACATAACACCATCTAGCCCAAACTAAGCAGAGCTTGTACTATGGGTACTAGGCAATGGACAAACATACATATATACTTTATTTTTGTAAATCCGTACATATTATACATAGAAACACGCACACCAAGACAAACATCCATGTTCATGCACACAGATGTTTGACTTGTGCGGGAATCGAATCCGCGACCTTAGGCGTGGTAGTCGGTTACACTAACCACTACGCCATCGAGGCCGCGAATACGACTGCTGTGTCTTGGATTCGGATCTCAGGTTCGGCAAAGTGTTATCGTGTTATTGTGTTATAGAATTTTCAGTAGCAGTACTAAGTTCGGCGATATGCCCGGTAACGTTTAATGGGCTCACCCCCTATAACAACCAGAGTGAGCCCTGAAACCACAGCTGACGAGATGATGGTATAATACACTGCCCATCGCTTCGACGATATAGTTGGAAAAGTATAATAAAAAGAGTTTACCTAACAAGTTTCTAACTAAATTTAGTGTATGTAGTTGCTATTGTCAATAGTCAGAAGGAATTAATAAATTAATTAATTTAGTAAGGCACACAAAACAGAACATAGTGCATACAGTATAAAACTTATAAACTATTAAACAGTTTTGGTTTAAACTATGGTTCTAACTATGTGTACACATCATGATTATTAGAAATAGATCAGTACAAGATGACGCTACAGAGCTCTAATTAAAAAGAAATACCTACACAAATAATAACAATTGAATTAATCTTACTTAGCAAATTACAACACGTTTAAATAATATATGTAGGTATGTTAAGATGCTTATCTATACTATGGAAATAAAGACAAAATATACCCACAGTATTTTTTAATTGTATAATTTTATAGTTAAAAACGTCTAGAGTATTATGATATTTAGGTAAAAGGTCAATATACATTCGACATATTCTGACTAACGGATTGTAAAAAGATGTGTTATTGGTGTAAACGCCCAAAATGAAGCTTTTTAGACGTGGGTGGCGCGATTTGAACCTTTTATTTACGTTTATTTGAGATAATATTTCCGGACAGTCTATAGTAGAATGAACAACCTTGTGAAAGCATGTAAGATCCATGTATCTGCGGCGTGATTCAAGAGAGAGTAAACTAAAATATTATAAACGTTCTTCGTAGGAGTGTAGATTATGGTTGAGCCGATGTTTATAAAATAATATTCTTGTCATTCTCTTTCGAATTCTTTCTATCCTGTCTATGTGTACGGCATAGAAAGGTGAGTGGTGAGCTGGCTCACTGGTGAGCCATATTCTAAAATGCTGCGGATAAGCGTACAATACAATTAAATTATACTACGCGGTCTCTTAAATTCTTTTGTAATCCGTAATACAAATCCCAATAATTTGGTGCTTTTAGCAATAATATAATCGAAACGTGAGTGAAATTAAAGCTTTTCATCTAAATTACACCTAAATCTTTCACGACGCTTTTTCTCTCCAATATATAGCCGTTTAGATGGTAATCAAACAATATTTTGTGATACTTGGTAGTGTAAGAAATGACACAGCATTTTTTGCATTGAGGATCATATGATTCTCCAAACACCACGTGCCGAATGAAAATAATAAGTCAAATTTAACACCAGTTACTTATTTATTAATTATAACTTATACGCGTACAATTATAGACGCGGGTCTATTCTGTGCCCTGCGAGTAGCGACTGCTCTTTCCAATCGGAGTGGTTGACGAAGCGAGCTCGGCATCATAAACTCACTCAGCTCATATAACAATGTGTCGCCACAAGAGCATTATTGGATTTTGTAAAAATATATATAGTATTACTAGCTGTTCCGACAGAAGTTGTCCAATACAGACTAAAAAAACAAAAACCAAATCTAAACCATCCTCGAATCCACTTGAACACACACAAAAAATTCATTCAAATCGGTCCAGCCGTTTAGGAGGAGTTCACTGTCAACACACGTACAGAAGAATTATATATATAAAGATAAAGAGCAAAGATTAGATTTTTGTATATTTGTTTGTTTGTAAGGATTTAACTCAAAAACTACTCACCCGATTTTAAAGCTATACTATCGCTGCGTAATATAGGCTTTATTTTAATTATTGAAAAATCATTGAGTGAATGTGTTATGCCTTCTATTTGGAAGTCAGCATTTATAACCCCAATATATAAGAAAGGTCCTAAAAATGAAGTGTCTAATTATCGACCAGTTTCTAAATTATGTTTAATTGCTAAACTGTTTGAAAAGATTATTCATAATCAGTTATATGCCGCAGTGAAGAATTCTCTCAATGATTATCAACATGGTTTTATAAGGGGGAGATCGACTATTTCTAACCTGGTACTCTTCGATGACTATATCACTGATAGCATGTCCCGGGGTATGCAAGTCGATGTCGTTTACACTGATTATAGCAAGTGTTTCGATAGAATAGACCATTTTACCTTAATTCACAAACTAGAATCAATAGGCATAAGGGGTGACCTTTTGAGATGGTTTACATCTTACATTTCTAATAGGTCTCAAGCAGTGGCTATAAATAATTACATTTCTAGTTGGGTAACTGTCCCTAGCGGGGTTCCACAAGGTTCCCTGTTGGGTCCTTTGCTCTTTACAATCTTTGTAAACGACATCGGCAAATGTTTACATACTGCTAAATTAATTTGCTTCGCGGATGACATGAAGATTTTCCTATCGATCTCATCGCAGGATGATGTTCAATTCCTTCAATCCGATTTATCGCGTATAGAGGATTATTGCGTAAAAAATAAGTTAGATCTGAACCCATCAAAATGCTCTATTGCTACTTTCTCTAGGAAAAATAATGTTATTACGTCAGAATACACGTTAAAAGGACATAGATTACTCAGATGCCATAAGGTTCGTGATCTTGGTGTAGTGTATGATTCGAAGTTATTATTCGAGGAGCATGTGGACAGTATTGTAAAGAAAGCATCTCAAGCTCTTGGGTTTGTCATGCGAACATCGACTTGTTTTAAAGAGGCTAAAACTTTTAAGATACTATACTGCTCATTTGTTCGCAGTTTACTGGAATACGGCTCACAGATCTGGAACCCCAGATACGACAAGTATATAATGAGATTAGAAAACATTCAAAAAAAGTTTATACGATACTTATGTTATCGGATCAAACACAATTATAAAAGTGAAGATTACTCTAAATTATGTGCTAAATTTCACCTTCTTCCCCTCGTTAAGAGGCGAGAAATAGCTGATGTCATTTTTATGCTAAAAATTATTTCTAATTCTATTGATTGCCCTGAACTTCTTGGTAAAATTAGATTTAATACCCCTGTTAAAGCTATGCGACATTATACACCCATTAATTTACCACTTGCGTCATCAAATTACCGACAGAATACCTTTCTTTGGCGAGCTAGCAAGACTTTAAATAATATTTGCAAATCTCATGATATTGACATGTTTAACGTTAATTTAACATCGGTGAGGCGGTTGCTAAGCCGAGATTTCTTTTTAGAGTACCAGGTTTGATTCTTTTAAAGAATGAAATAATGTTGGTAGTTATTGTACTAACTGTAGGTATATTATTCTTTATATTCTGCTGTCCTCACGTTTTAGAGATTTTAATAGCGCTTAAGAGTGAAGACCTGTAATTGGCTAATTGTTGTCTATTTTTGTTACAAATTACATTGTAAATGCTGTTGGTTTTCCATTTGTTAAATAAATAAATAAATAAATAAATAAATTAAGAAAATAGTACTGTTAGTATATAAACAACTTTTACGGGAGTGTAACCGCGGGCAAAAGCTCGTCTCTCATGTAAAGTAATGTATGGCAAAGTAATGATAGCTTAGTGTGGATAACGTTAAACTATAACACGCAGAGGTCTCGAGATCCACGCCAAGGCAGCTATCTCATTCTGTAATTAAAATTGCAATGGCTACGGTACTTACGTCAGTATAAAATTTGAAAGAAAAGACAGTAAAAGTGTTTGTGAGCCCTCTTTTACACTTTTGCTCTTTTCTCTTGTAGGTAAAGTTTCTTTTCTCTCAAAGTTTGACTTTAGATAACCAATAACTATAGGGTCTTACTTTAGCAAACGTCGGTCCATAAATGTGCAATATGGCGTCTGTCCGCAGCGTGATCTGGTTGCACAGCTTCAGCATTCCGCGGTAGTCGATCCCGCCCATCTTCTGCCAGTTGTACTCGTAATAGCAGCGTAGCTCCCTGCCACAATAAACCAGTCTGGTTCATTATAATACTTTATAATATCGAATAAAATATCCTGAACATTTATGGATCACAATGTTTTGTCCCGCGTACGCAATTTAGTTTGTTTACTGACAGCTAAACGGAATCACTCATATTAGCTAGCATTACATTATACATCGGTCATTAGCAGTTAAAATAATATCTGTAATCTCTTCCAGAAATAAACTGTCTTAAGTTATCCTTGCGTTTATTAGAGGCGAAAGCCACACAGAAGTTTTGCTATCCCTGTCTTACATCAAATTAATGTCCTCCAGACTGAATTTCGGTCAAGGCGGCCAATCTTAACGTAGACTGGACATCGAGATATTATAGTGCACAAGTGTGAGCGCAAACACAAATACACTCTCTGTTCCCTAAACTTCATGATCCGATGGGACGGTAATCCGACACGACCGGAGAGAGATCAGGCGCAGGACCAACGGCTTTACGTGCTTTCCGAGGCACGGGGGTGTCTAACACCGCCAACTTCCTAACTCCGGGCTGCTATTAAGATTTCTTAATAGAAAACCCAATAACATTTTGTTAGCCCGTCCCGAGCACAGCAGTCGTATCCACAACCGCTGCGCCACGAAAATAAAATATACATAAGTGAACGACTTGAAATACCATGGTATTGCGCTGGAGTTCGTATAGCTTATGCACGTGCTAACCACCACTCCAGAACCAGACACCATTTCTGTGTGGCTTGCGCCTTAGCAAACTACTCATCTAAAGGAATTAGGTCACGCGCCGCACAGTACAGGACATGAGGGCTTTCGCTAGCGCAGGATATTTCATATTTAAAGCTAGAGTTCATGAAATATCTCACATTAGTATATTGGTTACTCATTTTTAATTATACTTTTAGTGCTGTGTGACAAAGATGTAAAACAATGCACTCAGCGGCACGGAATGTGGCTCACGCACATTGCTACTGCGCCGATTATTTTGGGTTCAAATCCCAGACGAGACAATTTTGTGTGATCCACAAATGGTTGTTCTAAGTCTGGATGTTCATTGTGTCCGTTGTTTGAATATTTGGAAAGTTCCCTGCGATACAGGAATCATATCTAGTGCAGGAGTTGGTTCCTATATTTTTAATTTGGTCGTTTTCCTTGGCGCTAAATGTATTTAGAGTAATGAAGATTGGCTGAACCCCTGCAGCGTGGGATCCAAGTTCTCCCTCTTCATGAACATGGTGATGTCTCTCATGTGCTGCTGGAAGCCGGCCAGCGGCTTGTTCACGTGGGACCTGATACTGATGATGCGCACCGAGAAATAGGTGACGAGCATCGCACCTGTGGGGAAAAATAAACCTTTCATAGATAGTCTTAAACCTATATTCTAGTAAGTTGTTATAAAATTACTGGCAGACTCGCGTAACTTCATCTGCGTCACATGAGAGAATTTTCGCTCTGCTATGCTCCGCTCCTATTGGACGTAGCGTGATGTTATATAGCTTATAGCCATCCTTGATAAATGGGATATCCAACACTAAAAGCTCCCCCCCCTCCCCGAGAGGAGGGGGGGGGGGGAAGGAAATTATGTGAGACTCTCCGTCCCTGAAGGGAGTCGGTATACACACTAAAAACCTGGCGTGAGCAGTCCCTCCGCCGACGTGGTGGGGCGAGATGGGGTCACGTTAGCAAGCAGTAGTTCTTGAGATTAGCGTGTTTAACCCAGCAAACGAACTTTTCAGCTTATGATATTAGTATAGATTTGGAAGACTCGCCAAGCACCCACGCATTGCCCACCCCAATTATTACGGTAGAAAAAGGTTGACAATACCAAACTACTCTGTATAGGGACAGCCGCGCCGTGGTACCCAGGCGTACTCCAACTAGCAGTATTCTGCCTCAAACACTTGAACTTTGTGTTTGAAGTGTAATAGAACATGGTTTGCCGCAAAGTAACGCCTGTTTCAATTTAATATAAAGTGGAGTGTATTTCATCTGCATCTCGTCAGTTACGTTTTAAGGGCACACGTAATAGAAGATGAGCTGATTGCCGTACACTAGACACTTCCAGTCTATGCTGCTTAGAATATCTCGACAGAATAACTCAGTAACACTTTGCTCAGCTCGGGAATAACCCTGAGACTTTAAACACAGCAGTCGCATTCACTAGTGCTGCGGGATTTCGCATTGTGCTCCTGTGATGAGCAGAGTTTTCAAATATAGTGTTAGGTAGTCAGAAATCTTTGTCTATACCACTTAGAGTTTAACGACTCTTTTTCACATGGTCGATAATAATGTCCTCCAGACTAAATTTCGGTCACGGCAGCCAATTTTAACGGAGATTGGCCATCTGCGCAGGAGATATTATAGTACACAAGTATGTACAAACACAAGTGCAGTCTCCGATCCTTAATTCTCATGATCCGATGGGGCAGAAATCCGATACAACTGGTGGCAAATCAGGCGCAGGACCAACGGCTTAACGTACTTTCCAAGGCACTGGCGTGTTAAACACCGCCAACTTCTTATCTCCTTAGGAAATCTTAATAGCAGCTCTATTAAGATTTCTTAACAGGAAAACTCAATAACTTTTTGTTGGCCTGACTCAGAATTCGAACTCGAGACCTCATGCACAGCAGTCGCATCTATTACCACTGCACCACGGAGTCAGATAAGATTATAGCGGGATTACGAGCATTGATAAATTACAGTAATCGCTTCCCAGCCAGCTTAACAATAGATAACCATTTTTGCCATAAAATTGTATCAACTTACTTATAGCCATGCCGATGAACAGTATCTCCATGAGATGATAGTTGCTGGGCTTGAACTTGGCATACCCGGTCGTGGTGGTCTCGTACACTACCCAGAAGTGCGTCGCCAAGTATAGGTTCCACGGTGAAGAAGTCAGATTGAAACGAACTGTCGAAAAACGACTGCATCAATACAAAATACGAAGAGTTAGGATATAGTGGGTTTAGGTATTGTTGACGAAATTTTTAATAGCTACTTGAATGGTCTATTAATCGCTGGCTAATTATTGTAAAGGTGATGTGGTACGGAACACATGTGGCCACATCTCTTATTACTTAGCACACAATCAGGCTTTCGTTTAATTACGTGGTTCTGTAGTATCTAGTAGCAAAATTCCTTCGCTTATTCCTCTGAGAATAATTCATATACAGCCACTAAACTTCGTTTATAAATAGTTTCTAAACTGCTGTAAGATATAAAGAACAATAAGAAGCGTGCAATCAATCAATTTAAGAGCCTTACTCTTGTCGGCGGCGCCTCTTCCATGTCTCTCTATTCTGCCCTATTACTTTGACTTCTTGCGACATAAATTTTATCATTGAAATTAAACTACTATATACGGATTTTATCGCGTTGTTTATTTATCACTGTATTACAAAATTTTGAAAATATTACACTACTACTACTATTGATTTTATTTTACTAATTTATAAGCTACAAGACAACTACCATCTTAGTCTCCCCGTGACCATGGCTGCTGAAAAGCAACCGAAACGTCGGGGAAAGTGTAAACCAAAAATAAATAGATTTAATAGTTTAAATAATTTTATTAGCTTATAAATTAGTAAAATAAAATCAATAGTAGTAGTAGTGTAATATTTTCAAAATTTTGTAATACAGTGATAAATAAACAACGCGATAAAATCCGTATATAGTAGTTTAATTTCAATGAATAACATTCGCGTAAACAGAAGACAATATTATATAAATTTTATCTTTTATTTTCTTTCCTAATAAGACATGTTCCGCCCTTGGTATAATACACATTAAAAACATTCAAACAAAGGACATAAAGAACACTCCGACTCTGAGCAACCATTTGTAGATCATACAAAATTTCTATCCCGTGTGGGATTCGGACCTACAATACTTGACGTAGTAGTCGTGGTGACTACTACGTCAAGTATTGTAGGTCCGAATTCATAGTCATAATTAGAATAATATACAGGATGTTTGGAAGATAGATGCAAAGCCGTAAATTGGAGCTAGAATAGACTATGTAGAACCATTTGAACCATACTTGTCTTAGACGAAGTATGACAATTTTTTTACATATTTTAAAGATTTTTGATGGATTCGATCTTCCAAACAACCTGTACATATAATAATAACAACCATGCACATAACTCGTTAGAGAAATGCCTTGCATTGCATTGATACACTACCCTTTCTCTTTTCTAGTTTTTAGAATGAGACCAAACTCACAAGTATTCCGGAAGAGTATTATCCAGGAGCCGCCTTGGTCATCGAAAGGTTCTAGCAGCCACCTGGTTTGACCCTCCGCGTTCACGAAGTAGAATATTTTTACGGAGTTGTACACCATCAGACACGTCAGTATGTTGAATATGCATATGAAGAGAGGTATTGTGTAGATGCTGGAATGATATAAACCATCTGAAGGTGTTTGTGTATACAACAATGGTGGCAATCAAACTTACGGTCTGGCTGATGCCTGATTGGTTACAATAACAGATGTATTATTTACGCGTTACAAGCCATAACCTCAAGGATTTAAAGATGAGATGAAAGGAAATACATATATGAAAGAGGTAGGTATGTGAGTCGTCTGTACGTTTACCTAGTTGGGAAAAGAAAAGAAAATAAGGTGGTAATTTATTGTGGTACAAATGGGTTCAGTCGATAGTACAATGAATGGCTTCGAAGTTTTAACATTCGTTTCATGCCCTATCCATTGCGTTATTGTCGCTTATGCTAGTTGGCAACGGTTGGCTTTTAAACTCACAAGAATTGAGTATCTAATGCCATTAATAGTTTTAAAGCGCTTACATGAGGTGTATGTCCTGCCGTTCAATGTAGCAATGTAGCGTCTGCATGATACTGGGGAACCGATATAACTGCAGAAGCCGGTTCAGCATCAGGAACTGATCTATTGGAGTCACGCGGTATCCATTTTCTGGAGGCAAGGATCGTTAATTGTGTATCTAAATCTTGCTTTGATTAGCATTGTTTGTTTGTGTGGTAAGATGGTGGTAATCAAAATTAAGATAAGAATTATGGATTCTTTGCTTAAACTCCAAATAGATGGTGTAACGTTATATATGGTCAATCCAGCTTTAGGTACAAGATTGACCAGGGTAGTTGTGTAGCGGACAGAAATTAAAAGAAACTTCAGGAACAAAATTTGGTTTGTAATTAATAATTTTGCAAACTCGGCACAGTATCAACAATAAATAATATCTACTCGGTGACTATAGGTATAGCGCGTGGATCTTATAAAGGGCTCGCTACGCGGACCAGCTGGAGAGCAATATGGACCACTTATCTTTATTAGCCGCACTGCAGGTGGAAGAGAGCTGGCACCAGGGCGCGGTCGGCTTATATAAGAGCCGGCCACCGCTCGGAAGGAGGAATCGAGACGAGCACAACCGGTTCGCGTGAAAATGGTATCTAAAAAATCTTGTCAGAAAAGCCAAAAAGCATTTTATCTAACCAAAAACTTAAACCCCAAGATCACATGCATAGCAACAGCATTTACTATCGCTGCATCACCAAGGGTATTATACTTGTACATGCTTACCATAGGTCTCTATACGTTCAGACTCCAACGTCTCGAGCGCCAGACAACCAATGAGGTCCACGATGAAGGGTCCTTTGATGTAGTATGCCGCGGTGCTGGACGGGTGGTACACCAGGATGCCCTCCTCGTTGTAGTACGCCACCAACATGCGCTGGAAACTGAACAGTTATTGATAATAGCAAGTGCTGATATATCGTTCCTGGCGATAATGGAACCATATCGCATGCAAGAAGTTGGATGGAATACATGGTGCCGATTTAATCACCTGAAGTCAGTATAGTGTAATTAACAATATGTATACATACCTAACTTTCATAATTCAATCGATACAAAACACGAGATTATATAGACACGAGGTATTACTGTTCATCCGAAACGGACGCAGACAAGATGATCACGCAAATTTAAAATCCTTTTTAATATGTTTCAATATTGCAGGTGAATAACTCGTACCATGCATTACACTATACCTATGCTATTTAGATTTTCTTACATTTATTGAAATTAAACTACTATATACGGATTTTATCGCGTTGTTTATTTAACATTGTACCTATTACATAATTTTGAAAACTGTTACACTACTCTACTATTGAATTTTACTAATTTATAAGCTAATAAAATTATTAAAACTATTTATATTTAGGTTTACACTTTCCCCGACGTTTCGGTTGCTTTTCAGCAGCCATTGTGACCATCATCCGAATATAGTAGTTTAATTTCAATTAATAACATTCGCGTAAACAGAAGACAATATTTTCTTACATTTAGTAAAGAATCTACACGCTCCTTTTGTTTATCGAAAGCAATTTAAAATTAAACCATCCCTAAAAATAAAATAACTTTCTTAAATTAGGCGTTTGTGGTTATTTTTAATTAGGTTTATAACTTCCTCCTGAAAACGTACGTAATCAAGCATTAGCGACATGCAGAAGTACAACACTTGTCTTACTCAAGAAATCGGGCGCCACCAATGTCCCTTTATTACCCAAATTATTAATCTCCCAAAAATTTTTCCTTTCAAGCTGGTTTTCTTATAGCCTCCTTAAAAACAAGCTACGCCAATACTAGCAAGTATGGTCTACTAACATATCAAACATAGCAGACAGGTCGAGCAGCCAGGTGAGGTAGTACAGCCAGGGCCACTGCAGCACCAGGTACGTGTAGTTGGGGAACACCAGCGCGGAGACCAGCGCACATGACACGCGGAACCACTCGTAGCGGAGCAGGTACTTGCCATCCGGACGGATAGTGAACCGGGGGAATATGTACCTGATTCAATCATACACCATACTGGCTATTTCGTTCCTGGCTTTGGTAAAATATAGCCTGTTTACTGTTACTTAGGGGTAGTGTTAGATTTTTTTAAATTGATTTATGTGATCCAGATATTTATTGTTTGTTGTAACAAAGACAACTCACGCATTAGGAATAATGCCCGGAATATCTTCTGTGTCTCAGTAGGTATATAAACATTCAAGCAACGGACACAAAGATCATTCAGACTTAGAATAACCATTTGGGGATCATACAAATTTTTGTCCCCACAACACTCGGCGAAGTTACAGTGGCGAGGCGATCACTAAAATCGCTACGTCACGTCATCCGCGCAGTCAGTCAGATTACATGCAAATAAAATACCTCTTCATAATTACTAGACACACAAGACAAATATTTCTATGCGTGAATATCCAGATATATTTTTGTGTATTAATAATTATTTAATGACAATAATTTATTTATATCATGGTAAACAGCAACAATTACAAATTGTTTTGCAGGTCATAGTGCCTTCACCGTCATTGTACATATAATTGTTAGATATTAAATTATATTAGCTTTATAAAATTGACAATTTACGAATTGATGATGATAATTTATGATTTTGATGTCAAGAAACTAGTTTTTAAAAGTTTAAAAGAAGTGACAATTCCATATTCATTAAAAACCGACTACCTGTTTTGTGAAGATGGAATTGATAATAAAATTTTAATATTTGCTTTCTCACTGTGGTCTTCTTTAGAAACCAGACTGTACATAAGGTGATTCTTTTAATTTTCAAGAAAATATAGGGCAAGTGTTCGATTTTGTGAAGTAGACGTTTTGGGAGCAGCCATTTTTAGAAACGGACTATTTGGGAACTGGTCGTTTTGGGAAAGTGGACAAATTACGAATAGACATTTAGGGAATAACTATTTTGGTAGACGTTTTGGGAGAGTAGACGTTTTGGAAGAGTAAACATTTTGGAAAGTTGTCGTTTGGAACCTAAAGGATTTTGATTACGGTGACCCATCTTACGGGACCATCAGTACAGGCGATATTATAGTGTACAAGTGTATGCACTAACACAAGAAAACACTCAGAATCCTATGGGACGGCAATACGACACGACCGGTGATCAGACACAGAACCAAAGGTTTACATTATTTCCGAGGCACGACGGTGTCTAGTGCACTGTTAACTTCCTAACTCCGGGGTGCTATTGGAATTTTTTTACAGGAACCACTAATAACTTTTTATCGACCCGAATAGGGATTCAGACCTGAGATCTCATGCACTGCAGTCGCTTTCGTTGTCGCTGTCTGTAATGTCGTCTTGCCGACAAACTCAGCCTCGTTACCATTTTGTAATGGTATAATTTTGAGGCCCGCCTTTTATTATTGCTGACTGTCCTACTTACAAGTCGCGAACAAAACTTCTTTACTTACCGTAATATGGAGAGAAAACCGAGCTTATGGAAGGGATGTAGATATGCGAAGTCGTGTTCATGCTTCCTCGGTAACGGAAAGCGCTCCATGTTCGGGATAGGGGGTAAGGGCTCGTACTTCAGAAACGACGGCGGGCCTTTTTGTAGACGCATGTATTCCTAGGGGTCAAATAATCACCTATTATTATGAGTGCGAAAATTTATTTAGTATTCTTGTTAACCTCACTAAGCTAGAATGCTTGTATCACTTGATTCACGACGAGAGTTGGACTGAAACTTACGACCATTCGATAGCAAATGCTTGTTGTAAATTGACGCCACGGATGGCGTAGTGCTGTGCACTTGTTGTTCCGAGACTGGTTGTTCTTTATGTCCGTTGTTTGAATACTTATAAAGTCCTCCGTGACACGGGAGTGATCTCTAGTGCAGAAATTGACTATTTTTAAAACAAAACTAACAAAAATGGGACAGAAAATTACTCTATAATAATAATAATAATAATAATAATAACTTTATTTGCCTTGAATGTAGGTACATATATGAGATGTTACAATCTAATCTAATAACGACACATTTTAATTATAAATCTACTGTTGGTTAATATTAGTTTTGACTGTAAATAATGCTTTCTCACCGGTTTAGTCTTGACGTATTCAATGGCTTCCTTGATTTGTGGGTTTTCGAACAAAGGCTTGAGGTGCCTGATAGAGATGCAGAAGATCTGCACGTGAGTCAGAGCTCGGACTGTAAAGTACGCCGGTATTCCTGGACATACATTCTAATATTATAACCGGCAGTTTATGCTTTTAAAATGGGAAACAAATGGCTCGCTTCGATTATCAATTGTTATCAATTTTTATAGACATGAACGATGTCATTGGCAAGCGACGCGGTGACTTAGGTCGTTAGTGCGTAGATGTCGTTAGTGTTGTGTGTTAAAATACCGATAGTGCAATTACAAATATAAATAATAATGACTAAGTGAGGGAGGAGGCTTTTGGAAACCATCCCTGAACCTGCACTTCATGAAGGGGCCGCCGCCGCTGAGCACACACTAGTCAACCCGTGACCATGATCGATGCAACTCGGTCAAAACGTCGGGCAATTAATAGGTGTTTTACTACGTTTTAAACACTTCATCATGTAGTAAGACCCGTTACCTAGTATTGTATTAAGTAAGAAGTACTGTCTCTCTCTCTTACTTGAAATTATAAATACCATAGTACTATTTATTATATGTTTACTGTTTCTTGATTTTTCAGACAACTCTACAACTACACTAGCAATTGACATTTAATTAAAATTATCAGTGAAGCCATTGAGTTGAAAGCTTAAACTATAAGGCAAACATGAGTTACATGGCAATAACAACTAGTTTAAAATATACTTACTAAATAAACAGACGACAGCGCCGAAATGATTTTTCGCGGTGAATTCACCCAGCTTTTTGCGAGTAATGGGACAGATAAACTACAAAAGAAAGAGTAAAATACGGTGGAGTTAACGAGTCTAAGAGCGAATTGGTAAAAGAAAGTAGGAATAGCCTCAGCCCGTAGGAATTTGATCCAGCCCGTTGATTGACTCCTCATGCGACATGTTGCGACATCCAAGTGCTTAAAGAAAACAGCATTTCAAAGTAAATATCATCAAAGATCTATAAAACTTTCCCTTCTGGATGTATGTACGAAAGGTTAGGCACAGGCACAGTATTTATTGCATAAATATATATTTTTAAAATTTAGGTCCCCCATAGAAGCGGGCATTTTCCGTCCCTAATGATGCTGAGAATTTATTGAAAACCAGTAGCACTTTAATTGACTGGGCATCAAATTCAAGGCCCAAAGATACGAAAACTGGTCCACGGAACAAACAAAGCAATTACTTTATAGGTCTTTTTAAAGTTGTGATTCTGCTAACAGCTTCTCGAAAAGCCTAGGCGGGTTCTAAAACTTTTGTCTATCATCCTGTTTGTGTAAGCATTAAAAGACCAGCTTAGTCGTTTGTGTTTTTGGAAACATACCTCGCAAATTCCCCTAACGACGACATACATTTCGTTGACGAGGTCTCCAGTATTCATCAGAATCTCGTTGGGAGACGTGTAGTACAAATTTGCGTTTGCTGCCAACTGCTTTAGTTCTTCTTTTTTAAGCATCTGTTATAAATGTATAGAAGTTATAGGAGGTAAGCAGGTAAGACATTACTAGGTTCTCGCTTAAGTCAGACATTTCGTTAAAATGGAGTAACAATGGTTGTAAAAATACCGCCCTCTACAGAAGATTGGTACTAAATAAACTTGTGTTGTGCTCTTGCGGTGGGTTTCAGGATTCTTATGAGCAGAATCATGTGTTCTTTGCATTGGCAGTAAAGTGACTCTTTTTAATGTCCGCTACGATAAACGCTGACCATAAAACGGATCATAAAATGAATTAAATAAAATGTAAAAGTAAATAGAAGAACTGCGTTTAATCTCGTCCAAGAGCTATGCATTATCAAAACACGTTATGGAATAACGTCGATTCTGTGCCAAGTGGATATAAGTCAGTAGAATTAAAACTACACTTATAAAACTCCTATCTACTAGGCTATATGGATTATAAACTACCACATTTTAGAAGTTAGAATCACATTAACTAACTTCTGGATTTAAAATAAAGTAGATTGGTTCGTTTGGGCAGGCAAAAAGTACCATTTTAAGTAAGTTACCTTCATGAAGGGTATGCAGAGCACATACTTGATGCGGTTCCTGCCAATAATGTCCTGATACACGTGCTGCGGCAAGTCGTAGAAGATCGAAGACGTTTTCCGACTGTGAGTCATCTTGTATGCCTATTTATACATTTAATAAATACCCATTAGTTTTAGTCATATCTACCGTTCAAATCAACAGATTAAATAAAAGTGGTTCATATTTTAGTTAAACAGCAAGCTAATAACCTGTTGAAAGCACGTCAAATACGTATAGTGCTTTGCGTAATGCCCTAAAACAAATAGGCAGACGGGTAGATAGAGAAAAATTATAAAATCTATAACAATTTCCATAGCCCTATTTTTATTTTTGTTCTTGCAGGTATGTCCTTATAGGCTCAACTCTTTGCCTGAACCTAGCAACCATCTAAATGTAGCTTCAGTAATTTAGTACAATTACTAACCAATATATAGAGAAAGATTGGAAAGCGTTTGAAATATGGTGTTGGCGTAGAATGGAAAGAATAAGTTGGACTGAAAGAAAAACAAATGAGGAAGTTCTAAATATGTTAAAGGAAAAGAGACATATTCTAAAAACAATAGAGAATAGAAGAGGAAAAATGTTGGGCCACTTGATACGACATGACACTTTTATAAGAAACATCTTGGCAGGAAAAATAGAAGGCAGAAGGGGAAGAGGAAGGCCAAAGAGGACGTTCATCAAAGTCAAAGCGCTGGCTGAAGATAGGATATTATGGAAGAGACTCCACCGACAAGAGCTTGGCTCTTAAATCGAAGAAGAAGACTAACCTATATATTTTGATATTCATAAATGTTACTTTGTGAACTAAATGCTTTTTTTTTGACAAATGGCATCTCTCGCTCTAGAAATAATTCCTGTATTGCGGGGGACTTTACAAACACCAAACAAGCTCCTTCAAACGTAGTGTGAAGAAGCATCTGGTCAGACCGGCTTGATACTGACGACGACTAGAAGACATCTACCTATCTTTTCCTTGTCGTCACTGTTTCTGGACTGTAATTGGGCTTACCATCAGGTCCATTACAATCACATTGTCGTGGCAAGATAAAAAAAAAAAGAACATTCAGACTCGGAACAACCATTTGTGGATCACACAAAGTTTTGTCCCGTATGGGATTCGAACCCACAACACTCGGCGTAGTGCCACTGGCGAGGCGACCACTTAAACATTTACGCTATTTGTGCAATCAACATAATTATCAATAAATACAATAAATGTTTTATGTCCTTGACTTGATTATAAATATTCGGTCTTAATACGTTTTTCAATATATGGATTAGACACAGCGTCGTTAGTTTCTGCAGTTACTCCACCTTGTCAGTATACCAGCATAGCTGCAGGTATGTGATGAACCTTGACCTTAGTTCAGGGTCCACCTCGTTTCTGATCAGGAAGCGCTTCACCGTGGCTATGCGAGCGTCGTAGTCCTCCCTAAAAACGTGAGCTAAGTTGAATAACAATTAATGTAACATACATTAATTGTCTTAGAGACGCAAAAACATTGAAGAAGATGGCATGTTCTTTTTGCATTTGTCAAAAACACAATTTCTCAAAGGGGATAAAATACAGCGCGCTGCGCTCCGAATAGAGACATTAGTATTAATAATATTCATATGTAACGCTTCGATTGTATATAATACTAGTAATGCCTCGGAAACAATACTTTTTTCTAAATGAAACCATTTGTAATTTCCGGTACCTACCCCTGACAATGTATACACCAAATTCCATAATTATCGGTCGAGTAGTTAAGACTTGAAAGCGTAACCAACAAACATACCTATATTCGCATTTATAAAATTAGTTAAGATTAGGATGATGTCTTAAAGATTTGTAAATAATCATAATTGCAAAATTAAAATACGTAGCATTTCTCGCCAATTTATTATACCTAAATTATTTGCTTAAATTGAAATTGCCAATTGCAAATGTATATATTTTATACATTTAGTTATATGTAACGAAATATTTATCTTTAATTTATGAAACTTACTTATTGTTATCAAAATACTACCTAGATTTTGCTGTGTTCGTTTCGACTGCTCGGACACAGTGTTGTAGGAGAAAAACGACTACATCAACATTACGAAGGAATTTGTAAAACACTAACAACGAAACTCGCAAATTCCTAGATCCAATATTCAGAAAGTTGTAAAGATCTTGGTCTTGGTCACCGTTCTTCTAACTTGTATTATATGTTTTAAGTTCTGTTGATCGTGAAGTTCAAACATTAGGACTTTATTTATACCGTCTACATTTTCTTCGAAATCGTTAGCAAAAACAATGGGATCTTTACTAAGCTCTGTTTAAGAGAACTGCGTGGCCGCGCGTTTCTCCATGTTAAACCTTTACAACTTTCTGAATATTGGATCTACGAATTTGCGACTTTCATTGTTAATGTTTTACAAATCCCTTCGTAATGTTGACGCAGTCGTTTTCATTCTACGACACTGTATCCGAGCAGTTGAAACGGACACGATTTGGCTCGCGCGGTATCTTACTCTGTAACGCTGACAACGTGTATGCAAAGTTTAAGGATGATCGGTTGAGTAGTTAAGGCGTGATAGCGTAACAAACAAACAAACTAACATTCGTATTTATAATATTAGTTGGAATATTGTGGATTTACCCGAATGTCAAATCTCGGTAGATTTGTAAACCCCACTGCTGAATAAGGCTATACAGATATTTCGGGGTGAGAAGGGAAGGATTATAACAATGTAATTTATCACCTCATAGCCGTGGTCACCGTGATAGTAGCCGAGTACACAGCCTCCATGAAGGTCTTCAACACAATACAGAACTCCATAATGATCATGGTGTACATCACATTGCTCATGTTCTCTTTCCCCCAAGTCTCCATATGAGCTGACAAGAGGGTTAATGGTGTTAGTATTGCATTTTAGTGTGTGATGAATTGATGATCGAACTGTTTATGTACGAAGTCCATTGACGATAGAATATAAAAATAGTTTTATTTGCATAAAATGTAGATACATCAGTTGGATTTTTGATATAATTGGAGCCTTATACATTTTGTCAAACTGTGATATGCAAATCTTAATTAAAATCAAACACATTAACATCATAAATAATTCTTAAATTGTAAAATATTGCTTAGACTAATAAATTTTATATACACACGCACAACATATATCACGCTTTTACTACAATTTATATTCATTTTTGACAAACTTCAAAGTAATCTTTTACTGAGTAGAAGGATTTATCAATTAGCCAGTCTTTGAATTTCTTGCAAAATCTGTGAGTAGGCATTTGTTTGAAACTACTAGGTAACGCATACCCGTCCACACATTAACAAAATACTTTTAAGTACATAGCCGTTCTAGGTACATTTTGCAATACAATTCTGTTGGGATGCCTGGTATTACGAGGGTATAAGCACAGTACATAAATATACAGTAATCTATTTTCATACAAACGGTCGGAACTCGAGTCATACCTACGCGCCTCGGCGTCGGCATGTGCTCGGCACGCAACCAGTCGCGAATGCGCCGCAGTGACGAATGGACGGTGTGTTGTATTTTAAACAGTAACCGCGCGATTTTTTTACCAATAATAAGTACAAGTATAGCCTATTTAATATGACAAGTAAAATATATTGGGCTGTTTTTGGTTGCATGAATTCCTCAATAACGCACCCAGAGATGACTTTTTTTAGATTACCTGGAAACTCCGGAAGGTAAGACTATAAAATGATTATACTTACTAGTAGGTAGGTACGTAATATAAGTCTTTTTAAAGGATTATTTTTCCTCCCGAAAAAGAAATGCCTGGACTAATAAATAAAGTGAATAAGTAAAGAAAAGTGATTGACACGAGTGAACTAGGTAGTTATAGGCGGTTCATGAATCATGATACGGTAGGTGGGCAGCCCTATCGCATGTTTACGTACCGCGCGGCTGTAGGCATTTATTTCAAAGATACGGCCGAGTTACAATACTGTTAGATAGTACTACCGTGATATAAGTCGCTTGCTTTTTTAAACAAGTTAGGGTGTAGCGTAACAAATTTAGCTGGCTCAAGTATATACATACATACAGGTTAGAGTGAGTATGCGAGACCGTTTGAAAAGCGGCTTGCAGGACTCCCATGGTGGTACGGCATGAATGGCGCGAACAGTCGGCCACGATGGCGTAGTGGTTAGTATAACCGACTGCTTCGATTCCCGCACAAGTCAAACATTTTGTGTGCCTGAACATGGATGTTTGTCTTGGTCTGGGTGTTTCTATGTATAATATGTATGTATTTACAATTTATAAAAGAGAAATTATATGTATGTTTATCCATTGTCTAGTATCCAAAGTACAAGCTCTGCTTAGTTTGGGCTAGATAGTGTTGTGTGTATGTGAAAGAATATTATTATTATTATATTATATTATTACATTTCTTTTGGCCAAAAAAGCACGTTGTACCTAAGTGGAGTTGCCCCACAATATGAGACCGTAGTTTAGTACAGAGGGTACATAGCCGTAATATGCTGCTAGCACAGTATGTTCAGTGGAAGTTTTACGTAATTTGTAAAGGACATACACATATCTGTTTATTTTACTACATACGTTTACCACATGCAGCTTCCAGTTTAGATTTTAATCCAAATGAAATCCTAAAAATGTTGTGCTTTTGACCTCGTTAATTTCGTGATCCTTATACCTCGTATATTTTTATGTTTTTATGTGGTTTACCGTACGCGCTAAATTGAATGAATTTTGTTTTATTTAAATTAACTTGCAAACTATTATTTTCAAGCCATATTATTATATTATTAATTGCATTACTAATGTCAGATGAAAATTGATTAATGTCAGGATTTTTATCACAAGTCATAATTAGAGAAAAATGGTCAGCGAATAATATACATGAGTTGGAAATGATGTCAGGTAGGTCATTTATATAAAGTAAGAATAACAGAGGCCCGATAACACTGCCCTGGGGTACCTACAGCAAATTTATTACTGAGAAAGCGAGATTTGTATATTTGTAGTTCTTTTTTATCATTTATGTCTTGTATTATTACTGATTTCTTTCTGCCTATTAAATATGTTTCAAGCAATTTACATTAAAGCTACATAGTGATTGCATTAGCGTATGCCGCAATCAAAATGTATCAGTTACCAAATGCCTAATATACATGGTACGAGTGAACACTAATTAGGCCTACCATGAAACTTAATCGCAAAAGTTTCGAGCTGTTTGTTCGTCCTGTTTATACCACGAAACACATAACTTTTTGACCGTGCTATATTTTACCATGAAGTGGTTCGAACTATAAGGTAGTGTCACTTTAATCGAATAAAGGACAAAAATATCTTCATAGTAGGTATATATCCTTAATTTTTTGTTTCGCTATAGATTTGGAAGACATTTTTATGGAAGTTCTTTAGCTATTTGTGGTTCATAAGTTACTAGTTGTGTAAGCAAATTCTTGCTTAGGGAAGTATCACCCTCTTACAGACTATTGGTGTATATGTATCGATATCGGTTGTGTTCGCTCGGTGAGTAGCAGTAGCGCGAGAACACATATCTGCCAATCCCAAACCTTTCATGCAATCTTTGTTAACAAGTTTTAAATGTCAAAGCAATGTGTCTGGACGCGGCTCCCGATGGCCTAATTAAAGTGTTTCGTAGGGTCAGCAGCTTACTTATGATATTTGATATTGTAAGCTATCTTGAGCTATCAAAACCGTTTACTACCAGGTAGGCCGTTTGAACCGCTTCCGTAGACGTATGAACGACAGGGGCCGGACGACCATTAAAACCTGTATGCCATCAGTGTAGTACTGACGTCATCATTGTAACCGTACATCTTTTATATATCTTTTTTAACAGCGTCGATAGCAAATATTTAAAAGACTGCCACAGCAAATGAAGTTCTGTGCTGCTATTAATACGTAAAGAAGTTCCTGATCAACTTACTGGTGAAACTAATCATGGAAATGGACCAGTACAGTCCAAAGACGAGTCTGGCCATCACGGTCTCCTCGTCCAACGGCTTCTCCTCCCAGAACGGGCTGTGAGTGAAGTTCGTCACCAAGCAGTAGCCCGATCTGCACAAAATATACATTACTGTTTTAATATTTTTTCCTTCTCAGAAGGCTAGATCCAGGTGTAATCCACGTATGTTTCCCAGCTATGATAATTGTACCCACATAATTGAGGGTGGCTCCATTGCAATGTAACCTTTCGTAATTGCCAGAGTTCGAGCTATTATTGAGAATATTTCATCAGCCAAATCCAATGACATTTTGATCCGAGCCCGTAATTTCGATTGGCCACAAATATAAAGGTTAATTTATGACAATGGATCAGCAAACCGGTTCTTACAGAGTGAAAGTATAACCATCATTCTTAGAGACGTCACTCTGACAGACTTCGACTATACACACGACATATTATGGTGTGCGGTCTAATGGGTCTACATTAAAGATTTGCCTGAAATTAAACTTAAACAAAATGGAAACCAAAAAATATTTTCGACGAAATATATATTTTTTAAGGTCGAATCTTAATGGCGCAGCTGTTACGTGAGACCTAAGACTAACTGGCGAAATATGAGATGGTAATACACCTTAGCCAACCTCTTTAAAAATACCGGCGTGAGACTATGTATATGATCACGTGAAGATCATCATTCAAAAACACTGATGGTAGTGTATGCCTAAGCATACATCTTTTCAGGACTGGTCTGATACTGACCGGAAGCACATGAAGGCCTGCTGTATGGCGGCGACGAGGTAGCACGCGATGAGCAGCAGCAGTGTATACGAGCAGAAGCGCAGCACGTTGCTGTGGTACACCCAGCTGTCCTCCATCTTCTTTAGAAGTCGGAACACCTGAACATTTAAATTATTCTCACTAAATAAACTAAATACTAAAAAGCTACGACTGATACATTAAATGCTAGTTATGTTTATTGGTTATCACTCTGTTGTTTTTTCTTTTATTATTATTATTCTTTTCTTTTTTCCTTATATACACTGTGCTCACTCGTGAGCTCTATAGGAATAAAGATTTATTTCTTTCTATACTGATTGGCGCAGTAGTTAAAGAGCCGGTGTGGTTAGAGAGTTCGATTACCACATGTGAACAACTGAGTATTATCGATAGAAAGCAGGAGGGAACTTATCTTGTGTTCCCACAGGGCTAAAGTTACCGGGCTCCTTAAGGCAATGTCTTGACAGCATAAATAAATAAATGATCCCGCGCTGTGTAGACGCCATGACTGCCATGTAAGTACATAATTGCCACTTTGAATGTTTTAAAGCTAACCTAAATATTAAGCTAAATATTAAAAAGCCGCGTAATAAATTGTGGTATAACCTTGGGCAGGCGCAGTATCTTATTGATGCCGGCGAAGTGTCCGTCGCCGATGAACTCGAAGATGGGCAGCGTGCCCATCACGTCCAGCACGAACCACTTACTGCGCATCTGCTGCGACGATGTCTGCGTGAACGTTATCGGCACACCTGGAAAACCGTGCCGCAGAAATACAAATAAATAAATAAATAATATATTCCTCATTAAAATAATAAATACTTTTTAAATTTAAATTATAAATTTCTTGCAGCTTTCTACGCGTAAATTTCACAGAAATGCATATCGGGATAAAAGTATTCTAATTTTTAATCCATAGCGTGATCTATCAGTGACAAGTTTTAATTAAATTCATTAAATTTAAAATTATGCATGGTGCTTTTGAGAGTAAAGGAATGAAAATGAATGTAAGCAAGACGAAAGTAATGGTATTTGAAAAGGAGGAGTGCATGACGATGTCCAATATTATGATTGATGGAGAACAAGTGGAGCAAGTGAAAGAGTTTGTATATTTGGGTACTTTGTTTACAAGGGATGGTACACATGAGGGAGATATTGAAAGGAGAACGATTGCTGGCAATAAAGTGAATGGCGCTCTACGCGCTTTTATGAACAGTCGAAATGTATCCGACAAGGCACGTTTGGCTGTTCATAGAGGACTATTAGTACCTACACTTATGCATGGAAGTGAAAGTTGGGTATGGCAAAAGAAGCATGAGAGTAGAATAAATGCTGTAGAAATGAGTGCGCTGAGAAATATATGTGGTGTGACTCTGAAAGATAGAATAAGGAATAGTGTGATTAGAGAGAGATGCGGCATAAAAGTGGATATAGTGACGAGAATAGAAAAGGGTATGTTAAGCTGCTTTGGGCAAATAGAAAGAATGGACGAGAAAAGACTGACTAAGAAAGTCTATAAGGCTAGTGTGAATGGAACAGTCGCAAGGGGAAGACCTAGGCGAACGTTTATTGATCAGATCGGAGACGTTCTGAATAAAGGCCAGGTTAAGAGCACCTTAAACCGGCGAGCGTGTATGAGGAATTTTATGAAAGTGAATGAAGCCAGAGAAGTCTGTCAGGATCGTAGCAAATGGAAATCCGTAGTCTCTGCCTACCCCTATGGGAAACAGGCGTGAAATGTATGTTTGTATGTATGAAAATTTAAAATTTTACGCCTCTTTGAGTAACGAATATATTCAGAAACTTTCATATTTATAAATATTAGTTGGAATACTAATATTTTTTAAATATATTAGTAATATTTATTATTAGTATCTTTAGTATAGGAACAGAGCTTCAAAGAAATTAAGTGTTTTTTGACGATCGTACATAATAAATACTTAAAAAACTAACCTTTTTACACCCACAGGGCGGGTTTAGAGGTTATGTCGTGGTCAACCGGGGGAAGCCGTGGTACCGACCAAATCTACCGCGGTGTTTCTCAACGCTGTCTTTATCTCAGGGGCCGCGCTAATCATTCCAACATGCGAATCGCGATCCCGCCATAAGTTTCAGCCCCTAGGCAAAAACTAACCCACCCTATGAATAAAAATGACATACAGTCTAGCCTAAGTTGTTTCGATGTCATTTGTCCTTTCATATATTTGCAGTATCGATCAACATTTCTATATGTAAATTCTTCTTAATTTAAATGCTTGTTTCAAAAAGCCTCTAGTCAAAAGTGACTCTTAAATTAATGTAAGAGCTGTGGAACCTCACCCTCCTCAATATGTGCTCCAGTAGAGAGATGCACGAAATGGTCCACCGTGTACAGCGCCGTGGCCATGTAGTCGAAGAACCTGAACTCCATCGGCACGTTCTTCAAGAATACCAGGTAGTATGGATGGGTCTGCGAGAAATAAATTTTGAACATCATATTAAATTTTAGCTCCAACATTAAAAAAGAGACTTCCAAGTGAGTAAATTTTACATACTGGTAATAAAGAATTATTTTTTGGAGGTAAATGAAGGCGCCTTGATTATACTTGTATGTCTATGAGATATTCATAATAATTTGAAGGCTTGTCAAATCTTGTTATTAAACTTGTTAATGGACAGAAGAACTGTTTCGGCAATATTAGTTGCCACTTATATATGTCAAACAACGAAGCGGAGATTTCACGATCGCCCATCATGAAATTTCCGCTTCGTTGTTCGGGTCGAATATGGTTAATGGGTATTGCTGTTAAGAAATTCTCGGTAGAAATATGGATTCTGGTAATGTGTCTAGTAGACAATAATCCTCTGTCAGACTAATCCTTTGAGGATATACAGAATTCAACAATAGTATGTATGTACATGCAATATAAAGACCGAACAATAAAGAAAATTAGTAGTGACTCAGTGGCTGAACGACAACCATAATAAGTATTTATTTTATATATTTTATTTGTCTGCCATTCTTTACAATATAAACTTTAACTATCCAAAATGACACACTACTCCAAACAATATGGTTAAAAGATTATAAAGTTTTCTCTTCACGACTTAATATAAAGATAAGCGGGAAATACGCGAGGATACTCACAACACATATGATAAGTATGAGGACTGCGATGGCTGAGTGCCACGCCATCAGTAGCGAGGAGTACGGCTGCAGGATGCAGGGGAACGTGGGGCGCAGACATATTGCGTCAGACTCATCCGTCAGCGTCGAGTCCAGCCGCTACAGCAAAGCAACAACGATTTCTATGATACAAAACTACACTAGTAACGTAAAATGAGGAGTGGCTGGAGAGGCGGCATGGCGTCCTTACCTTCCGGCTGACACAGGTAATGACGGGCCACGGTTATTTTGGCCAGTTCCTGTGTCGTATACGCCGGCAAGAGACGCCCGGTTGTTACTACTGCGGCGACTGCCACGACGTTGTTGAGGACACGGCGCTGAACACTTTGGTGGTTTGCCCCGTCTGGGCATCGCAGCGCCGTGTGTTGAACGTGGCAGTCGGATTGGTTGCCCTCACACTCCCGGCTGTAGGTCAGTCTATGGTCCGGAGTGAGAGGTCGTGGAACGCCGTCGTCTCCTTCTGTGAGGAAGTGATTTCCATCAAGAAGACGGCGAAGCGGGAGAGTGAGCGCTTGAACCCTCTCCCCAACTGCAGAGCCGGGTGCCAGAGGGCACGAGACGACCTCCATCCACACTGAGGTTTGACCTAGGGTTGGTGGGCTTTGTGGGCCTGCCCGCCATCCGTTTAGCACCTGGTCCGAATGGCGGCGTGCGTGTTCCCACGCGTGCCTCTGTGTCCGTCTCCCCTTCAGGAGGGTGACAGACAGGAGTGTTTAAAGAGAGTGAGTGCCTAGGGTAGGTTTCTTCGTGTAGTGACCTGCCGTTTTATACGGCGGGCCGAAACCTCGGCGGGGTCGCGACCGCATGTGCAAGTGATTCGCGCGTCCCTGTCGATAGCGGTTTTGTCGAGGAACACCGTGGTAGGTTTAGTCGGTATTCCGGGAGGTCCATTATCATCGTTTTAACATCTTTCTTCTACCCCGGTGAGTCCGACATATTCCCTCCGCACACCCCCGCGGAGGGGGATGCGATAATGCATACCAACAAGTAAAAAAAAATGTATGAGAATAATAATGTATGTTTATTTTTATTACTCTAAAACAGGCAACTCTTGCGCTAGGCATAATTATCCCTGTGTCGCCGGAAATTAATAACATTCAAATAATGGACACAAAGTACGCCCAGACTCGGAATAATTGTTATTTATTGATCACACAAATAATAATTGTACTGATTGATCAAAGAATGTCATGGTACTTACATTTGGATTTACTTATGAGCCGGGTTAGAAAATTTATATGGGTCCCTAAAACATTGCGTCTCGTTACAACATCCGAAACAATGAATAAAATCTACATTTCTTTGATTCAGTCAACATTAATATATTGTATACCAGTGTGGGGCGGCGTTAATAAGAGCAAATTTATTGAAATTGAGAGGGCTGAAAGATCAATTTTAAAAGTCATGTATTTATACCCTTTCGGTTTCCAACTGATGACTTATACAAACTAAGTAACATTATTTCTGTCAGGCAACTATATATTATACTCACTGTCCTAAAATTACATAAAAAATTTAAATTCGGCTCCCAACTTCTTATGAAAAGACACAATCATTATGTTATCCCTGCACCATTGCTACAACATTCGCGAGAAAACAATTTGATAGGCAATCAGCCCATTTATATAACAAAATATATAAAATATTACATATACCCTTTGACATATCATGAGTGCAAAAAAGCATTAATGCTTTGGCTTAAAAACTTAAATTTTAATAGTACTGAGGAATTATTGTATATAATTTCATAATAATTGTTGTCTTAATAATATTGCATACACACGTTCACACTCACGAATACACACACATACACACGCATACACATTCACACACCCAAAGACATACTTACATATACATACATACACTTATTTACTCAACCAATTAATTTATATTTGTTAAATATTGTGAAACTTGTGCAATTATAACTGTTTTTTTTTTTTACGTGGCTAATGCTTTGAGGCATTCCACTCCGCTGGGGCGGGCGGAGGGATTATGTCGGACTCGCCGGAGTAAAAGAAAGATGGAATAAGAATAATGTACCTCCCGGAATACCGACTAAACCTACCACGGTGTTCCTCGACACAACCACTATCGACGGGGCCGCGTGAATCACTTTCGCATGCGGTCGCAACGGGGTCTCCTAACACAGGTAATGTTTACTTAAAAGGAGTACCCCAACTACTGATTATAAAATAGCATATATGAAAATGAAAATAAACCATATTTTTTTTTTTTACCTTCATGTATTGAACCCACTAACTACACTCAGCGCAGGAGTGGCACTTAAATCACTGCACGATCTATGCAGTCTTTATTTATATATAAATGAATTGTGTATGTTTGAGTGTTGATTTGTTATTGCTATAATACTCACATTCCTCATGATATAACAACCGGCTATTTCGAGGAACACGTCGGTTCTTGCAAGCAGCGGCTTGCCGTTCGCGTCCTTCTGCTCCTTCAGCGCCATCAGGTTGCGGTTGAAGTGCAGGATACTACTCTTGTGACTGATAAACAAAACTAAAATATAAGTGTGTTGTACTTATGCAGATTTTTTAGCATTTGATGAGAATGGAGGGGGCACTGTCACTTATTTTATTTGGTCGACTTCCACAGGACGTCCTTATCTTTTACAGAAGAGAAGCATTGTTCCTAAGGTTTGTCGCATCTGCCTCTCATATTATTTTTAATTCAACATATCTTTAATTCCTGTTCTATGGCGTAAAGCGACGCCCTGGCGCGGCAAAGATAGGCATTGCGCTCATGATGGTTAAGAGCCCGAAATGGTTAAGATGGGGTTCGAAATTAGCCGAGCAAACCCGAATAACCGATGTGAGTTTAATCGTCTTATAGATTACCTACTCTACCGGTTGCCAAGTTTAGGAAAGTATTAAACGCAATGATAAGAATTGGGATAATACTAACAGTGACGCGACAGGAATCTTCATTGAATAATGGCGCTTCACTTTTTTGATGTGGTCCTGAAAAAGAAAGGTTTTGTTTAATAAATAGTATAAGAATAATCTTTTATTTGCATGCGATGGCTAGGTCTTCGGTTCGATTTGTAGGCGAAGTTTTTTTTTTATTTTTTATTTTTTTTTATTTTGCTCGTCAAAATGACCACACTCCGCCTGATGGTAAGCAGTCGTGTGGTCTAAGAGCAGTGGCCTCCACATCGTCCTCATAGCAGCCGAGGCGATGTTGAGGTCTCTACTTTGACGGCCTGAGAAGGTGCTTTTTCACGCCCCGCTTAAAGGACCCAGGATTGAAGGAAGAAGGAAACACGTGCCTTGGCAGAGAATTCCATGCCTTGATCGTTCGGCAGAGGTATGAGGACCCAAACTTGTTGGTACGCACTCTAGTCGACTCCACCGTGTAAGGATGGCATCTGAGCCCAGCACGCGTTGCTCTGGATAGGAAAGGGGAGGGCGGGATAAGGTGGAATAACTCTTCAGAGCATTCCCCGTGGTATATTCTGTAGAAACATGCCAAAGAGGCAATATCCCTACGGAGTTGCAGAGGTTCCAGTGAACTCGTGACCTCTGGATCTCCGATGATACGGACAGCCCGCCGCTGTAACCTGTCAAGAGCGTCTAGCAAGTACTGCGCGGAGCCATCCCAAAGATGAGAACAGTACTCCACGCAAGGGCGCACTTGTGCCTTATACAATAGGCACAGCTGCCCAGGCGCGAAGAACCGCCTCACCCTGTTCAGAACTCCGAGTTTTCGCGAAGCTTGCCTAATGACGCTCTCGATGTAGGTTTTGGGATTAAGGGAGCGGCAAAGATCCATACCTAAGATGGAGAGGCTGTCACGTATCACCAGTGGAGTGCTCTTCAGAGAAGGGAGGGAAAGGAATTCTGTTAGTCATTTTTTTAATAGCTGCATTGTGTCTGAGAATGTGTCCGGCAGCCGGCAAAAGGCTCGCTCACTATAACCCGATACATAGAAACGTACTTGTTGAAATGTGGGTGCTTTACACGTTTATTTACCCTTTCGGGATATTAGCGTGAGACTATGTCAGAGAAACGTAAAGTCGTTGGTGCTGCGCCTGATATTTCGAAGTTTCTAATTGTTTGTTTTTGCACATATTTGCATACTATAATATCTCCTGCGTCAATGACTGGTCACCGCGATACAAGAATTATTCCTAGTGCTAGTCTTTTTAAAAAACAAATCATATTCTTGTATCATGCGGTACTTTACAAATTAAGACAGAGAACACAAAAACACCCAGGCTTGGAACAATCGTTTGTGGATCACACAGATTTTTCTGTTCCATGTGGGATTCAATCCTACAACACCTGGCGTACTGGCAGAGTATTATCAGAAAATGCGTTAACAAATATTCAAATATCGAACAAAAAGAACACTCAGACTTGGAACGTCAATTTATGGAGCACACAGTTTTTCTGTTTCGAATGTGGTTTAATCTTGGCATACTGACAGAGTACTAACAGAAAAAGCAGTGAGTATAGGGACAGCGTTGTACTGGCTGACAGAGTGCTTGTTGACGAGGCGCCAGAGGTCGGCGGCGTGCAGCACGTGCGCCGTGCAGAAGGTGGCGGCGCGCACGGCGAGGTGCGCGCGCGCCACCGCCGCGGCCGCCGCGCCACCGCACGGCGTCAGCACTGTGCCGCGGGTGAAGCGCAGGATCGCTGTCATGTCGTCTTCTGCTGTTAACATCTATAAAAAAATCGAGTTCAGGAATTAATCTAACAATACGCTGCTATATTTTCTAATTTACTTTTTAAAAAGATAACACACGAAAGGCCAGCGTCGCAGAGGATTCTAAAAACAGTGAAACAGCCTACTAAAATCTCGCCTAGACATGAATATTGATTAAGCAATTGTACTAGCAGTGGTAAACCAGTGCAGTCAGTACATCCCTAATGAATTTACTACAAATAAAAAAATATACATATGTTATACTTATCCCTAATTGCATATTGATATTTTCAACTGATTCCAAAAATAGGAGGAGGTTCTCAATTCGGCTATATTTTTTTTATGGAACACCTCAGAACTTTTTTCTAGGTGAAACGAATTTGATGATTTTTTTTTATGTGTATGCTGGTGCTTTCCAGTTTGTCTCATTTATCATTGATGAAAATCTGACCAGTAGTTTTTGGGTTATCCTCAATAATGCGTATTTGGTTAACTTCGCCTACATTGATGATGTTCTCATTTTATCACTCGTTTGGTAGTCGGTTTTCTTTTTTGATAAAATTTTAATTTTTTGTTGCCAACTGCTGTCCATTTGCCATAATCCGCCTGTCGACTGCCTATCACAATCTTAGGGATAACGATAAACTCGATTCCTGTCAAAATAATTGGGTATACTGATTTACCGTATGCACTGTCATAGATATTCATGACACCCGAGGCCAATGTTCTAATGTATATCCTTCAGTTTGCTCTATCAGCTCAAGCTATTTTGCTAGGCCTATATACAACCGCCAACCACTGAGTAGAGATACACAGACGTTGTCAGCTGCTTTACGTGTAGCTTTCTCGTGGTTCTTTAAAATGTGGAATAATCTATGATCTTCTGTGGTAGAAGACTATTTAATTCTTATAATTATGGCTGTACCTCGATATCACCATAAGTGATATAAATGATGGCGGATCTCTTGGCGCTTCGCTCGATGATCGCGTCTCCAGGGATGTAGTGGATGGTCTCCATCTTCTTCGCCAGCTCCGACAGGAACTGGTACGAGAGCTCGCGGAGAATACGGGACTGAAACGTTTATCACAATATTTCATACCAGACTTATAAACAAATCATACGTCAGTGACACCATAGTAAAACAACATGTTTCTTTTAGATTCAACGAATTTTTACTAGGTATTTTAAACGTGTTTACTTGTGTTTGATCTGTGAACAGCAGCGATAGCTCAATGGGGAGACCAAGAGACTGCAATGTATAGGGTCTTGGGTTCGAATCCAAGTCGCGCACCTCTGACTTTCGGAAGTTATATGCCATTTCGAAATTATATGCGTATTGATTGACAATTATCGCCTGCTCCGTGCCTCGGAGAGCACGTTAAGCCGTCGGTCCCGGCTGCTATGAACTTCTATGGCAGTCGTTACTGTGAAGTCAGTGCCCTATAATATCCTGACACTGGTCTAGCCTTAGGGTATCGTTAGCCTTCGGGTTGCAAAGATCAGGTGGCAGCCGCTCCGTGTACAAACTGATATCCAGTCAAATCCGGTTAGACCAAAAAAGCTGACTCCAAGTGACTTGGGAATAATAAAAGGATAGGGAGAAGATCGTGTCTACTTGTTTACTTTTTAACCCCCGACGCAAAAACGACGGGGTGTTATAAGTTTGACGTGTGTGTGTGTGTGTGTGTGTGTGCGTGCGTGCGTGCGTGCGTGCGTGCGTGAGTGCGTGCGTGCGTGCGTGCGTGCGTGCGTGCGTGCGTGTGTGTGTGTGTGTGTGTGTCTATCTGTGGCATCGTAGCTCCCGAACGGATAAACCGATTTTAATTAAGTTTTTTTTGTTTGAAAGGTGAATTAGTCGGGAGTGTTCTTAGCTACGTTTGATAAAAATCGGTCCAAGATGGCCGCCGCCACAAAATGGTGGATTACATATTTTTTCACAACTTCCTCAATATGATATAATATAAATATATACAAAAATATATAAATATAATATATAAAAATAAGACCTAATATCAAATGAATATTGGGTCAGGGGTTTTTTAAATTTTAATTTACCTTTATTTGTTTGTAGAAACCTATCATGTACATCATTTTTTAAATTTATTTATTTACAGAGACTACTACTAGCACTAGGAATAATTCCTGTGTCGCGATGACTTTAACATTCAAACAACGGACACAGAACACCCGGGCTTGGAATCACAACTTGTGCATCACACAAATGTTCGTTTCGTGTAGGGATGGACTCCACAACACACGGCGCAGTATTCGCAACAGGGGTATGGCAACCACTTAAGACTGCGCCGAGCGAAATGTGCCAAAACAGGCGGTCACAGTTAAGGTGATAAAATCAACACTTTTTGTTTATTACAAATATTAAATATACATTTACCATAACAAAGGAATGTGTTTACAATTACTCCGTGTAAAAAACGTAAAATAATATTTTCGCCAACAATATTACGTAAATTTGTACAAAAAATCAAAAACGCAAGCTCACTTACGTGATTTTTGGATTATAACAGTAGAAATCTATCCCATTTTACAGCTTAAATGAAATATTAATAGTTGTAGTACAATTTGTCCGTCCCAAATATTTAAATTAATAAAAGTTACCGTAAAGATACATATTTATCAAAACAGCACTTCATATCCTCCATAGAATTTTACTATGGCGGCCGCGCGTCGATTTGAATATCGTGTTCTGTCATTCAGTCCAACCGCGTCTTAAGTTCGACGCAGTCTTAAACCGCTAACTCATTCATGCAGTAGGTAGGTGTAGGTGCTCCACTTTGCTATACAATGGAAGAGTTTGTGATAATCACAGCAGACAACGATTCCTTAATAATAGATGTCAGGTCTTACTTTTTGCGTAGCTTCGAAGTATATATCGGTGTAGACGGTGGCGGGGAGTGTGGGTGGGAAGGTAGGCAGCAGCTGTGTCTCGGAGACGGCACGATGCTTGTGCCAGTACATGTGGTAGAAGATCTGGACCTTCTCGCGGAGACTTGGCGGCACCTGCGAGTCTTTCTGGAAAGTTGCCATTGGACAAGTCATTTCAAACTACACAGATGCTGCATTGGCCACGGTTAGCCGTTAAGGTGAATTAGAATTGTACAAAACGAGCTAAATAAGAAATTTAGAAAATGTATTGAAATGCAATGCTCTAGTGTGACACTGTTCCACTGCCACGCAGAGGTCTTAAGTTCGATTCAAAGGCTATTAGTTAATTATCAGAAGAAAAACATCGTGAGGAAACATGCATGTATACAGTTCTCCATAATGTTCTCGAAGGTATGTGAAGCCTGACAACTCGCACGGGGCCATTGTGGTGGACTATGGCCAACCCTTCCCACCCTGAGAAGTGGCCTGTGTCCAGCCGTAGGGCAATTTATAGACAGGGATGATAGTATTATTACAATAAAATAAATTCTATATAAACGTATTTCGAAATCTTCACTTTTGTTTACTTACTAGTTCTTTGATGATCAACCTGTACCTCGAGCGGAACGTTTCCTCGGGACTCATGTACAGGCTGATGACCAGCGACAGCGTAGCCACCGCAGCACCGGTCACCACCAGGCACCCGGACAGGATCACAAAGAGACTGGTGACGCGCTCAACGTCGTTGTCTGGGACTACCGGCAGACTAGAGATATAATGGAATCAATATAAAGTCTTTGCCTATTTAAAATTGTAGTGGTATCTTGTACAAAAAAATTCCAACATAATATTGTCTTCTGTTTACGCGAATGTTATTACAGTACTCCGTGCAGATAAAGGAAACGCTACGGTCATAATGGATACGTCAGATTATAAACATAAAATTGAAAATTTACTTTCGGATGAAACATCATAAGCAGGTTAAAACAGACCCTACAAACAAAATATTGAACAAAACCAAAGACATCATACATAAATACTCCGAAAGACTAGATCTAGACGTTAAACAATTAATACCAGCTTGCGTAAAACCTCCAAAGCTGTATGGGTTACCAAAAATACACAAGGAAAACGCTCCTCTACGTCCTATTGTGAGTCAGATCGACACACCAACTTACAGACTGGCTCAGCACGTAGCGAAGATACTCTCACCACTCAAAGGCAACTCGAGAGCACATGTAAAGGATTAATACCATTTTGTGAGTGAGATTAAACACCTACGTCTCACTAACAATGAAACAATGGTTAGTTTTGATGTACAGTCATTATTTACATGCATACCTGTATATGACTGTATTGAAATAACTAAAAGGAAGCTAATAGAGTACAATATGCCTGAGGAATATGCAGAACTACTTAAACATTGCTTCAACTGGCTATCTGTTGTGGGACAATAAATTCTACATACAAGTCGATGGTGTGGCAATGGGCTCCCCAGTATTGCCTGTTGTTGCCGGCATATATATGGAGGACTTCGAGGCTCGAGCTTTACAGACTGCCCCCATCACACCCAGGATTTATAAGAGGTTTGTAAATGATACTTTTACAATATTACCAACAGATAGTGTTAGTGTATTCCTAGAACATCTTAATTCCATTAATAACAACATCCAATTTACTATAGAATTAGAGGCAAATAATTCATTAGCATTCTTAGATGTACTTGTCATCAGGAATCCTGATCATACTTTGAGCCACACTGTGTATAGGAAAAAGACCCATACAAATAGGTACTTGAACGGTGAATCTCATCACCAACCTAAACAGTTAGCTACCGTGGGAATGTCTTTGTTTTAGAGAGCCACGGGATCTGTGACAAGAAACACCTGGACGTCGAGCTTCAACATGTCAAGCAAGTACTGCAAGACAACAAGCTCCAACAGCCGCGCCTCTGTCACAGATCCCGAGAAAAGCCAGCCACAGTCGAGCGCCAGCCTGCTATACTGCCTTATGTAAGGGGTGTCACTGACAAGATTGGCTACATCTTGAAGCGAGCTTCAATCAACACATACTTCAAGCCGCCAACGAAGATAAGTCAATTTTTACCAACCGTCAAGTGCCAATTACCTTTACCAGATGCAGGGGTCTATAAAATAGATTGTGACTGCGGACTCTCATACATTGGTCAAACCAAGAGAAGTATAGGCACCCGCATAAAAGAACACATAGCTGACGTAAAACACAAACGCTCGTTGAAGTCTGCTGTGTGTGAACATGTACAACAGGGGACCAACCACTACCTGAGATTTGACAAACAACAGATTCTCGCTAAAGAACACCGATTCCTACCAAGGATGCTTCGCGAGGCTATTGAAATCAAAAAACATCCCAGTTTCAATAGAGAAGATGGTTGGAATGTACCACCAGCTTGGGATCCAGTACTTCAAATAGTCAAACCCAAGAAGAAACAAACCACAGCTAGACTTTATGATACTTTGAGCTCATCCTGCGTAAATAGAAACACCAATGATTAAATTATGTTCGGGTACTTTGAAATAACTACACTGGAACATTGAGACAACTACCATCTTAGTCTCCCCGTGACGATGGCTGCTGAAAAGCAACCGAAACGTCGGGGAAAGTGTAAACCAAAAATAAATAGATTTAATAGTTTAAATAATTTTATTAGCTTATAAATTAGTTAAATAATATCAACAGTAGTAGTTGTGTAATATTTTCAAAATTTTGTAATACAGTTATAAATAAACAACGCGATAAAATCCGTATGTAGTAGTTTAATTTCAATAAATTCCAACATGTTACTAAAGATGGCGCCGTGCTCGATTAGGTATCTGCTTCATTCAAATTTAAGTGTCAGTATCGAAGTTTCAACGGCAATTAATTATACAACTACAGGACATCAATCGTGGGCCTGCGGTTCGTCAGACATTATTCACTTGCCTGATTGGAGGATCTCCCTTTATGTTGAAGTAATATCAAAATCTTTAGATTAATGCTGCAGACTTAACAGCTAGATGACCTTATCCCGAAATTTATAAAATATAATGAACTAGATTTTGCACACAGCTCACGTAAATATACGTTATGTTAGGTTAGGTTTATAATAAAACTTATTTTTATGAAAGATACCCTATGTCTTATTTTGTACCCCCGACAACATGTATGCAAAATTTCATGTTGATCGGTGGAGTAGTTAACGCGTGGAAGCGTTACAATCAAACAAACTCATGTTTGCAAATATAATATTAGTAAGGATCCCAAAGTTTGACTAGGTTGCGATAGTAATAGTCGTCCCGTCTTATATTCAGCTGAGTCTGGTTAGAGTCGACTATGCCATTTACGTGAATTTAATCATTTCCATTGATCAGGCGTAATAGATTTGTTCTCACAGTCAAAAAGACAAAAAATTAAATTGACATTTTATTTTTTGAACAGACATATGTATAACTTTGAGAATGATTAATTAATAATAATGATACTAGCATTTAAGGGAGTGCATTTGTCGTTTTATTGAGTGTTTTTTTTTAAATACATAATAGTTACAATCGATTTTTAGTGTGAATTAAACAAATATTTGCATACCATTGTAATGGTTGAATGTAATTGGGACATTTTAGATTTAAGACCATACTCTGCTGTACACCTACATTCTGGCAAATAAATGACTTTGACTTTGACTTTGAATACCGATGACCTATGCTTAAGAATTATTTTGTTTTTATTATTGGCTGTCAAAATAACTACACTCCGTCTGGTGGAAACTAGTCCACGAGCAGAATATCCACACGACGTCCACATGTAAAATGGCGTAAGTTCTCCACTTTGACAGCCTGACGAGTTTTTAACGCTCCTATTAAAGAACCTAGGGTCGTTGGAAGATATGTCCAGGAAGATGGTTACCCAATAGGTATGAACATCTTGTTGACGATGTACAACGAGCTAAGGAACTTGGTGGCATCACTGTCGTTGGAGGACATGTCTGTAAGCGCCACATTCATCAGCCGCTTCGCCAGCAGAGACGGTATGAAGTTGAATTGCTTCTCCAGCTGTAAAGAACATCGTAACTCACTTGTAACATGACTATCAAAGCTGCAAACCAAAATCGGTCTTAAACATAGCCCATTTAAACCGACTATGGCTTGGAGATTTTTTGCTACATATAAAAATAACCTATGTAATAATAAAGCAAATTATAAACGAGGTTAAAGACAATCCACGAAGTAGGACTTGAACCTACGTTCTCGACAAAACGTGACGTCGCTGTGTCAATTTAGCGGTTAATAGTTCTACGGCAGGGATTCAAAATTTGTCTATTTATTTTGTATCTGAGGCGATACTATGCGTGATCTATCGTATAGTTACTGAATGTAACAATTGCTGGTAATTTGTCCAAAACAGGGTACTGCTTTATTTCCTTATCTCGTTTATAATTTACTAGCTTTTGCCTGCGGCTTTGCTTACGTAAAAGTCGATTAGGTTATGTTGGTATCTATACATTTTATAAAATAAATTGTTGCCTTTGTTACTCAGTAATAATACAGCTTTCTTGTTGTAAAAGAAAAATTTAAAAACCCTCAACACAAAATTCATTTGATACCCATATTGAGGGAGTTGTGAAAAAATATGCAATCCATCATTTTGTGGCGGCGGCCATCTTGGAACGATTTTCATCAAACATAACTAATAACACTCTCGATTAATTCACCTTTCAAACAAAAAAACAAAATTAAAATCGGTTCTTCCGTTTAAGAGCTACGATGCCACAGACAGATACAGACACACACACACACACACACACACACACATACACACAGACACGTCAAACTAACACCCCGTCGTTTTTGCGTCGGGGGTTCAAAAGAAATTGAAAATCAGTTGAGTGGTTTTTGAGTTAAATCCTTGCAAACAAACAAACAAAATTTAAAATCTTTCCTCTTTATAATATTAGCATATGTGAAAAGAAGTAAGGCAGAAATAAATGTACTGATGGTCTATCACTAGTTTCTAAAAGGCTTATCACACAACGTCCAAATCAAACTCATCAAGTGATTTGATTGGCTGGATTTGATTCAGACAGATAATCACAGTTGGCATCCGTTTGACCGTTATTAATTATTCATAAACCGGGATTCAGTCATTCATTACTTTTATAAACCATTTTGGAATACGCACCAAGTTGACGCGAAGCCAAATCCAGGCCCAAGTGATTCTTAACACCATAAATATGTAGCAGTACTTCAGCGTAGTCCCAAGGATGCTGCTTCGTAAGTTGTAGTCATACAGATAATCTGAGAGCATAAAATAAGATTACAGTACTTCAGTACTGTACGATCGTATCAGTACTCATTTTATAAGTAAAACATTAGCAGTAGGTTGTTAAAATATAATATAACGGTTTTAATAAAACATACAAGAAGCTTATTAAATCATTTAAGAGAATATGTGTTTTCATAAAATGCATATAAATGCTAACTCACCTAATAAAGATGCTGTAAATGATAAAGGTTTGCAAAACGTTTATGAATAATGCTTTCTTATAACGTTTGATAGATTTACTACTACAGGTTTATAACTACTGAACGTATTAAGACTTTAAGTAAGATTATTCGATGAATAAAACCGTAAAATGATACAGTAATAGATGTACCGAGTAAACTTATTTAAGCTAGGACGCCGTAAACTCCATTGCGCTGTGGGAGAAGACCTTTCGCTGCTGGCCGTGATCAAAGCCATGGTGAACAGCGAGAGGAAGTAGTGGGTAGTGGTCGCATCCTTCTGCGAGAATGTCATCTCGCAGAAAGAGGAGGGAGAACGGATCCGTGAAAAAAGTATCCTTGCGTGAGAGAACGGGGTTCTCCCACCCGCCAGTCATTGAGTTGTGAGTGACGCCCTCTGTTGTACTGGGGCGTCGTCCAGTAGTCGTCGCCCGTAGACCCTACATCCCTGCATTGGGCACTGCCCGGTGGGTCGCTGATGTAATTTTAATTCCAGCGACAACATAAATTTGTAATAGAAAGTCCCTCAGTAAGAAATTATTATGGAAAAGAACCAGCAAATATTTGACCCCTACATTGTTTAACAACATGCCTGGCTGAGAACAAATGTTGATAAAATAAGGAAACAAAGTGTTAGAAGTAAACTTAAAAATGTATTGCTGAGTGAAACCGTTTTAATTTTTTGAATTATTTTTTACTTTAAGATATGAGTTTTATGTATTGATTGTTATTACTATTAGATACTCTTAATTATTAAATCACTGAATCAACCGAAAGCGTATATATGTTATAGTCGAGCGCTAATCCGGCCGACAAACCGTTATACAGTTTGGTGGGTTTAAAAGAATTGTAAAATATTTTTACTTCAATAAAATTCTTAATTATTATTATTACCCACCATACAAAGCAGCGAGCTGGCACACCGCGGTGGTTTTAGACGGTAGGCCCGAAGTTTCGGGAGAACCCGACATAATCCTCTCGCCTCCCCGTGTAGCGAGGGGGTATGCAAGAGAAGATAGAATATCCTCACGTAAAAAACAGGGGTAGGGTATATGGAAAATGCGTATTATTTTTATACATTTCATTTGCGTATCTATTATACAGAAGACAAGCTACAGTTTTAGGCGTCCAAGAAAAATACTGTAATGTTTTTGAGCTTGTTAGCCCGCCCTAGTTGTGAGTTAAGTTCGTTTTATAGTTACCAATGCACGTAGCTTATAATTACTTATAATACCAGAGACTCATTGCGGCGTATGGCGTTGACGACTTCAAAGAAAAGGAATTAAACATGGGATGAACCGAAAGGAGCGGACGTGCCTCCGAAACTCTAACTTACCAGGCTAAACATGGTTTCAGTGTTACAATTCTTAGGTTGATAACCTATTGGAAGGAATGTATTTGTACAAGCTAGATTATTTGTACCATCATCAATGTTATCTCATATTACAAATTACTAGCTGTACCCCGTGGTTTCACCCACGTTTATGATCTCTGCTACGCTCCAGCGGCTTCTAGCGTGATGTTATATAGCTCATGTTACTTCTAAATAAAGTAACTTTCTAATCTTGAAAGAATTATTAAAATCGTAAACGTAGTTCCTGAGTTTGATCATTACAAACAAAAATATAAATCTTGCCTCCTTATAAGGAAACAAGGAACTCACAAAGATATTTAAAAGGTCTATGTAGACGCAAGTAATAGCAGCCAAGCTTGTAGTAAGGTCTTCTGCTGACGTAATGCGAAAATGTGCCCAGGTCTAATAGGAAGCCACCTAGAAACAAATAATATTATTAATTGAAGAGCCCTTAGTAACGACAAAATTGTTTAAAATCTGATAGAGATTTACTGAGGAAGAGAACACACAGTGTATTTACAGCTGAAACTACGCGTGAGTTGCCATTTAGTGTAGTAGTACTTGTTTTTGCACAAAAAATACCTTTTTTGTACCCCTGACAACACGCATGCGAAATTTCATGACGATTGATTGAGGAGTTAAGGCATGAAAGCATTACAAATAAACTTATTCATAATTGTAGGCACGTTGCAGCTATGTCAGCTCAATATTTTAGACATACCTAAGACCTCAATTAATGTACGGAATTACTATTCAATGTTTTACTCTCACTCATGGAACTAGTTGCTTGTTTCATACAGGATTCAAACAATGTATGTATTATATAAGTCAATTTAGTTATGTGAATATACTTCGTGTTTATTTTGTGGTGTTAAAGTATCTTTCTTTTCTTTTAAACAAACTTTATAAGTTTTAACGTAAATTTTGTTTTAACTACATTTAGCCACAAACTACCTTTTCATAGCACAAAGTGTAAGTGTATGCGTCCTCATGCCATACTACTGTCTATTACAAATGGCTAACTACTGATAAATATTATTTCAAACCTCAAATGCTTCTTACATAAAATTACCAACATTTCATAATTTTTAGAATTTAGTTTTATATGGACAGTGACATATGGCATAATGACTGCAACACCTGGTACATAAATGAGTACAGAAATACTGAAATTATAAGTTGATGGCGATTTAAAAGAGTGGCCTTGATTTTCTTGCAGGTATCATCTCATAGGCTCAACCTTTTGCCTGAACCTTGCAACTAAAATAAACGTAAATTCAGTAAATGTAATAAACTCACTAACCACTTTGACGTTCATAAGTGTTACTTTGTGACTTATGTGAATAAATTATTTTTGACTTTGACTTTGACTACTTAGTCATACATATTTCTGTTTCCATGTGTGTATATGTGTATGCTCACACATGCGTAATATTGTATTATAAATACTCTCTCGATGAACAAATAAACAAGCATTCACAAGAGGCAGTCGTAGTTTTCACTACATATTTTTAGTTAAGTAAGCATACTAACCCAGAATCCAAATCGATGTATCTATGTTCTCTTTCTCGCTAAGCATCCTGTATCCTATAGCAACGACGTGCGCGGCGTAGGAGATGTTATACACCGCGTCGAAGATCTCCACGTACCAGTAGGCGTTAAGATTCACCACCACTTCCACGATGGCGATCAGCACCGCGGCACAGATGTAACTGTTCCATAGTGTGTCGTCTGGCAGGTCGCGGTACCAGCTTATAAAGCCTTTCTGGGTCCACCAAGGTGGGTATATCATCTAGAGGAAGATAGAAGAAGAATATATAGTGGTTAAGTTTTATATTTTGTACTTGACTATGTCCGCGAATACGCTTACGTTAATCTAAAAAAGCAGTTTCGCTCGAGATTAGATCAAGCTTAGATCTAGGTTATGTTAATAGATTTCTATATCTCGGGAATAATACTCTGAGTTCGTAAAAACTCTTATACAACAGCTTTGTCCGTCTGTCTGTTATACAACTTTCAAATCGAGAACCGTTTGAGCTAGAGACTCGCGGTCAACGCCATTCGACTCAGCATAGTCGATATACCCCGAAATTACTATGACCTTTGACCTCTGACCGTCTGGTCACGTGATAGCATTTTTAGAAATCTAAGATTTACGGCAATTCATTGCCGTTTCTCACTTGTTTCTGGATGAAAAATACCTATGTCCTTCTCTATACCCATGATGTGACGAAATTTCATGATGATCGGTCGAGTAAGGTGTGAAAGCGTAATAAACAAACATATGTACTTTCGCATTTATATTAGGATTTGAGTTTCACATATCATACATACATACATGTACATGTTTCTATGTATAATATGTATGTATTTACAAAAAAAAAGTATACAGGGTGATTTTGAAATCGTGTAATTCCTTTTAACCACGCATTCTACTGGTGATATAGAATAATACCATATATATAATAAGTACCCATAGTACAAGCTCTGCTTAGTTTGGGCTAGATGGTGTTGTGTGTATGTAGAATATTATATTATTATACATAGATTCACGCCTGTTTCGCAGAGGGGTAGGCAGAGACTACGGATTTCTATTTGCTACGATCCCGACACACTTCTATCTGGCTTCATTCACTTTCATCACATTCCTCATACACGCTCGCCGGTTTAAGGTGCTCTTAACCTGGCCTTTGTCCAGAACGTCTCTGATGTAATCGAGACACGTTCCCCTAGGTCTTTCCTTGCAACTGTTCCATTCACACTCGCCTTATAAACTTTCTTAGTCAGTCTTTTCTCGTCCATTCTTTCTACATGCCCAAACCAGCTTAACAAACCCTTTTTTATTGTTGTCACTATATTCACTTATCAGCCGTCGGTATTAACCTAATTAGTCGCAGAAGCACATGCACATCGGCCGTCAGATGCAATAGGTTTTCAATAATGACTAGCATTCATAATATTGACAGGCTTATTCAAAGTCATGTATACATCTTCGAAGGCGTAGGAAGTGGTGTATGATGACCACGTTTTATCAGTTATGATTTCTATGGGTTTTAAGTATTAAGGAGCCAGTTCACGTTTACTAACAGCACAGTCCAAATTGCGTGTTGCCACTAAGATTCTCTTAACGGAAAAAGCTTGTAACACTTTGCCCATCTATGGTATGGAATCGCAAACCCAGACAGAGATGGCGCCACCGCCACGATAACATTGAGTTCATTTCGCTCGTACTAATTTTTTTATTTATAATAATTTCTCATAGTGAATAAGTATTAATTGTGAGTCAAAGTGAACATTAATATTCAAACATCGTGTACAAGTGTTATCTATGGATTACTACGAAGTTTAACATTAATTCAACATTTAATATCACAAGTGCAAAAACAACAAGTGATCGACAATATCAACGTGTCTGATCAGTGTATACATGGAAACAACAATTCCAGTTCTATATACCCCAAAACCACTGAATATTTAGTACATATGAAGCCACTAGAACAAAATAACAAACACAGTGACGGTTTTTTTTCACACATGATATTTTAAAATCAGATCGTGCTAATTAATTTACTTAGAATAGTGCCATCTTGCGTTCAGTAGTGGTAATTTAGACACATGTTACAATCATTGGTCTCCTAACAACGCATTTTTGCAATACACCAACAGATGGCGCTTTAACATTATTTAATTTATCGATCTATTATTAATTTTGGAGGACTAAACCGTATGAAGGAAAGTATATTTCTCAAAATGGAAGACGAGAATGTGACTATTCGTCGCCATATAACGATTGCCAACGACTCACATGACCTCTCTTTTGGATCCCCAAATTCCGAATTTGGGAGGCGTAGTCTACCGGATCTATCTACGGGATATGACAGCGACAGAGAAGACTTGAGAAAAGAAATATTAAAGCTCAGGAGTGAGCTTGAAAGTGCTCATTTAGAAATAGAGAAACTTAACGAAGAAAACACTTCATTGAAAAATGCTTTATTTAAACAAAGAAATAAATCATTACAACTACAAAAAATTTGCTCAGTACCAAAGAAGAAAATATGTAATACGTCGCAAGTAACAAGAAATAAAATAAATATGAGGAATCTACGATTGTCATTTGATGGGGAATCGAACACGAGTTTTATTGACTTGGGACTTAATAATACCAACGAGATGACAACAGATGGCGTTACCAGTATAAAAAACTCCAAGGAAGAAGCGCATTACAGCAGCTATGATATCAACACGACATCACCTTGTGTAGAGAATTACGCGCAATTGCACACAGATGGCATCGCTGGCTCCTCCAATAGACCGATGCTGGCAGAATCTGTACAACGAAGCAAACTTTGTATAGTTAGTAGTAATCGCGTTAACAATATACTATCTACAGCACAGAACACCTTCCCTTTTTATGATTTTTGCCACTATCTTTTAACAGACTGTGGAATTAAACAGCTACTTATGTAATAATTTAGACCACAAACTGGCGAATTTCACAAAACAAGACTATTGCTTGATTTTTATAGGCAGTAAAGACTTTGAGACAACTAACAACTATCATAAATTAATTTTAGACATCCGTAACAATTTAATTAAAATACAACATACTAATATAGTTTTATGTTTACCAACTTATAAATTTAATGGAACTAATCTTATGTTTCTCAAGAGTAAAAGTTTTAAATCATTTATTGTACCGCGATATAAATACTTATAATTATGCAATTTTATTCGATTCCAATTTTAATCTCAGATATGATAATACAATGTTCTCTAAGGGTAGTGGTTTTCTTAATAATAATGGCTTAAAAACTATTTTTAAATATTTGAATAACTATATTTATGCAGACTATTCTTACAAGTCAACAACCCCTTTAACCCGTTCGCAATCGGAACCTCGCAGAGGCACAATACCTTATTACTTCCGAGCAGTTAAAAAAACCAAACCTGTAAATAAGTCCCCTGAAAGTACCTATAATGATATGTTTTTTCGTTGCCTCTCGGAAGAGTATAATACATTGTAATAATTTATTTATATTGCACCAAAACATTGCTGGGGTTCTAAATAAGACGGAAGATCTAGTCTTAGCTCTTAACGAATTACATGAGTCTAATCACAATGTTATTGCCGTGTGCTTGAGTGAGCATTTTATATTAAAAGGGGAGGAGCAATTTTTAAAGATAAATAATTATTTTTATTTGTCAACTATTTATTGTCGGAATACACAAAAAAGGGGTGGTACCTGTATTTTGTTACGTAATAATCTACAGGGTATTGTATTGAATGAAATAAATAAAATGAGCATTGAAAAGCATTTTAAAATCTGTGGGGTCGAAATTGCTCAATTAAAGCTCATTATCTTGTGTCTTTACAGAATTCCGAATTCCAATATCAATCTCTTCTTTGACAAACTTTATGAAACACTAAATAAGCTTCGTTATAAAAGACGTAAGATAATAATTGGCGGTGACTACAATATTAATATACTTATTAAAGATAAAATAAGTATCCAATTTTTGGAACTATTATCAAACTACGGTTTGAAGTGTCATATTCAGGAACCAACAAGATTAAATAAATGCATTGATAACATTATAAGTAACATCCCAACGGCAAAAGGAAAGACTCACAATTTCTGTTTATCAGATCATAACACAGCGCAATCTATCGAATTTGAAAACTACCAGAAAGATGCTTTAGCAAGGTATTACTTTTCAACGATATATGATCTTAGCAAAAATAATTTACACAAGTTTATTGTGTATTAGTAGACTTTCTTTTTCTGAAATTTATAATATCTCAAACACAAATGATGCCTTTAATATGTTTCACAACGAATTAACATTGTTTTTTAAACTTTGTTTCCCTCTTATACGAATAAAGAATCGCTGTGGAGCTGGTAAATTATCTTGGGTGACAAAGGGCCTTAAAGTTAGTTCTAAAATTAAACGGGAACTAAGATATAAATATTATTTAAATAAGAATAATGACAGTAAAGAAAAATTTTTAACATACTCGAAATTATTTAAAAAATGTGTTAATAATATGCAGTCATTGTGTAACTTAAGGCACATATAAACATCCAAAAACAAAGGTAAGGCTACATGGGATGTTGTTAAGCGCTGTGTGGGGGATGCTAAAGCTCATATGCATATCGATAATATAACTGACAATGGTAACACAGCGACATCTGGACCTGACATAGCCAATTTATTTAATAATTTCTTTATTGACATAACACAAAATGATTTAATTTGCAATTCTACCAATGAAACTTTTCAAGCCGAATACGGCCTTAGAAGTAATACATCAAGCATTTTTTTAGATCCCACTAATTCTATCGAAGTCTTTAACATAATCAAGTCTTTAAAAAATACTAAGTCTGCAGGGTATGACAACATTAATATAGACATTATTAAAAGTATTGCAAAGTATATATCAAATCCATTATCACATATTATTAACTTATCTTTAGAAGAAGGTTGTTTTCCTGATAAACTCAAGCTATCCGTGATTAAACCTTTGCACAAAAAAGGATCTAGATCTGACATGAATAATTACAGACCCATTGCTCTGACTCCAGTGCTCTCAAAAATCTTTGAAAGAGCTATGTATTCTAGGTTACTAAAATTTATAGATAAATATGACCTCTTAGCACAAGAACAATACGGATTTAGGAAGGGCAAATCGATTCAACTGGCCACGTTCAAGTTCGTAAAATCTATAGTTAATAACATAAACGCTAAAATCCCTACATCTGCTCTATTATTAGACCTTAGTAAAGCATTTGATTTTGTTCAGCATTCGATACTTATTAAAAAATTAGACAAATGAGGAATAAGAGGCCCAGCTTTACTATGGTTTCAATCATACCTGGACAACAGAAGACAGTTCACAAGAGTAACTAAATTTAACAATATTACTAACAGCTTAGAACATCATGATTCTGAGCTTAAAACTAATTATTCTGGTGTGCCCCAGGGCGGCATTTTGGGGCCCTTGTTATTCCTGATTTATGTCAACGATTTACCACGCACACTTTCTCACGAATGTGTCTTGTTTGCTGATGACACATCAATCATCATGAATTGTAAAAATGAAAATTCCTATGAATCTGATATTAATAGAACATTAAAAGAAGTCATAAAAAGGCTTGATGTAAATAAATTAAAAATTAACATTGAAAAAACTAAACTCTTACAATTTAAAACCTACAAAAGTAAACCTATTCAATTAAATATCAGTTATAAAAATACAGAAGTCCAGCAAATACAAAGTACAACATTCTTAGGAATAACTTTAGACGCTCATTTTACATGGAAGGAACATATTGACAAGATATGCACAAAATTAAATAAGTTCGTTTTTGCCATACGGAAAGTTAAAGAAACAACATCCAGGCAAACTGCCATAATGATTTACCACTCATACATTTGCTCTATAATACGTTATGGCATAGTTGTATGGGGCAACTCGAGCGAAATTTTAAGAGATTTTATAGCGCAAAAAAAATGCATTTGCGCATTGTTCGGCATGAAATGGTCGGAGTCCTGTAAACCTATTTTCAAATCGAATAAGCTGGCATCTATATTTATGAAGTGGCTAAATTTGTCAAATCTTACAGTTACCTTTTTGAAAAAATCGACAATACGAATAAGCGACATGTCACCCACTTATCCATAAGAATGCCTGTGCCCAAGTTGGAATTATTTAGGAAAAGTTGTGTCTATATGGCACCACTCATTTTCAATTCCTTGCCCAAGAGGATAGTGAATTTACCAAATAAGAACTTTTGTTGTGCTTTGCGGGAATGGCTTATCCAGGAAAACTTTTATTCCATCAAAGACTTTTTAAGTAATAGTTCCTGTCGTTACTGCACTTCTTAAGAGACATTGTATTACGACTGAAACTCGGTGTTTTAAAATTCCTAATTTAATGTTATGCATGTTTTGTTTTTATTAATTATTTCTACTCACTTAATTCAATTAATTTTGACATGTAAACGAAAAAGAAAAATCCTTAATTTTACATATGATTTGATTAAAATATTATAATATTTTTATTGAAATGAACTGGATTTAATGAATTTACTTACAATAATAATTAATCTCAAATTCAATATTATCATGTACCTAATTTATTTAATAAAAATGTAATTAAGTAGCTTAATTGACATATAATTTTGCATACCTGTATTACGGGTGAAATGTGTATTGTTCTAATTTATATTCTGTAACATCTTTGTGTACCACATTTGAAGCAATAAATACATTATTATTATTATTATTATATTGAAGACCTCATTCACAGCAAGAGCATTCATCACCGCTGCATTGTTTATTATCAGTTTTGCTCTTTTTTAGTTCGCGTTTGAGTTTTTACAAAAGTGGATAGAGTATCGTTGCTTCATAACAATTCAAAAGAGATCGTAGCTGAATCTCTTTTTCTGCTGTATATATGAGGTTCATCGAGCTTCTTTGGGCGCTACTATGCTGTGTAAATGGTGATTATTTAGATCTTAGTTACTTGCACACCTACGGTTTTTTTCAAGATTAGCAACTTACGAATAATAGCGCCGATGATACCAACACGGTGTAAACAATTGTGTGACCCACAAATATTAGCTCTGTTTCTGGATAATTGTCCTCCGCACAGGTCCAAACTCCGTGCCGTTATTAATAATTTCTTAATAGAAAAGTCCAATAACATTTTGCTTGAAATGGGATACCGCCCAACACTTATTGGACAGCAGTGACATTTACTACCGAGGCAGTTCCTATATATGTATGTCGCAGGCAATTTGTATGATTCCGCGTTGTACAAACGGCGTCGTCGGTTAAAAACGCGCGCTGTTTTAAAATATGCCGAAAGTAAATTGGTGACTCGTTCATTTGTGGGGGCTCCTATTTTAGGGTGGTCACAAAAAAAAAACAACGAAGGCTACGGCGGGAGCAGAGCTCCCGCCACCGCCTTCTAACCTAACCAAGTCGGAGTGCTAAGAGTCGGGACTCGGGGCGTTAAGTGACAAGGCAATTTACATTTTGCCTTCGGCATATTTTAAAACAGCGAGCGTTTTTAAACGGACGACGCCATTTGTAAAACGCGGAATCATACAAATTGCCTGCGATATGTATATAAGATTATTACAAAAACATTAAACTGTGAATTTGGCTACAGCCTGTTTACCTCATTCAGTCTACCAAAGAGCTGTAGATCAATATTGCTGAGCGCGTGCCTGCGAGGAGATTTCGAGTCCGAACCCCATCTGAAGTACGCCCACATTATCTTACTGGACTGTTTCAACTAACAACTTAACTTTAAGTAACAAACTAATATTAAAGAAAAATGTTATAACAAATACTGTATTTACACATTCTATCTCAAGTTATTTTCTCGATATTCTGACAACTATTGACAACAAGACCATAGAAAATAAACAGTCTAAATATCTACCTATTTTATTATAAAGAAAAATATATTCTTATGTAAAGTTTTTGCTTTTATACTTCGTGTCGCATAAATTATATCGCGGAAAACGGGTATTAACGCGATCATGCTCAGGCAAACAAAATGTGTAAGGAGGATTTAGAAATATCTACCTCACAAACGGAAGAAGCCAGAAATTGCCGCGCCAGTGAGCTTGTGACCGCGGCCTGTGCAATCTGGTTGCAAAAAGGTATGTAATTACTGAGCTTGATCGCGTAAATATTCCGTGATATTTATCAAAATCTAATTGCAAATATATAACTGTACATATATTTTACACATTTTCATTTTACGGTCTAAAAGTTTACTATTTTCTTGGGATTCCTTTTATTCTAAGCTAGCCTTTGTCTACGACTTCGTACGTGTGGTATTTGGAAGTATGGAACATTATATTAAAATTTTATTAAATTTTCAGGTAGATTAATTATATACTTTTTTAATATTTTCGATACGTACTGCAAAGGAGTAAAACTCACTACCTAAGTCTGTGTTTTCCGATGAGTACAATCTGGGTGTCTTCAAGTCGCGAGTGAATATGTACCTGCTAGGTAAGCGTGCTTCATCGTCGACTGCATCTTCACTTAAGATCAGGTGAGATCGCGATCAAGGGCAAGCCTACGACAGTATATATTAAAAAAATAGCTTGTCTCTATCTACGACCTTCTATTTATTCTTGTATCCATACTAGGCGGCGTATCAACAAAGTATTATTATTAACACTAGATTTAGAAGTCGAGTGTTAAGCATAAGATTGTGTCTGGTGCATACTGCATTTTAATACATTAGACCTCCAGCAATACAACAAGAGAGCCGCATTCAATTTCGTGCAGTAGTTTTTGCGAGATGCACATACAAACATACGGATAGACAAAAATTCTGAAATATATTTTTTTGCTTTTATAGCTCTTATAAAAAAATTATGTGAGGGATCACATAATTTTTTTATCCCTTTGAATAGACATCGATCAGTTATATTATTATCGGCCTTTATCTGTGCCCTGCTGATATTCCACCACAACATCTATATTAAACTGTCTAGCCCAGCAAAACCTACTCGCCTCTACACCGTTACCTAATGCAACTGTTTAGAATACCTACGTTTAGTCCGTAGTAATTTGGTATCACAAATCAAATTTCGCTTTGGGCAGCAACTGAAAATTTCTTATAGATAACTACAAATAAGCATTGAAACATATTCGTATTATATAAATCATTTATTCACTATAAAATATATTTATTTACATTTTATTACAGGTAGTTTCTATCAATATCACAACTTTATATTTTATTCAGAATCTGTCACATAAGTTGATAGAAAATATAACATTTGGTCCTATGGGTATAAAATAGATTTGATACCTGTATGAGACAAAATTTGAGCTATCAACAGATACTTGTTCTGAGCCCGGGTCTGATACAAGGTTTATAAAATACTAGAAATAAAAACCAATGAATATGTTTTCTTTTATTTGCCCACTTAATAATAGGACTTTAACTATGAAATTGCCGTGTATGTCCTACATCCTCAGACCACTCAGCACAAATAGTAACATGTCCGATTACAAAAAAAAGCTTATTGAAGTATTGGTTTGTTGAAAAAAGAGATCTTTCTCGTGAAAATAGAGATAAGTTTAAACACTACTTAGCTCAAATAAGCTTTTCAGACGTTTTTATTGAGCAAGATCCAACTAAAGCATTTAATAATTTCTATGACATATTTTCCCTGCTTTATAATTTATGTTTTCCTTTAATAAAAATAAAAAAGTCATCAACAAACAAAGTTGCTTGGATTACTAAAGGATTAAAGCTTTGTAGTTCCAAAAAACGAAATATGTTGTGGCAGTATAGAAAGGTACCAAGTGAAGACAATAAGATAAAATTTAAAACGTACTCAGCGAGATTAAAAAAAATAATACGTTTAACACAAAGAATTAAGAATGGCTATTATATTAAATCCTCTCTTAATAAAACAAAAGCTACTTGGGCAATTATAAATAAAACAAAAGAGCAGCAGCCTAGATTGGGTATAGGCAGTATTAATTTGAATGATAAATTAATAAATAATTCGAAGGACATATGTAATGCATTTAATAATTATTATATTGACATGGTAGATAATCAGAATTTAGACAAATTTAAAATTGACTTCAGTATTAATAATAGCAGTAATTCAATTTTTATGGCGCCTGTAACTCACCAAGAAGTACTTAATATTATTAATTCATTAAAAAACACGAATAGTGCTGGTTATGATGGCATTACTACGTCCGTAATAAAAGATGTAGGTAAAATAATTTCCCCAGTTTTGACATACCTAATTAATATATGCAATGAAAATGGTCTGTTTCCAGAACCATTAAAAACAACTGTGGTTAAGCCTCTATTTAAGACCGGTGATAAACTGGACATGAATAATTATAGGCCAATTGCTATAATTCCTATATTTGCAAAGATATTTGAACGAGTAATATATAACTGTATCTATAACTATTTGGAAAAGTCAAACATACTTGTCAAAGAACAGTATGGTTTTAGAAAAAGCAAAAATATAAACATGGCAATTTATAATTTTTTGAAACCTGTAATGTTGAATGTGGATAAGGGTCTACCAGCAATTGGAATGTTCATGGATATGTCAAAGGCCTTTGATCGTGTCAGACATGACATTTTGCTGGAGAAATTATATCATTACGGCATCAGAGGTAACGTCCAGGATCTTATAAAATCTTATTTATCTAACAGACAGCAAATTACAGAGATTTCCAAAACATGCACCAAATCAAAATCAGAACTTATTTGTAGGTCAGATATGAGAACCGTGAAGTTTGGGGTGCCACAGGGCAGTGTCATGGGACCATTACTTTTCATCATTTATGTAAATGATCTCCCATCAAGTATTGCCTACGATATGACTTTGTTTGCAGACGATAGCACAATACTCTTTACAAATAAATCCTTGACATCTTTAGAAATGGACATCAATAACTCCATTAGGCTAATTATAGAATGGCTAAAAAAGAATAACCTTAAAATTAATTTGGATAAAACGAAGGTATTAAATTTTAAGCAAAGACATAAAAATACTGACTTACATTTAGATATTAATTTTAACAATTATAAATTTAAAGAAAATGATACTACAAAGTTCTTAGGATTAGAAATAGATCATAAGTTAAATTGGAAAGCTCATATTGAAAAAGTTTGTACTAAAGTAAGTCAATACGCATATGGCTTATATAAACTAAGAAACGTAGCGAATGTATCGACATTGATAACAGCATATCATGGCGTTGTTTCATCTACATTACGATGCGGCATCATATTTTGGGGGAACTCCACTGACTGGCCTTTAGCATTTAAAGTTCAAAAACGGTGCATCAGAACAATATTTAATATAAAAATTCCAGACAGCTGTAAACCATATTTAATCAAGTATAATTTAATGACGTTACCGTGTATTTATATCTATGAGTGTGCCATGTTTATAAAACAAAACATTGATCTATTTAAAAAAAGGTCGAGAATTCGCCACGCTGATAAAATGTGTGTGGTAGAAAGTAAAACCGCTCTAATGCACAAAAGCTTTTTCTGCATTTCGACGCATATATATAATAAACTGCCGAGGTATATAGTTAATACTAAAGGTAATTCGATATTTAAAAGGCGTCTTCAAAAACTACTCATCTCTAAATGCTATTATTCGCTGAAGGAGTTTTTAGAGGATAAGAATATTGAAAATTTATGAACTCAATTTAATGTCAATTGTAATGTCAATCAATTAATTTTGAAAATAACATTTATTATTATTTGACATAGGTATTTACATAGTTGTTTGACATTTCAATATTATTCTTTGACATATTTACGTATATTATGGCATGTTATTATTTCATAGAATTAGATGACAGCCAAATTTGCATGCCCTATGGCTGGATATGGTCTAAGAACGATTAATTGTACTAGCATTAAGATCTGCACAGAAATGTATACCCATATTCGCAAGAAATAAATGAATTATGAATTATGAATTACATCTATTTCGTGGATTCTGCACAAATTGTAATGGTTATTCTAAAATTTATTTATATTTCGAATAGGAGCTATGTATAAAAAAAAAACTGAAAAGGGTTTCAGAAAATATTTATGAAGTAACTATTATAATTAAAATAATTATAGTCGTTGTCCTGTCAATCTTACAAAAATACATTTCACGTAATCAAATTCAATATCAAAACGTTTCATATAAAAATTCCATTTAAATTTTCGATATTTCCTGCAGATTTTTTGCAAATTTTTGTGCATACCAACCATGTCCTGAATTACAAGCACAACAAAAAAAAACAGTCAAATCGGTCGAGCTGTTTTAAATGATGCCCCGTCATACATGTGTCAATTGATTTGTATTTATATAGATTAATAAGAAAAATGTTCAATTTCTCATACAGAGCGGCAACTTCATACAATTACATAAATTAAGTTATTCAAATCTATGACAGATTTCACATAAAATAACATGTAACTTATCTGTAAATTAAAAATAACTTTTACTAGAATGCTTTGAATTAAACTAAAATGTGATAATCAAATGATAGCTTGTAACTGACACTGAAGAATTTAAAAGAACTTATAAAGTAAAAAGTTTCATGGCGATAGACTACGATTAATATTGGTTTATCCTCCCATACAATTAAATAAAAAATTCCGTTAGAAACGCTGTTGGAAAATGTATGAAACATGATTTATGTAAAGTATTGGTATTCTGTAAGATCTCACCATCGAACTCACTTCGACGGATTGAACACGCTGTTACTAGATAGATTTTTTAATACTTCTTGTAAGTAAAGTGGATGTTTTCTTACTTATTTAGTAAAGAAATAGAGAGAACTGGTAACTAGAAGACAATTCATAGATTTTTGTCATTTCTATTTATAAGAACACGAATGTGCTCTGTGTTATTTAAGGCATTTAAAATGTATTTGAGTTTATTTGTTTATCAAATAAGACAATTAAACAATAATTGTGTTGAAGTGCCATTTGAGTTCGAAATAAATCATTTATAGCAAGAATAGCACGACTGGATTCGTTTTCAGCGCTCACTAAACGTTTGCTGTATGAAACAGATTTTCAACAAATACGGAGTCTATTTATTAATTTATCTAATATATATTTTACCAATACTCCAGTTCTTTACAAAGTATATTAAGATTTATTTTGAAGCATTTCCTAAAGCAATAAATCATAATAAACTGAATAATGGTAAACAAAAATCAGACTTAAAAAGTGGACATCGTGAATTTTATTTATCTTTCAACTACAGTAGCTCTGTAACTATAATACGGTAGATGATCCACAGCATCGTCTTAGAGCTCGTAGATGCAAATATTGATTTTTGACATAGGAGTTTGAATAGCCTACGGCAAATTTCAATCGCTGACATAGGACTATGAATAGCCTCGTAGGTAAATAACAACCCAGTTTGACAAGGTCACAGAATCACGGCCTACTCTATAGATTGCGTTTTGGACAAGCATCGTCTTAAATACAAAACCCAGAGGCAAAGCGACGACACGGTTTATCAAGTTCGGAGGTTGAAGGTCTACTTCATGGATTCTTGTCTTTCGTTTGCTTTTGCTGCTACATATAGCGGCACCCATCAGCCATGTTAAAGACCGTTCTTTGCCTTGCATTTTTGACCAAGAACGTCTTTGCCTTCAAAAACATAATTGATCGACAGGATATCGTCAGGTGCTTAACTGACCTCCAGAAGACAATAATTTTTTGAGGCCTAAGAAGTAAGACTAGGGTCGAAATATAAACATACAATAGAGTCTTAGATTCAAAACACTAAAAATTAAAATAAAATTTTAATGTTGGACTATATACATAAACTTATGCCTATTTCCCAAAGGGGGCAGCGATGATAGGTTTCCACTTGCTACGATACCAATGCGATGGATTCTTAAAGTATGAGCGCGTTCCCAAGTATGAGCCGTGAACAGCTTAGCGTAGGTGGGCACTTTGCGAACAACGCTTCGAATTATAGATACGTACACCATTAAACGATTTTAGAAGAAACAGAAAAATTACTTGTCTTTCGATGCACAATAGCAAAAGCAGTTCATGAATAATAATTTTAATCGAAATCTAGTTATCACTGCTCATAGATTTAATTCGAAGATATTCCATGTAACATTTTTGCCTTCATGACGAAGAAAATCTTCACCTAGTTATGAGGAATATGGTTTATTCGAAGACTTACATTATTATTTATGGAATGTGTTCCATGTGAATCTACTAAAATATCTAAGTGAATGCCTAAAATTTTAACAGAAGTGTCATGTAGGCAATAGGTACATATCATAAAATACTGTCTCACCTAAAACGTCTTTATCATTATTTCTTAATGATATAATATCAGTTCTGTATATGGGCTGACACACTGGCCTCTTTTCAGTGTGAGAAGGATTAAAATAAAAATGGAATAAAGATGCGAAAGCTATGTTCAAGTTCATGACTCAATAAAAAATGTAATATAAAAATCCTGTACGTTTTAAAGGTCCGAAACAAAATAAGGAATGGGAAAACGCTCTAGCTGGTCACGCCCAGTGCAGTAGTCCACAATAATGCGCGCTCTATGCTCAGGCTCTAAGAACGGACTTAAGTATAACATTGTACTAATGAAGGTAGTTGGTTGGAAGTCAGTTGGCTTTGACCCTCTAAGAACGGACTTAAGTATAACATTGTACTAATGAAGGTAGTTGGTTGGAAGTCAGTTGGCTTTGACCTTGGCGTTCTGCAGGAACTCCGCCCGGAATCCCTCGTTGAGGTGCTTGCCGATCTTCGTCCGGACCCACACGGGAGCGAACTTGATGAAGCAGTACTGAAAACAAACAAACACACATGAGATTATGAGGCTCCAATGGGCTGAAATACTGGTGAAATACACCGACATCTCTGCCTACCCTTTAATTCCTGTAATTAAGCCTATTCACGCAGAAATTAACAAGGGTAGTACCTAAACTATTATGAATAAACACCGGCAATTTCAACTCAAAATATATTGCCATTAGTGAATGCCACAAAGATGTCTGTATGTATTACTAAGAGCAACAATTTTAAGGCGAATTAATATATATAAATGTGCTTTATTTATTTTAAATCATTTCAATTGAGCTACATAAATCGTCATAGCCATAGGACATAGATCAAATTAAATTTAGACCAGATTTAGTCTCAGATCAGACTTACTTCCAAATTAGACTCAGTCTTAGATTGGGCGCACACTCAGATCGGACTTAGTTTCAGATTAGACTTAGATTCAGATCGTGCTCAGTTTTGGATGTAACTTAGTTTCAGATCAGACTCACTCTTGGATCTAACTTTGTTTCAGATCGGACTGAATCTCAGATCGGGTTAAATCTCAGATCGAACTAAATCTCAGTTCAGACGACTTAAGGCGGCGCGAGAAGGCGTTGATCTTGGTGGACACGAACAGCGGCGCCAGTATGTAGGTAGAACTAACCTGTATGCCGTGCAGCCAGTAGCCAGTCGTGTCCTGGACCCTGCCCAGCGCGGAGACGGCGTGGCGCGCGTAGGTGTTGGCGTCGGGCACGAGCAGGCCGCCGGCCAGCAGGCGGCGCGAGAAGGCGTTGATCTTGGTGGACACGAACAGCGGCGCCAGTATGTAGGTAGAACTAACCTGTATGCCGTGCAGCCAGTAGCCAGTCGTGTCCTGGACCCTGCCCAGCGCGGAGACGGCGTGGCGCGCGTAGGTGTTGGCGTCGGGCACGAGCAGGCCGCCGGCCAGCAGGCGGCGCGAGAAGGCGTTGATCTTGGTGGACACGAACAGCGGCGCCAGTATGTAGGTAGAACTAACCTGTATGCCGTGCAGCCAGTAGCCAGTCGTGTCCTGGACCCTGCCCAGCGCGGAGACGGCGTGGCGCGCGTAGGTGTTGGCGTCGGGCACGAGCAGGCCGCCGGCCAGCAGGCGGCGCGAGAAGGCGTTGATCTTGGTGGACACGAACAGCGGCGCCAGGTGCTGCACGTACACGCCGTGCGACGAGTACTCCTCGCGCACCGCACGCGTGAAGCTGTGGATGTACGCCTGCAACACACACAAGCATTATAAGTATGTTAAACAACTTTTTAGATAATAATAAAGTCTCCCACTCTCAGAATGATTTCTATTTCTGGAGGGACAAAAATTGTTTAGTACGCTGGTACAAATTTTTATAAAAATAAAAATTGTTTTAAAGACGTCTCTCGTTCAGGATCTGGTTTAAAAAAATGCATACATCGCTACGAAGACTTGTAAGTTTTTGTGCCATGTTTAAAAATATAAAAATACCGTCTGTGTATGAATGATATGTCAAGGATATGTGGAATGAAAAGAATGAAAAAGATGTGAATCATGAGGTGACGACTGATAGGAATACTTGGAAGAAAAAGTGCGCTGACTCTAATTGAATTGAGATCAGGATAATGATGAAATAATTTGCTCGCTTCAGTACCTTGGTAGCTGCATACACAGTCATGAGCGGCAAGGGCTGCAGCTCGGAGCCTGAGGATACGTTGACAATGGCGCCACAGCCCCGCGCCACCATGCCCGGCAACACCAAGCGCGTCATGGAGGTGACTGCGCCCACATTCACGTTGATCAGCTCCCACGCCTTCGACGGGGGCACCTCGCAAAGAGGCATCGGGTATTCGTAGTTGACGCCCACGTTGTTTACTGGAACAAAGAGAACGTAGGAGATGATTGGATGTTCTTGCGTAGAAAGTAGGCCATGTACTTTTATAGGGTTCGAGCTGTATGTATTTCAATCATAATCATTTATAGTTTTAGGGATCTTCTTCGTCATCCGATCATCTTACCGAAATCATAAATCTAAACGTCTTTTTATAGAGACTTATCTATCTGCAAACTCCAATTTATAATAAAAACGTAAGATTAACGGTCGGGGAATGCACTGCGCTAGTGTGTGTGTGATTTCAAGAACATTGCTGTTTTTCAGTAGTTTGTAATTTTTAAGGGCAATTCACCTGGAATCACGCGCTGGTATAGACCTATGCTGTCTTTATGTTAAGCTTTGCACGACTGTGGCGGCTAATCAAAGGGACTTACTAGCGTGTTGGCGAGATACCGATCTGATTTATTAGGTATAATTATAAAGATCGCATTCTACAACACATCTCAAATTTAAAAAGGCACTAGAATATAGCAATTTTGTAATGATTACTTCCTCAGAATAAGACCATGAGTTTAATACTCTGTGGCAATTTACATATGTAATTTAAAGCACACGTTTGTGGTAAAATATTAGTACTTTATATAATGCACGTAGGTACGTTATTAAGATTGGTGTTACCTAAGATTCCAACGGGTATGTCTCCGAGCTCAGCTTCGATGTGCGGGTATACTTCGGCGCCTTTACTGAAGTCCGCCACGATGATCTTGGTCTTCACACTATGCTCCTTCTCTGGAAAGGTCCAAACAAAATACTCCATTACCACGACTTTCTTCATTTGGATCGGCTATTATGTAGGTAGTTGTAGAATCCAACTAATATTATAGATGTAAAACTTCGTAAATATGTTTATGTTTGATACTTAGATACATGCAAACCGCTAAACAGATTTAAAAGAAACTTGGCTCACAAATAGATGGTCTATTTGTGAGCCAAGTTTCTTTTAAATCTGTATCCTGGACTTACACGCAGAAAACATTTTATGCACATAGAATATATATGAGTTTTTGTAGAAGGCCAAGCCAGAGCCATAATCTAGCTTCATAACTAAAGTACATGCCAAAAACAATATGACAAGAAAAGACGCAAATATGGCATAAGTACTTACAGAAATGTTTTAATATAAAAAAATATAAATGAATTGTAATAGCCACAACCATCTGCGTAGACTAATTATTCGCAGGTCATTAACGTGAATCAGGTTATGCGTCGTAAGTCCAAATCTAGTGTACGGAATAAAATTAAACTTAGATTTGCTTTTAAATTAAATAAAGCTACCAAACCGTGAAAATCGCTTCAGCGTGAAACTTGAGAATAAAGAGACATCAAGAAAATTTAACTTAATTTCGGCTGCAGTATCCCCTGAATAACGACTTTTTTAACGCACAAAATACATTCCATTTCTTGAGAACAAGTATGTACGGATCACACAGATAATTGTCTTATTATTTCTACGTATAATATGTAGGTATTTACAAAAAAAAGGTTGTCTAGTACCCATAGTACAAGCTCTGCTTAGTTTGGGTACTAGTATAGTATTATATTATCTGTGGTTTGGGCTAGATAGTGTTGTGTGTATGTGAGAATGTGTATAGAATATTATGTGATATTTTGAACCCACAACACCCAGCGGGCCGGTGTCGAGGCGACAATTTGTACCTTATACGATCCTTACAGTCAAAAGTAAAAAGACCTGAATTCGTGTTTTAAAATATCTTTCTTATCTCTATTCTTAATAATTTTATAACATTGTAAAGAAGAATATTTGTGTTAACATATAGTAAGCACATTATAATTAGATCACAAAAATGCATAACAAGTGATATCGTCTAAATTCGAACGCATTACTTGCACCTAAAATCACTACTGACATGCAATACTTGCCTAGAATGAATACAATCAAATTTGTGGTAAAATTTGCTTCTATAACGCGAAGCAATATTAAAATCTAACATTCTTGGAAACTAGTACAATGAGATCAAAAACCGCTCATAACACAACTTCTGTCGTAAAACCGTGACTTTCATTAACATTACGCAGTCATCTGAAGTGAGTTCTGAATCAGCACACACGAATCATTGCACAAAGAACAATAGCGAGATTGCAACAGCCAACTCTAATGACGCTTTGTTTGATAATAATGTGCACAACATGTTGGATAACTGAATTGTCTGTAGAATGCAAAACACACAATATTGCACATTGGCTTATAGGATGAGTGTTGTTTCATCAATGCTTTTTAATGATCATCGGTTTCCTTAGCTGAATAATGAGAACATTGATACTTCGTGAAATTTTGTACTGTAACTGTATTAAATTTTGCACAATGTCATTTAAAAAGGTTTGAAAGTGAGATCTTACTATTCAGTGAGATCTCACTTTCGAACTCATGAATACACTGTGAAATCTGTATAATTATCAAAGTGTGATCAGTTCGAGAAAAATCTTTTATAGAGAACGGTTGATTGATCACATGCTACACATAAACGGTAACTGTTTGCCATTAAACAGGTCGTATCCTTTAACCTCTATGATAAGAAACATAGTGCTTAAAGTGCAAAGTTCATTGCTTACAAGTAGTTATGGCGTTTGACACTAAATTAATTGACTAATAATAATAAGCAGTATTGAACTTCAGCGTTGAAATGACGGTCAAGGTCAATAACTTAGTCAATAGTTTGCGCAGCGTTACTACATAAACGTAAGGAAGTCGGAAGTATGCTATAGCAGTATCTTTGCATAAGCTTAGATGTTGTATAAATTCCTTTTAATTTTTATTTGAAATGGTTACTCCCGCACTAGGAATGATTCCCGTGTCGCGGGGACTTTACAAACATTTTAACAACGGACACAAAGAACATCCTGACTCGGAACAATTATTTGTGGACCATACAAAATTTTACCCCGCTTAGGATTCGAAGCCACAACATTCAGCGCATTGGTAGCGGCGAGAGGACCACATAACCTGTTACGTTTCCGGTGCAGTCAAAAAAGGAGAATGCCTATTTTTGTATGGGGATCCGTACCAAGTTGCGTCAAACCAACAATATTTTGTCAATATTTAAACACATTTTCGAGATATTGAAAGAAATATAAAACGTCTTATTATATTCTGTAGTCATTTTTAATCATCGTGATTATTATAATTTATTTATTATTTATATATAAGGATAAAATAATATGATTTAATTGAATTTCTGTTCAGTATTTTAATTATTTACTACTACATATATATATTACCTAGTAAGTATTCTATTTGATATAAAACTATTGTCAACATAAGGGAAAGACACTGACACCTGCAACACAGTGTTTACTAGCGCGTGTGTTAGGGAATTCTATAACATAATTGTATCGATTTTATGTCAATAAAGAATATTATTATTATATGGTGATACTCGATGGCGTAGTGGTTAGTGTGACCGACTGCCACGCCTGAGGTCGCGGGTTTGATTCCCGCACAAGTCAAACATTTGTGTGCATGAACATGGATGTTTGTCTTGGTCTGGGTGTTTCTATGTATAATATGTACATATGTATTTACAAAAAAAAGTATATATGTATGTTTATCATATGTATCATTGTCTAGTATCCATAGTACAAGCTCTGCTTAGTTTGGGCTAGATAGTGTTGTGTGTATGTGGTAGAATATATACCTAGACAACAAGCTGAAGCAGGTGAACAAGATTTTTATGTTCAATGTCAGTTTACGATATTGACTAACACTGTATTCGAAACAAACACTTATTCGTAAATTAACTTTTGTTTTACGGATATGCAGAAGTGGGTAATTGTTATTATTTATCTATCTTTCTAATGTATTTTTTAATGTGGTTATAAAACACGGTCAATATTCAGTATATATTTACACATAAATATAACATAATTTTCAGTGTTAATCTACTTGTGATGCAACATGGTACGGGGTATGGGCATTCTCCTTTACGATGGTTTGATAGAAGTCGCTTTCATTTCCATTAAGAGGCAATCGAGTGCCACGGTGGCCGTGGCAAAATCGTCTTTATACAATATTTCTATAGATACAAATCTTAGAACAAAATTGCAGTGTAATTTAACTTAATTGAGTCTGACATTGGACTATTACAAAACTTCTGCATTGTATATTAATATCTATATAACCTTAATATGAATATTATAAAAAGGAATGATTTCATTTTTGTTTGTTTGTTTGTAAGAATTTACCTCAAAGACTACTCAACCGATTTTATACATTCTTTCACTATAAGAAAGCTATATTATCACCGTGTAACATAAGCCATATTTTATTTTAAAAAGCACTATTACGAACATAACTAAACCTAACCTAAACCGCGGGCGAAATGTAATGTAATATAACGAAAGACAGACAGTATTATTGCACATAGCCAAATAAATCGATTGAAGCGTTTACGGAAGCGGTTGCTTTTTACTTAGAATACAGTAATTCTAGCTCTTTTTTGTACTAATCCTAGGCAAGAAATTGACAAACGATTGCGCTCTAAGTACCGAGTTTTAATGTTTCCGGACGAGATAATTAATAGATGTCAAGGTTATTAACTCTCTTGAAAATTACTAACTCAATTAAGTTTCGCTTTTATAAATGTTAACTATTATTTACGGTATTTTTTTGTTATTAAATATATCACGCAATACGGCTTAATTGTTGTTTTCAAGGTTTAAACGCCTTTTTGTAAAACCAAGGTGGCCAACACAGAAGAGTTTGTTTTATTCTATAATCTGTGGTGGCCAACATAGGCTACATGTCTGGTGCTAAGTGCCTAAGTTCAGAAATAAGCTCGATAGACATATTGTACGACATTTTGCAAAAATATAAGTATGAATAAACTAGCTTTTGCCCGCGGTTTCGCTCGGCATCAGTTTTATTATTTCGATGAAAGGTACACTATGTTCTTTTCTGTACCCCTGGCGTGTTACATGCGAAATTTTATAATGATCAACCGTGTAGTTAACGAGTCAAAGCGTAAAAAACGAACAAGCAAACGCATAATCGTGTTTATTTACGTTTTTAAATATTTAAAGGCATATTTGCCTAGTTATTTTCAATGCACGTGGAAACAAGAAAATAAGTAATGTATGTCTTTAAATACATACCACTGCGGTCAAGACCTTTTGTCAAATATTGTAAATTATGTATGTATAGAACTGTGATAAAGTTTGTTCCAAATATACACTTAGCATTTGGTTAAAGTATGAGTAGTTATAAATAAATTTATTATTCGTTTGATCACCTATAGAAGCAAACATGTACCTATTTAAAGAGCAAAATAAATATTTATTACGCACAAACGACTTTAAAAACAGAAAACTCACTTATTAGATATTGTTAGCTGTGCCCCACGGTTTCAAACGCATTTCTTATCCGCTCTCATGGATAATGGATATGATTATGGATATGATCCTGTAACTTTTTTCACAATAGGGACTATCTAACATAACCTTATTTTTCTAAATCAGAATGGCAGTTCCTGAGATGACCGCGTTCAAACATACAAACACCTGAGCTTCATAATATTAATAAGTAAATATTATGTGACTGATGTCACGTCCAAACGCGAAAAGCCAATATTTGCTGCACGGTACTTAATTACCATAATTAATACATATATGAATAGATGAACAAACAATGTCAACTAGAATTCTTAGTATTTCGTATTTAATTTTAATTATACATAGTCTATCTTATCTTAATTCGGGGACCAGTCAGTATAGACCGGCGACACTTCGAACCAGTGGGATCTTTTGTGTCGGCCACGAGGTCTATCCCTGAGCTATCTCCCTATGAATGTACTGCATCAGTCGCAGCGTACACTTCAGAGGGAGAAGCCTGAAGTCTTCAGGGTTCGGATATGCCAATCGCATCAGACCCATCCTTAGTCCGGCCAACGCGTCACATTCACACAGTAGGTGTGATATGGACTCGTCCTGTTCACCACAGGCTCTGCAGATCGAATTGTTGGACAATCTCAATCTGCACAGGAAGTCGTTGGTGCCAAAATTACAGTAAACGCTTTTGTGAGCAGACGTATTTGGCCCTTGTTGTACCCGCAGAACTTCTGGGTGAAGCCCGTGGCTCTGTTTGCAATGAATTTTTTGGAGTTTTCCAGACCCTTAAGGGCCATCCACTCTAGCCTGTGTTTATCATTGCCATGTGCATTCAAAGCTGCCTTGACGGTACTCTCCGAGAGACCTACGAATGGCTCAGGCCCCACAAATAGTTGCTCCGAGCCCTTCTTGGCTAATACATCAGCCTTCTCATTACCCTGCACCCCTGCATGGTCCGGAACCCACATAGTCTAAGGCCTCTGCCCTGAAGTAGCAAGCGTAGGTGTTCTACACCCTCAATTAGCCAACCATGTTATAAGATCCACGTAAAAGGACGCAATTAGGAGGAGTAGTAGAGCCTCCGCTGATATCAGCATGAATGGGCCGGCTCGATCGGGAAAGGACTACCCTCTCACAGAATATCGACGTGAAATAGCAGTATTCCTACTGTTATGTATCGTTCGCTGAGTGATAGTGCCGGAGACCCAATCACCCTCTTTCCTCCTTCCCGCTCCTTCTCTTTTCCACTTATTTTTTTCTTCTTCCTTTCCTAAATAAAGGGTCAGCAACGCGCAAGTGATGCCCCTGGTGTTGCAGGCGTCCGTATGCTACGGTGACCACTTACCATCAGGTGAGCCATATGCTTGTTTGCCATCTTAGATGAATACAAAAAAACCCTCTTGACTGCAATAAAGTGACCAGCAACGTTGTCTTCAATAACACGGTGAAATTTTTATATGGCACGCTTAAATAATATCAACAAAACTGTCCCACCTCTGGTCACGGGCCTTTGATAAGTCCTAGAAGATTGGTAGATTTCACTTATTTTTGAAAACCTTATGGAGAACCTTCAGACAAGCAAGTATCGTCACAATTTTTTCGTTCACCGTTGAATCAACTGATAATTACCTTATTAATACATACAATTTAAATTCAAATTTGTTCAACTTATTCTACTAGTGTCCTTTTCTTTCGGTCCATTTTAATTAATTTTCCCGCGGTTAAGTATTTTATCACTTACCATAAGGTTATATTCTTGTTTGCTAACAGAATAAATAGTAGATATTTATTTTTAAACGTTGGTATATAATTGTATGCCTTGGATGCTGCACAACGCGACTATAAATATAATTTCAACGAGTTGAGCATGTCCTTAGTCATTATACCTACTATAGATTGCGTCCATGAAATTGTTAAGGCGATCGAAACTCGATGATTTAAACGTCTAACAATAAGGTATAGGTTGAGGTGAAACATTTTATTAACATCTACACTTATTTCGATATCTAGATATGTTTGTTGTTGAAACAGACAGTGCAACGCAATACAACAAACACAACGAAATTAATATAAATCAGGTGGGGTGTCAACAATCTTAGCATGAAAGAACTGACTTTGAAAAGAAAGTAAAGGACATCATGTATCCTAATTACAAAAGATATCCAATTCAGCATATGTGCTGGTTTGAATAGGACCCCAATGAGAACAATGTGCATTTGGATTAAGTGGTGAAAGTTGCACCAATCATAACAAAAAACGGTGACAACCAAGTAAAAAAAATGTTTAGGTGCAATAACAGGTATGTCACAATATTTATCACATTACATATAATATACAAAAATGATATACATCGTAATTTTTGAACTACTAGTGTTTAAAATTTAAAATATCAGAATGGGCTGGTATACTTAATCTTTATTGGAAGAAAATGCCGTAATATGAGATTAATTAAAAAGCAACAAACTTACCGATTTCATTAGCTACAGCCCTCAGCTTCTCAGGGTTGCGGCTGATGATGACAAGGTTGATACCCCGTCGCGCCAGCTCTGATGCATACTGCTTGCCAATGCCATCAGTCGCGCCAGTCACCACTGAAAATAATGAAGAAATTAAAAAATTATAAACAAGTTTTTCTAAAATCATTGTTTATATTGTATTGTAGGTATCTCCTAGGTCATCTACTAGATTATCGCTGCATATAATAAAGAAATTTTATTATTTTATTATAGGCTGCGATAATCTAGTAGATGACCTAGGAGTTGATCGCCACGCAGAGCTCTCAAGTTCGATCTCAAGGCGCCCATCTCTGACTTTTCGAAGCTGTGTGCTTATTAAATAATTCATTATCGTTCGCTTTAACGGTGAACATCGTGAGGAAACCTGCACGTCAGATAATTATTTGTAATGTTCTCGAAGATATGAGAAGCCTACCATCCCGAACCGGACTAGCTTACTGGACTGTGGCTTAACCATTTTTATACAGAAAAACTATCACAATTTATAGAGACAGCTGATATGACATTATGTGAGGCCATAGCTAGCAAAACTTGGCTACAATACGCCTCAGCTTAGCCCTTTGGGTATACATGCGGTACTCTATGTATACCAAAGCCATAACCTCAAGACTTTATATTGTTATCACACTGTATCTGTTTTCAATGCGATGACAACAGATCGAGTCCAGTTGTCATTATTGCAATGCTATATAATTTACATAATGCACCGAACCAACTCCGATATGCCTTCTTATAATAGCAACAAAACACCTATTTTATTTGTTCTCAAGCAGATTATCGTATATTTGTTTAGCATAATACAGGGATAAAATGAGATAGATATCAGTTAATCTATACTAATATAATAAAGCTGAAGAGTTTGTTTGCTTGAACGCGCTAATCTCAGGAACTACTGATCCGAATTGAAAAATTATTTTAGTGTTGTATAGCTCATTTAACGAGGAAGGCTATAGGCTATATAACATCACGCTGCCCCCGTGGGTCGTAGACCCACGGGGGCGGCACAGTAATCATAAATGCGGGTGAAACCGCGGCCACAGCTAGTAACTTGATATATACATAATTTTGTGCATTGTGCATACACGTATATTTTTAAGAAAAAAGGCATACTACTTTTAGTAATTTGGCGACAAATGGTACGGATAAGACATGTCGCACCAGAAAGCACCACTCATTCATCAATTCGACATAGGTGTAGTAATACTAATACTGCTTATTGGCAAAAAAGAGTTTTTCACACCACATCTCTTCAACATATCTATTTAATTCGTAGGGTATGTGCGATAGATACTGGTATTGCAAGGTCATTATTTATCGTCAGTCGGGCCGTATGCAGCCTTATTAAAAGTGTAAACTTAGAACTTAACGGCTATATAAACTCTCAGACCCTACAAAATGCTTTTTAATCGTGTCTGCATATAGTGATATTAGCTCATTAAAATATTTCCTTTTAGATTTTGCACAGTATGTACTAAATTGCCTTGAGAACTTTCATCGATGCTTATGACAGCCGGTAACTACCTACGGGTTTACGAGCTGTTCAAGGCACAGAGGAGTTTGACTTTGTATTCGGTCATTCATCTATGAGATTACAACAACGATAGTTGACCTCGAGTATCTACCGAGATCAAATTCGATATGACTTATGTGGTCGCCATTACGACACAGAACTTTCTTCCCTCAGGGGTCTACTTGTACCACGCTACTGGGTACTGATGCATTGTAGTCAGTTCCTCATATATCTATCAATGTCTTGTTAAAAGAAAAAGAAGGATTACAATTCAGAAATTCGAATCATCCGTACGATAAAATTGTGAAGTGACGAGGTATGATGCTTGGACAACACAAAGGAAGAATCCTCTGACCTGGCTGGCTATCCGTGCCTCGCAGGCCACAGCCCCACGATACATCTGAGATTACCACTGGACTCCTCAAGGAGTGTGTCAAAACTAGCTTAGGATAGCAGCCCTTAATAAAGGCTGGTCTTATGGATCCGCTGGTAGGTTAGTACCTTTGTTAAGCGTTTCAACAATAGATGTACATAGGTAGCTTGAAAAGATAGTAACTCGTACTTCAGATTTCGCTCGTGCGAGTTAGGGCCGACTAGATCCCTCTACCTCTTACCGTTGATTATAACTTCTTTGCATACGCTGATTGCGCCGCAAGTTGAAAATTAAACAAAACTGTGATTTAAAAAAAATTTGACCCTTTAATTGTTATTTCGCTGTTAGGCATATTTCGTGCGCACTACGAGTTACTTAAAGCTGTTTATAAATAAGTTTTATTTCTAAGTTTGTTAATTGCCAAAATAACAATTTATATAAAGTTATTCGGTCGCGGGAAGCGGTTGGGTGCGGGTAGCCCGGGACCGGTCTGTGTAAAAAACAGTAGCAGTGGGCGTCTTTTGACTGAGATCATGATTGCATTTTTTTATGTATATTATAAATCCGGATATAGGCCGGACAAGGCCTGGGCCGAAGAATGGAAACTCTGCGACGTTCGGAGTAATCTCTATATCTCCACCTGTACACTGTCTCTGCCGAGATTTCCTACCTCCCTGATTTAATATCTCCTGTTTTTTGCCTCGTTAATAATATTATAAAACAATTCAAAGTTCAAGATCACAGATCGAACTCGGTCTATTTCTCCCTTTATGAAAGTCAGCGACCTTGATCCGAACTATTGAATGCGCGTGCGCAACATCGACTATTACGCAATACGGTGCTGTCCAGCGTTCAGCCAATAATTCGATTTGTACTAATTATCGTATTAGAATACAATATAACAACTTTACGCCTATTTAAATATCGAAAGGGATAAGCACAAGCAATGCACGGATGGCGTAATGGTTTAAGAGGTTGCCTTGCCACTACCTCTGCACCGAGTGTTGTGGGTTCGAGTCCCACACGGGACAAAAATTTGTGTTATCCACAAATGGTTGTTCCGAGTCTGTTCGTTCTTTGTGTTAGTTGTAATGTTTGTAAAGTCCCCTGCGACACAGAAATTATAACTACTGCGGGCGTTGTCTTTAAGTACTAAATTAAATAAAAATAATTCACAAACATAAACACACATTTCTAATACTTGAAGGACACACGCTTACGCGTGAGGAACGTGGCAAATTCAACTCTATCGTAAAAAATATTTGACTTTTTAGTTTTATTTTTATAAATCACTATGTACCTAAACTACGAGTAAATATATACACAACGCTATCATAATTATTGTGTGCATTTTTAGTTCATTAGCTATTTAGTAAATTTTTATTTAAAGAGTGTAGATATTATATCGAAAGGTTTGAATTATATTGAAAACTGAGTGCAATGGATGCGATCTAAAGCAGAGCGATAACTTTTTCTTACGTAAGTGTTAAAATCTTGATAATCTTATATATAAAATTCTCGTGTCACAATGTTAGTTACCATACTCCTCTGAAACGGCTTGACCGATTTTTATGAAATTTTATATGCATATTTAGTAGCACACCTAACATTTTTTAAATCTTTTGGTCGATACATTTTTTTATGGCAATACAACGTTTGTCGGGTCAGCTAGTTTTTTTATATAAATTATAACCATATTATTTTAGATCGCACGTTATAGGGTGCTAGCCTATTGCCTTCTACTGGGCACATTACCAGATTCCGTATTACTTCGGCGAAAATGCTAATAGAAAAATGCAATAAATAACCGAAACTTAAACTAAATGAAGACAGAGCAGTGTGTCAGGATCGTAGCAAATGGAAATCCGTAGTCTCTGCCTACCCCACTGGGAAACAGGCGTGAATATATGTATGTATGTGTCTAAAATTGACTGAAAACGTAAATACGAACTTATGCCATGGGACAACTGAGACATTACATAACTCATTTCGTAATTTATACTTAAAACTAAGTTAAGTAAAAATATCCAGTATGTGACAGCACGGTGCCGCGACGCGACGGCACATCAATGAAATTTGATATGACGATTTGTAATACAATAACCGCAGCGGCACACCGAAGGCCAGCCACAATAGATTTTTAATTATGTTTAATATTCTAAGACTCAACAGATTAAGTCTATGACATTAAAATGTAGGTAAATGTTAATAGTCATTTCAATAACAAAGCTGCCGACTCAACATTCTTAATATTGCAGCAGCCTTCATAGAAGTTCAACCTTAAAATTAATTTGAATGAATTTCAGACACGGCGAGTAACGTTCACAAAGATGAGCCTTCTGTACAGGAAATATTATTGTGCATAAGTGTGTGCGCAAACTCAAGTGCATTCTCTATGCCCCTAATCTGGAAGCTACTTGTGTTTGCGCATACATACTTCGTCACTGGAGAGAGATTAGCTGTTGGTTCCGCCTGCGACTTTACGTGATTGCCAAGGCTTGAGGATCTAGAACACCAAATAATCTAAGAACTGTATTAATTTGTTAAAACCGTAATTAATGAATGATTATTATTATTTACAACTTCCTAACTCTGGCCTGCTATTGAGAATGTCTTGTCAGGAAAACTCAATATATTTTTGTCAGTCCGACCTAAGATTTGAATTCGATACCTCATGCGCGGCAATTGCATTCACTGTCGACACCGAAGCAGTGAAATATTAACCATAATGTCTAAATTACACTACTGTTTATCATATAAAAATCGCTTGGTAAAGCCGTCTTGCCGATAAAGACAAGAACATAGTTTAAATGTATAATGCTCGCTCTAATGCCAATGCGATATTATATAATTTGCTACAACATAATTGCTCTAAACATAAAAAATAACATAAAAATGAACAACCAATTTGCTAACGTAATATTTTAACGAACGTGGAACAGAAAACAATGAACAAAATGAAAAAAATGAATCTAATGTTGCAATAATAATTATACAATAATAATATAATACCGACTAAACAAGGACTATACTTAATTTAAATACTGACATTTAGTATAATTGTTTATGTAATCGTAGAAGCTTGATTTTTATGATTTAGTAGTGACCGATAGTGAATGCGACTGCAGTATATTTGTTTATTTATTAAGTATCTCCAACAAAGAATATACATAAAATTGCACAAAAAAATGAACATATGTTTTGTATAGTGTACTCCTTCAGTTATACACACAGCATGCATATACATACATATAACAACAAAGCATAAAATAGAAAAATAATATTTATCAATAAAATAATCTAGGAGTTAGAAATGAAATTAACAAAAGAAATAAATATTATAGAGTTCTTGGATTCGATTTCTTTACTAAGCAAAGCTTTGTTGGGTTTTTCTGTCCAGGTCCAGATGTTCTCACTAGCAGCACAGTTTGGAAAATAGGCACATTTGTAGACTCTGACGTGATATCTTAATGATACTTTATTACGTGGGCACAAATACGAAATGTGAGTGACAAGACACCAGTGGTTAAAGTAGATTTTGTCAATGAATTTGTATCCCTCGGGAACAATACTTTTTCGGAGTGAAATATGTGTATGTCGTTTTCTATACCCCTGACAGCGTGTATGCAAAATTTCATGATGACCGGTCGAACAGCTAAGGCAGGCGTAACAAATAAAGTCACATACACTGCCGGTCAAAAGTTTGAGACCACCTACATCAAAGTTGCAAATGGATGTAAAACTCAAAATAAAAAGCTAAACATGAAAGGATTTATTGTGATATTTATTAAGTATGGCAAATGCAATTAAATATAAATAAAAAATATTAAATATTTCGACAATTTAACTTAAAATATATGTTGACAAGCTAAACAGCGTTTCCATCAAAAAACCCTCCCTTACATTGAATCACTTTGTTGACAAGTCTTGGCATGCGGGCAATCAATTTGTCGATTGTTTCTTGTGAAATATTGTTCCAGCTTTCTTGCAATGCTCTCCACAAATCTTCTTGTGAGCTGGGACAACAACTGCGCACGTTTCTGTCCAGCTCTTCCCACAAAAGTTCTATAGGGTTAAGGTCGGGGCTCTGAGCGGGCCACACCAAGTTTTTTAACACCCCTTCTGCTTTTTTTGTATCTAAATAACCCCGGCATAATTTGGAGCTGTGTTTAGGGTCGTTGTCTTGTTGGAAAATAAAGCCATCTCCAACTAGCCGTAGTCCCGATGGTACAGCATTACACTCCAATATTGCTTTGTACTGCTCCTTTTTCATAATTCCTTCGACTCGTACCAAATCTCCAGTTCCACGGCTCGAGAAACAACCCCAAACCATAACGGAACCACCGCCATGCTTCACTGTGGGCAGGACACAGTCTGGCATCATCTTTTCCTCGGCACTCCGCCGAACAAAAACACGTCTTTTGCTCCCAAACACTTCAAATTTGGACTCATCTGTCCAAAGAACTCTTTTGAAGTCTTCTTCACTCCAGTCTCGATGGGTAAGGGCCCACTGCATTCTCTTCTTTATGTTTTGTGGCCTTAAGAGAGGTTTTCGCACTGCTACGCGACCAAATAACTTAGCGTCTCTTAGTCTTCTTTTCACTGTGGTCAATGACACAGGTGTAGACCGGGATTTGTTCACTTCAGCGCGGATTTCTGGTGCTGTCAGGCGTCTATTCCGCTTGCTTGTTACCACGATGAACTTATCCTCGCTAGAAGTGGTAGCTCTCGGCCTTCCCGACCGCGAACGATCTTGATTATTGCCAGTCTCCTTGTATCGGGTTATTGTGTTATGAACACAAGTCTTCGACAACTTGAGCTGAGTAGCAGTCGCACGTTCAGATTTGCTTTCGTTGTGTAAAGCAATGATGACAGCACGAGTTTCACCGCTAATTTGGCGTACTTTTCCCATAATGAGATGTCTTCACTGTAAGAACGACGAGCTCGGACTAACCAAGATTAAGAAATATTTACTCCATGGAAACTCAGGTGTTCACAGTGTTTTAGGAAGTTAAAATTTCCTAAAATTCTGTTAACACAAAACAAAGCCCAAATAATGAATAATAGTCAGGTAACAATAATATTACAATGACTTTAGCGCGCGGTCCGCACGCGGCGCCCATTGATGTTTCTAGACAAAAGACCTTTGTACGATGATTACATAAAAATAAATAGAAATAATGACTTCGAAAAATAGTTAAATATCCATTGTATATGCAGGTGTTCAAATTAATTGTTTATCATATGTATTTTTAACAAATTTTATTGTGAAACAATATTTTAACTTGTGGTCTCAAACTTTTGGCCGGTAGGGTATATTAGTTAGGATATACACTTCTGACTAACCCTATAGAGATGGTATAGGACTAAGAACTTTACTTTTGACAACCTCAATGGTGTAGTGGTTAGTGTAACCGACTGCCACGCCTGAGATCGCGGGTTCGATTCTCGCACAAGTCAGACATTTGTGTGCATGAACATGGATGTTTGTCTTGGTCTGGGGGTTTCTATGTATAATATGTATGTATTTACAAAAAAAAGTATATGTGTGTGTTTATCCATTGTCTAGTATCCATAGTATATAGAAGCTCTGCTTAGTTTAGGCTAGATGGTGTTTGGTGTATGTGATAGAATATCATTATATTATTGTTAAGTATTTTTGCACAAACAATGTGAATAAAGATCGAGTCAAATTATATTAGCGTTTCCAGTCAAACATTGTTAGTTTATGTTTGTGTGTGATCATGAGGTTCCAGATTTGGTACGAGTCGTTATTGCGTTCGAATCTGAAATTACGCCTGGTAGACGACAATATACTCGACCCTTATTACAATATGGAACCTTAAACTGCATAAGCTGGCATGGTAGCGTTAACTGGAGCCCGGCCAGCTCAAAAACATTTAATATGTCGGCATTTCCAAACATAATTATTTGGATAGCCATAGTATGCAATCTATTGAAACGTGTTCTATAATAAATATGTAGATATTTTTGCCGGCCTGTATACAGCAGCCACAAATTACAGTAAAATATGAATTAAATTAATATTGCTTTTTACCCAAATACGTAGAGAACAGAAGGGGTAAAATGATAGGACACCTAATTGGACATGATAATTTTATCACAAATATAATGGAAGGGAAGATAGAAGCAAGAAGGAAGAGGGGAAGACCAAGAAAAAGGTACACCGATCAACTGAAAGAAGTTGTGAAAGTTGAAACTTATAAGGAACTAAAAGAGATGGCATTGGAAGGAGAAAGATGGAGATTGCTACATCGACAAGTGCCAAGCACTTAATTTTTGGATGGATGGACCCAAATACATTAAAATATTAGATAGCTTTGTTTTTGCCATTGGCTCATGCATATATTGACATTAAGCCGAGTTACCATGAGGCCCATAGCTATGCGACCGTTACGTATAAGTTACACCATCGCATCGGCAATACCGTGGTTACCCGAGATTACCGAAATAAGACGTCAGGTATGTCTGTCGCAACTAATGTTTCGGATAAACTTCAGTGAATGTAACTGTTCAAGGTCACTGCTTATACTTTTTTAGAAAATTGGTATTGTATTATAGATACTATTGTGAGCTATTTTTCTTTCGAAACCTTAATACTATTAGCTATTAAATAGAGCAAGTGCTATATTTTTGTCGGTTTATTTCGAACATTTTATCTTGATTATTGTAATAAATAAATTTTATTTTGACTAGAGATAACAGCCAAGGAAAACATCGTGAGGCAACCTGCATGTCTGAGAATTCTTCGTAATGTGTAAATGTGGACGGTCAGGGTGGCGGCGACAATGAAGACACACGTTGTACGGAAAAGAACTTATATTATCTTTGAATGCACGTTTCAACGGTTAGAATATGAATGCCTCCAAAATATTCTAACCGCCGGTATTTATACAAACATTTGACCTAATTTAATACTAAATTCACAAACTCAATAGATAATATTAAAAATTGTTTATCTTAATTATTGTGATGATTATTTACATACAATTATTATTTAATAATACAGAATTATATAACATTAAGGATTTATTACACCAGTAGCAGAGGCGCCGGTGTGACAAAATTACGCCTAACCCAAAATCAGTAAGAATCTAATAGCTTCATCATTATATTATACATAGTAAACAAAATGATTATAGGATTGATTATTCGACATAGTGTAAGAAAAAGTACAGAGATCAGTAACAATAGGTATTATTTATTAATCGCGCCGGAAGCTGACAAGCGGAAGGCGCCAAGCAAATAAATATAATTAAGTATAAAGAAATATGAAATAACTATTTAGATACTTGATTATAAAATTATAAAACGATAATAGGTTTTAATGTATAGTGGTTAAGATGTACTCGAACTAGCAGTATATGTGAGGCCGGAAGTGTTACTTGATAACAGATGTCTGCCAACCCGCACTAGGCCAATATGATGGACTAAGGTCTACCCCTTCTCACACTGTGAAAAGGCCAGTGCCAAGTAGTGGGAAAGTTAAAATACAGGGCTGATATTGTTATTAGTGTGTAGCAATATTTTTGTGACAACTGTATCAAAATTGCTTGCATAATAAGAAACTAGGACTACATTTTAATTTGGATATAAATAAATGAATTGTAGTGGGAATATTCTGCTATCTTCATAAATAACAGTTATCGTAACAACCTATCCTGCATCCTTTTTCTGTCATCAGACAAATACTTACTACCAGATTTAAGAATCCTTGTATTACATAAACCGTATGCTTCTGTGTCAACATTATATTTCAAAAAAACATTTATGAACTGAATTCTTCATATTTTTATTTTTATTTACCGTATCCTCTTAACAACAAAGTTAATTGTAATCTTGTAAGAATCTATTATATTATAAAGATGTTCCACTTCAATGATAATGATCGTTAAGTGATCATTATTAATTGCGACTTGTGAAGGTAGTCTAAACAAAACGGCGTTAATGCCATAGTGACATTAGACGTTTAACACAATTGAAAAATGATACTACTTTAGCTTGAAGGGTATATACAATTTTAAACACTTATAGAAAATACGAGTTTTTAGATTTGTTTAAGGCCCTTCGATCTGTCCTATATCTTTAGATGAAGACTATTCGACTGAGTAACGGACTCAGACGAGGGGAGATCCTTTTATAATCTTTATTACTGGCTATCTTATCTTATCTTGTGTGGGGGCCAGTCAGTACAAACCGGCGACAGTTCGACCCAGTGGGATCTTATGTGTCGACTTCCCCAATAACGACTGCCATAGATGTTCATGGCAGCCGGGACCGACGGCTTAACGTGCTCTCCGAGGCACGTAGCAGGCGATAATTGTCAATGAATATGCACATAATTTCGAAAAGTCATATAACTTCCGAAAGTCAGAAATGCGCGACGTGGGTTCGAACCCAAGTCCCTCTGCATTGCAGTCTGATGGTCTCCCCACTGAGCTATCGCTGCTCTTTATTATTATTACTGGCTAAGTGAGGCACATGTTTTATTTTATTTCAAAAGATATCACTCGCTCTAGGAATTACAACGCGCACAAAGACCAATCAGACCGGTAACAACTATATGTGGATCGCACAAATTTTTCGTCCATTGGAGGATCGAAAAGCCACGAACCACTCATCGCGGTGGCAGAGCTGTGGCGAGGAGACAACTCAAAACATTACGCCATCCTTGCAGTCAATGTCCTTTAACCATTCCGAAGAAATTCTGGTGAAAAGAAACACATTAAGTTTATGTTAAAAAAGGAGTAAATACTTTATTTTACTAAAAACACAAGTTGAGCACAGTCTTGTTGAGCAGTTGACAAAAGAATGACTTAATGCTAGGATACATTGGTTTAAATGCGGTTAAATCTTAAACATGGGTACAGTCCGTGTGAGTTCGCAATGGTGCGTGTTTTCTTAGTTCAAGTGACAGGATCAATTAACTTAGTATTTCGTCACCTTTAAGTTTTTGGTTATTATTTATGTTATGGTTTACTTAAAGTTAAGATCAAGTATTGTTGCTAAGTGCGGTGACGTAATGCGTTCTTATCTTACTCATGAGAACGTGGGTACGCATAACTAGGTAGACGTAGCCTAAACTGACGAGTGTGTATGAAGAATGTCAATCTGTAATCCCTGTCTATGTATTTAAGGAACGCGTGAACAGGACAATAATGGCCAGTTATTAGTGCCAACGTGACTGCAATACTAAACATTTACGCTGTAGATAAATTAAATCGTTACTAATTAGAATCAAACACTAACACACGTTAGTAATTAATTAATTACAAATAATCATTACGTGTACCTATATCAGAAGTATAAATATTAATTATGGTAAATGATAATTTTATTTTAAAATGTTCCTTCATTACACACCAATACTTGTCCGCATCCTTGCATAACTGTGATCCAGGTGATAACTTTTAAAACGTGATTTAGTTTTCAAAGTGGGATCGGGCATAAACGCTTTAAAATTCATAAAGTGGTTTTTGCTTGATACCTGATCAAACAAGCAGATATCAAGAATAGAAGCATTTCGGGTTTCTCTTAACCATTTATTAGTTTATCAGAATTTATTACATTTGTAATGCACAGACACAGCTTCATTTACGTTTTATAACTATAGACGAAATTACATTTTGAGGCAATATCATCAATGATTAAATACCTACTTAGTTCAATTGATTTTAAATGTCAACGTCGTCATTTGATAATATGTACACCTCAGATAGTCATACGGGTTTACAGCCGCATCAAAATATTCAAATGTCTTCATAAGTGTACCAAGTCAGAAACCAGCACACGACTAAAATTGGCTTCTAGATTGGCAAAATGAATACGAAGACTTATATTAATTTAATAATTGTCTTGTGTGAGATTCGAAAATTCGAACTCACAACATTCAGCGAAGCGGCAATTGCAAGGCGAGCACTCGCCTGCTGCACCATTCGCCCAGTCGATTGGCTCATTAGTTGCCGAACTATCCAGCTGATGCTTAGCGGGGAAGAAAAACACGTATTGAAACTTATTTTGTATTCGAAGAGGAATAATGCAAGTTGGAGTACGCAGATATCCCATAACGCCATTATCTACCATCAGAGTAGGTCCGTATTCTTAACCCTTTTCTATTGTAATATTTAGGGTGGGCAATCCAAGGGTACGTGGTCGGTGCCTCACCTCTCAATAACTACTTTTTGAATTCGAAATTGCTATTAAGCAAGCGCAACACGAATTCAAAAACCAGCATGACTACTGCCTGCAGTTTCGAAAGTTACAACAATTTTATCTAAAAATTTGGTTATTTTATGAAGTAATATTGAATTTCGTGAGTGCCTGAGAATCGCGGGTAATGACTAAGATTGCGCAAGCGCAATGCGCCGCCGACGCTAGCGGTCGTGCTACAGTTGTTTGTATTGTGATACATTTATGAGATTCATTGATAGTAGTTGATCCTAATACCAAATGCACTATGCATTCCTAAATTTGTAAATTTACATGTGGCGGTTTTAATAATCTAATCTATACTTATACTATTCTCGCTGACCATCAACACTATTGATATCACCGTTGTCCGTTAGTCACCTATACTGTGACTGTATGAAGGACAAGGAAACCCCGGCTCATATGGTCATTATATATAATTTAGTTAACAAATATGTTTATGTTAGTCGTAAGTGGCACCTTGCTAAGTTATAGAATAACTTGTATTAAGAGTACCAGTCCCAACCCATACAACATTTGATGTGATACAATTTAAAGATATAAGCGTTCGGTTAGATAAAAATTAGCAGAAATGCAACTAAAACAAAAAAGGAATAAAATATTTATAAAAATAATATTTACAACACATTGCAACATTAACATTATATTGAAGAAGCGTGAAACTCAACAGGCAAACCTCCTCACACGATGAAATTAATCCTAAACGATATCAGTTACCCATTGTAGGTACCTATTTGATATCGTTTCGAGTTATATAATCAAACCGACCTGAGGTGGTATGAATCACCGACTTTCCTCTCCTGCCTGAATCACCAAGTATGAAATAATGAGGCCTAACTGCCTTACTAAATTTCAAAAACCGGTACAATATCCCGATATAGAAGGTATTCATACGCACATTTGGCGTATAACAGAGAGCGTATAATTGCTATCTACCGTGAAACGCATTTTATTGTCTGAGATGGAAAATATATTAGATTTTGCGATTCAATTTCGTAGCAATGGCCAGCGAGTCTGATGAATTTTATGACAGCTAAACTATTCTATATAATTATTATTCTATCTATTTTATATAATTATTAATTACCTTCTTATATTTCATGTGTATACAGGGTGTCCGGTAATTAATGGATAACCTGGAAATGTCTTATAGTGGAAACGATGGCCGTTCAGAAAAAAATATGAAAAAAATCTATCCTAACTACTACCTGAGATATGTGTTTTTTTTAATTACCACGTATAACTTTCTTGTATACTACGACCATAAATGAACAAAATCCATCGGTTTTTTGTTGTTTTATTATTAAACACTAATTATGCTACTTAATAGATAGAAAGTCAAGTCAAGTTTTTTTTAAATTTTTTATTACTTTTCATTTTCATTTTTTCTGAACGGCCTTCAGTTCTACTATAAGACATTTCAAGGTTATCCATTAATTACCGGACACCCTGTATATTTAGGCGCAATATTAGTGTAGTTAATAAACAATTCAATACCATTTTCTCTTCCGCTTATCAACCGATTATCTTTTGTTTTGCTTAACAGCTGCACAAGCACAAAATAAGATAATGTCGCATTTTATGTTGGAAATAATGAACATCCCTATACCTCTGCTGATATTTTTAATAATGATTATGGTCAAATTTAGACCACTGGGTGAACACTTATTTATTTAAATTAGTTAAATATTATATCTTGCCTTGCCTTGACTTGGGAACCGAACCGGAAATTGTCACAATTGTCCTCAAAGATTGACGCAAACTTATGCCACGGGTCGACGAGCCAATCAGCAATGATTAGCGACATGACATAATCTACACAAATAAATAACAATCATACATAATAACAGTCAAAATACACAACGCCTTGGCCCAGATCTTGAACGACCTATGATGAAATTATGGGTGCAAAAACCACAAAGAGCTTATAATAAGCGGCAAAACGGGCTTGAACCACAGCACCTTATAAAATACGCCGAGGGTCATTACAATATAATGGTTACTTAAATCTGAGGTTGCGAAAACCGTTAAGCAACCGAATCGTAAAGGTTTAGTGATTAACGATATTAATGATGCTATGAGTGCTTTAATAAAAACTTGAATGACATTATCACGGCATGAAAATTAACAGATAATAATGTAATTACAAAATTCTGTAAGTGCTAGACTGATTCGCTGGTTCATGTATATATGACATTGTTTTTAGCATTTTTTATATACTACTAAGGTAGCAAACAAGCATACGGCATAGTCTTTCCCCGGTCGAGCCGACCCATTCATGCTGCAATCAGCGAGGCTCTACTCAAAAGCACGGAATAAAAATTAACGAAATGAACAGATTCTAAAGTAATTTCAAAATTTTGTAAGTACTAGACTGCTTCGCTGGTTCTTGTGGATTAGGGTCAGATAGTCTAGATAGTAAAAAGGCTGTATAAACAAAATGACTAGATTGCAGAATGACTGGATAGGCAAAACGTCTAGGTTGCTAAAATAATGAATTGCAGAATGTCCGTGTATACAAAACGTCTAAGTTTCAAAAAGTCTAGATTGCGAAATGACTATGTACTACTATGTAGATAAAACGTCTTAGTTACATAAAGTCTGGGTTGCATAGGTATATGTATAGGCATAAATGAATAGGCGCAAATTCTTAGTGTCATAGAGTCTGTTTAAACAAAATGGCTTGACAGCGATAAGGACCACCAAGGATTAAAAAACACCTATAAAAATGGTATCTCTTACTATTTAGTTCCATTAGCCTAGTGGAAGACCATTGATCTGCCACGCAGATGTCTCGAGTTCGATCCCAAGGCACGCAACTCTAACTTTTCGAAGTTACGTGCGTATTAAATAGTTAATTATCGCTTGCTTTAACGGTGAAGGAAAACATTGTGAGGGAACCTGCACGTCTGAGAGTTCTACATAATGTTCTCGAAGATTTGTGATGTCTGCCAACATGCACTGGGCCAGCGTGGAGGCATAGTCCAGCCATCTCAGACAGAGAAAAGCGGAGCCGTGTCCAGCAAAGGGACAGTTTAATACAGAACTGATAATATTATTGTATGCCGTATTTTGAATCAAGCGCCATGTATTTTTTTCTTATTTTTATTTTACAGTTGAATAGTAATTACATTTTCGACTTTTACTCGTAAAATCCCTATTTAAAAAGTAAAAGTTAAAGGCCTACCGCTATCGGGAACAGGGTGCAATTAACCGTTGGTTAGTAGTTCTCTAGAGAGGAGGAGGTTCCTGTCCTCACGATGTCTGCCGCGTTAAGCAGTGAACATTCTGCATAAAGGACTTGATCCAGATCATGCAGAAGAAGTAACTCTTTTAAGTTGAACCTCTTTAGATGGTGACGAGACATTAACCATTAAATTATTATTATTTAATTATAAAATAAGCATTCTTAATATCTTACGGTTACATAATTTTATACTTATCTCGTCATTAAACAATCCAGACTTTTGCAATTATAACGTTTGCATATCTAGGGATTATGCAATCAACTAATATTGCGATGAAGTCATTTTGCCTGGACGTTTTAAAATAAATATATGTAAATTAGCAACCGATACGTTTTGCCTACCCAGACATTCTGCAATCTAGTCATTTTGCTTACACAGACTTTTTACTATCCAGACTTTCTGACCCTAACACCGTTCTTGTATGTATTAGAATGACATTATTTTTGGCTCGGAATGAAAATTAATAAACTTAACAGATTTTAATGTAATTTCAAATTGTGTAAGTGCTATACTGCTTTACTGGTTCATGTATAAGTTTGTGGATCAGCGAAATATTCTTTTCGTATTCGATATTCGACAGGATTACGGAACATTGGTAGTCAGAACAATATTCAGTTGTCTTAGAATGTAGGGCGAAGTGATAGTTAAAGTTTTTATTGAATAACATGAAATAGCACATGAGCTATGAATTGTACATCATTGATAAATAATGTCAAGCATATTGATTTGTGACTTAAATTGACTGCTGAAGAGAAGCTGAAGAGTTTGTTTGTTTGGTTGAAGGCGCTAATCTCAGGAACTACTGGTTCGAATTGAAAAATATTTTAGTGTTGGATAGCCTATTTATCGAGGAAGGCTATAGGCTATATAACATCACGCTACGACCTACGGGGCGGCGCAGTAACGATAAACGCGGGTGAAACCGCGGGAACATCTAATAAGCTATACGCATTTGTCTCTATAGTTTTATTTCCAATAACAGTCGATAAACAGTTCTCCATCAAGAAATGTATAGCCGTATTCGGGGTTAAGTGACAGAGAACTCTTTGTAAAATATTATTATATTATACATTAAGTATACGTACTTTTGCTTGCAGCTTTTCTCGCTCAGACATGAACTTTTTTCTGGATGAAAGGTCTTTACCTTTCTGAACTCCTGATAACGTTGTTACATTAACAAGTTGAGGCGTGAAAGCGTTATAAACAGACTCACATTGGCATTTATAATATTAGTTAGGATTAAAATTATAATCTATATAATTGAAACTGAATATTGCTTAAATTATGATTAACTTGTACGTAAATTGATTTAATGGCGTATGAATATTATCATATTACATATAATCTTCTTCAAACGTTAGCAATAAGTTTAGCTGCTGTTGCAACTAAGCTTAATATTCTTATTCTATAGGTATATATATGTGAAATGTTAAAATGGTAATTATCTTTTAGCTCTGTACCCAGATGTTGCTTCTATTGACATGCTAGGTCAGCAATATCATTGACAATGTCGGTTATCGCCAAATAATTATTAACACTAATTAGAAAACATTTTTAAAAGATTAATGTTATATTATTCTTATAAATATATTTCAATATGTAATATTGTCTTCTGTTTACGCGAATGTTATTCTACTTAGTTACTTTGAAATAACTACACTGAAGCATTGAGACAACTACCATCTTAGTCTCCCCGTGATCATGGCTGCTGAAAACCAACCGAAACGCCGGAGAAAGTGTAAACCTAAATATAAATAGATTTAATAGTTTAAATAATTTTATTAGCTTATAAATTAGTAAAATTCAATAGTAGTAGTAGTGTAACAGTTTCAAAATTATGTAATACAGTGATAAATAAACAACGCGATAAAATCCGTATATAGCAGTTTATTTTAATATGGAAGTTGATTTTGTTTAAATAAATATTTTATAAACGTAAACCATGAAGGTACCATCTTGCCTGTATATTCATACAGTACCTATTCAGCAGAAGTATATAACCTATAAAGTATAATAAATAAACTTAGTAATTTATTTTAAAATGCAATATATGTATAATGTATGTAAAATAATATATATATATTCGTACGCTTGTAGCTACAAAGGGCTAGCTATATTTCAACCACATTTCGCCATTATATTATAGATAGCTAATAATACCCATTTAAACAACTGTACTTAACACATACTTACACAATAGAGCGAGCCTATTGAAGCACACTGAGCGCAGGTTCTATCTGTGTAGCTGAAGCAAATTTTCTTTAGCGATAATGCTAAACAATCCGGGAAATTAATGTAGCTGGAATCCCTCAATTACCAGAATATATTATTCCCTCATGTATCATGAGGCACACAAACGCCGTTCACTTCGACAGTTTACAATAAGTCACAAATACTAAGAACGACTATCTATTTTACATAATATGTTTTTGTCAGTCTACAAACCCCAATCATACTTGCCTGATTTGAGAACTGAACCTAAGAGCATTACTTGTCGTTATCATAAAAGCATTGCGTAAACTCTTATTAATTAAGAACACACAAAAGAGTGAACTCGTTAGCTTGCTCTGTTACTTAGACACCAAAGCTTAAGTACCTTATAAATTGTAGCTTGATAGATTAGCAGACGACCTGATGAAAGATACCTATTGGGTAATTACAAGTTTCACGACAAGAAAATGTATGTCGCACATATAGTTATTATTAAAATGCAGTATAAAGGTACTTGCTCACTATAATGTAAGCATCAGAGCATACTGTAATCGTGAACGAATTGGATAAAATCGGCTAATGAAAATCAACATCCTAACTAATATTTATAAATGCGGATGTGAGTTTATTTGTTACAGTTTCACGCCTTAACAACTCGACAGATCATAATGAAATTTCGCATGCAGGTTGTCAGGGAAACAGAAAAGGCTATAATCTACCTTTCATCCAGAGAAAAGTACTGTTACTAATTTAACCTACATTTACGCAAGCGAAACTGCGGGTGAATCTATACTAATATTATAAAGCTGAAGAGTTTGTTTGTTTGTTTGGTTGAACGCGCTAATCTCAGGAACTACTGGTACGAATTGAAAAATTATTTTAGTGTTGGATAGCCCATTTATCGTGGAAGGCATATAACATCACGATACGACCAAAGGGAGCGGAGCAACAATGAAAAATGTTGTAAAATCGGGACAAATTCTCTTATGTGAGAGACGAAGTTGCGCGGGTCAGCTAGTCTAGTTATAAACGAGATGAGTGTAAAAACCGAGGATTCAACTTCTTCGTCTTCATGTGCCATTTTTCTTTCATCAGCTTTTTGTAATGTCCCACTTTTAGGTAAAAGCCTCTCCCTTGGACTTCCAAATCACTCTGTTGGTGGATATCCCCTGACCTTATGACTTTGTGATCCCTATATCTCAGAGGTCTTTTGACCCACAGGATCCATATACGAACTCGACCGAGGGATGACCCCAAGGTGTCTGTACCTACACCAAGTTACAAGTCAATCGGTTCAGTGGTTTCGGAGCTATGCCTGTCACTAACAGACACACACAGACCCACATAGTATTTTCATAAACCTCTTTGAAGAAGACTCAGAGTTTAATAACATTATCATTATATAGTACGGCACAGTAGGCAAAAACCTTTAATGCCGTTACCCAAATGAGATATTGCAATCTCTATTTCAACTTAAAATCGAATATATAAATTTCTCGCATGCCTTGCAACAAAACAACATATTAGATTTTAAGGCTATTAATAGAAGGATGGAAACAAGGCCAGTGGTCTGCATCAGATCTTGACGATAACCTTATAAATCGAATAACATTAGCTAAAATATTCTCTTAACACATGTGATACAGATTTATATGTATATATTTTACTCGATAAGAATCACTTAAGTGGTTAACAAATATACGAATCGCATTAAGATTAAGAGTTATCGTAACCTGGTACTGTTGGCAATCATTACAGAAAAAAGAATCGCTGTGTTGTCAGCGTATAAGAAGATCTTTTGTCTTTTACAGGAATTCCCAGTCACCGCATGAAAGCAAACCAAGGTTATTTGAAAGGAGTTCTGTAAGGAGCAGATACCGCTTAATTGAGTTGCTTCTGTTTTAGCAAAAGTGCAGCTTTAAATGTAACTCCCGCAGTGCAGTCTTTTATACTTTTAGGGCTTGAGGCTGATCGAGGCATGGTGTATCGTTTAGAAATTTTTTAGTCCTAGTTTTATCTCAACCAGCCTCAAAAGTGCAATCGTAGCTTACCCGTAGTGCAGATCACAGCCCTTTTAAGTTAGAGAGCCAAAGCTAGGGATGTTTTGTTAATATCTTCCGTTACATTGTAAAAAGATATAATAAAATCGACAAATATCTTCGAAGTAAGAATTCTAATCAGCTGCTAGGCGTTAAAGATTTTATTGGCAATCTCACCTTTAGAATAATTTATGTTTGTATATCCATTTTATGTGTAAAAGTAGTTTTACATAAGACTCGAAGGTCTATATATTACCTTCACACGACTGAATGGAAGCGAATACCTAATAAGGCAATAAATACACATGAGCAAGGCAAAGTGTTAAAAAGGACGCAAAAATAATAATATTATAATATCAGCCTACGTATATAAAATGTCCCACTACTGGATGGTGCGAGTTGGTGGACTTCACATTTTCACATTGACTTCTCTGTGAGAACATTTTGCTTTTGGAATGCTTTTGTACTGTGGACATTTAGGTTTCCTGACGATATTTTCCTCCACCGTTAAAGCAAGCGATAATTACTAATTTAATACGCACATCTTCACACTTCGAAAAGACAGAGTTGCGTGCCTTCCAAGATCCCTGCGTGGTAGTCCAATCATAGTCTAAAACTAGGCTAAAAAATAACTGAGAAATGGTTTAAAAAGCAGTTGCAAAATATTTACCATCGCTATTCTGCAATGATTTTACCGCTATCATATTTAGTAGTACTTAATTAACAATAAATTGTAGTACATAATTAAATGTTGTGCAAAATCTGTCTTTTGTGTAGCTGGGTCACACGAAGCATAATGTGATTGCTTGTATACATCGCACGACGTGCTCATAACGTAACGGCTCTACCTTCTAAAAGGGTTAGGCAGTATTTAAAGAAAGGATCATATAATGTATTTACACAATTGAATTCGAATTATCTATACTATCTATACTAATATTATGAAGCTGAAGAGTTTGTTAGTTTGATTGAACGCGCTTATCTCAGGAACTACTGGTTTGAATTGAAAAATTATTTCAGTGTTGGATAGTTCATTTATAGAACAAGGCAATAAGCTATATAACATCACGCTACGACCAATAGGAGCGGGGCATCAATGAAAAATTTCTCTTATGTGACGAAACACCGGAGAAATTTCTCTTATGTGACGCAAACGAAGTTGCGCGGGTCTGCTAGTAATCTAATACTATGGCAACACTATAGGTACCTACGTGTGTTACGCCCTTGGCTATGCAAAGTAGATGCGTGGATTCCTTTGTACAAGATTGTATTCGAATATCATTCGAAAGAAATTATGCGCATTACTAATCACGGAGCCAACTTGGATTAGCCCGATACCTATACCTCTTGTGTTCCTGTGGTAGGCTTTGCAAATTAAATTAAGGAGTTGCTGTCTTATTTGCGCAGGATTCCCTTGATACTTCAATAGTCTTACAACTATATCCTCCGAATGGGCATGCAGAGAGTGAACCTATTACCATCTACCCAGCATAGTTCCAGACTCCGAGCTGCTACTGACTATTTCTTGACAAAATGAAAAGAGGAAATCTTTATAACACAACTAGGGAAGCGACCTCGAGACCACATGCATAGCAGGCGCATTCACTACTGCTTCAACACCTCAACAATTCCTTGGCGTTGCAATAATACGCGCACTATGCAATGCTAATCATAGTGGTATGCAAGTTTTTACCCAGCGATATAATTTTCCATAATATAAACTACGTCTAAAGTTAGTATCATGTATTCAATTGGACAAGATAACTTCTATTATCGTGGAAGGTCATTTTATAATAGAAAATCCAATCTAATAAGCATCTAGACCTATGAAGCAATTCCTCAGTTAGTGCAGTCACGTTTGTACGTAGTAATGCGTACAATGATTGTAACAAATCAGCGCACGATCAGGCCAGGACCGTAGCGTTTCTGTACCCAGATTGGCACGTAGGCGTCTCACAAATGTACGTAACCTAGGGCACTCATTATTCTTAACCATCACGAATCGTGAGAAAATGTACCTACGCAATTTCTCAGCTTCTTTGAACTTTTGACATTTGAATGTGTATGTAGTAAGAATACGTTAGGAATGATGAATCCCAACAAAAACACACATATGTAGACAAAAATAAAAGTAACAACAATCCGACTTAAAATACTAACAAGCGAGAAAAATTATCCTATTATCTTCATAGTTTTAACTAAACTCTAATTGAATTAAGTCAAATTCAAATAAAAGTAATTTAATTACTTAGCATAGAGACTGCATGACTGGATGCACGATGTTAAGTAGGTTGTTATCTTTGTTGCTATTTGTTTGCACTGACTCTAAATTCATTACAATTAAATGGAACCTTAGTTAAGATACTAGTATAGTATTATATTATCTGTGGTTAAGGCTTGCAAAAAATAATTAAAATTAGTTGGTAAATTTAATATCAGTGATATATGGTATTTAATACAAAGAAGAACATACTCTTCGAAGTGAGAATCTCCTCCATTTTTGAAGTTGGTTAAAATAGACACTATAATAATTCTCGTAGGAATATATTACATAATGTAATTTTTCAAAGCAATTACTTTTTAATGAACTTTTAATCTGTTTTTTAGCTATATTTATGCTAATTCTGGACATAAATATGGATTTAAACATACCCAAAAATTAATATTTATAAATAGCAAGTAGCGATAGCCCAGTGGTAAACCTTTAGAGGTCTCGAGTTTAATATCAAGACCTCTGACTTTTTCAGGGTTATGTACGTATTAATTAGTTAATTATTGCACGCTTTAACGATGAAGGAAAACATCTTAAGGAAATCTACATAAATATCTGGGAGTTCCGCATAATGTTCTCGAAGATGTCTGAGGTCTACCAGCCCGCACTGGGCCGGCGTAGTGGTCTATGGCCGAACAATCTCCTACTAAGAAGAGGCCCGTACCCAGCAGTGGGACAGTTGATAAACAAAGCGGATATTATTTTTATAATAATAAATATCAAATATTAACCTGTCGCAAACCTTATATAAATTCGACTTGTACGTTTTTGACGCACGCCAACAAGCGGCATCAAGATTTACATTGTTCCGCGTGTACAGTGTTATTCTTATGTTAACAAAAATAATATCTTTAAAAACCTTATTTAAAATATAGGTATTCCGCCAGTGTAGCCAGTAGATCATTGGCAGAAGATTTTCCATTTTTGGAATATATGACTGTTACGATATTACGATATTAAATTGCCAAAATATGTCGATAATGCCGATAACACATTTCATATAATAGATAATAGTGGCTAGAAAACTTCAAGAGGATCTAAACACGGCTTTATCCTGTTTAATTTGTATATTTAATGCAACTTAGTAGTGCCTATTAAGTAAGTTACCTCGACCCGAATATTAAGTCTTAATAGTTTTAAGTATATTTTAAACACACAGGACATAGTAGTGTTCAAACTCATAATTTGTGATCAATTCGTAACCCAATTACAAATCATTAAATTAATCAACCACATAATATGTTTAATTTCATAATAATAACATAGAAGGCAATGTGATGCAAAACCGGATTTATTTTTTGCAATTACCTTTAATTTGTGTCGTTTAGGTTTCTTTTTAATACAACTTAGCGGTTATAGCTTAACCAATGCACACAGTGATTCAGGTTTCATACAAAGGCGGTCATAAATACACAAATCCGTTATAAAAAGTATTTTATTATTTTACACGTTGGAATATATTTAGGTAAACGTAAATAATTAAAATTATAATATATTATATAAGTTTAAAAAATTCTTAACAACATTTAGGTGTAAAAATGTCTCGCAGTAATTTTATTTTAGACGATCGATGTATCTAAAACATTTTATATTGCGAATTTTAATAGTAAAACTGTAAATAATGGTTATTTGTATTAACAATAACCACAAAAGAATAAAATAGCAAAAATACATAAAATAAGTTTATTTTCTAAATACAAACAACCTACAAACTATACGAAATATTGGCAAAATTACCATTAAATACATAACAAATCTAAAACAGCTTTTGACAGTACACTCTTTTTTTTGACAGGTAACTTTCGTAGACCTGTTATGAAGGGATTTGAATGAAGAAGAAGCCTATTAATTAAATCAGTATTGGTCAAAATGCGACTCATTTTTCGCGTGTGATTTCTCCTAAATGATTTGATGTGTTTGTTAGTTGCTTCAGCTGCTTCTTCAGACAGCTCTCCGATTGACAATAAAGCGTGATCAATAACATTAGCACCATGAACTAGGACTTTGTGAACGGAAGCAGGCATGTTATACCACGGATACTCGGTAACTAATTGCCGAGCTGTCTCTAATGCGAACTCTTCGAAGTTCGTCTTATTAATGTTATATCCCGAATTCAAACATTGAAGTATGATCCAGCAACGATCTAGGAGATCTTTCTTGATCCCAGTAATTTCAGCTGAAATTTCTGAGTTCGAGAAAAACCGTCTGGCGGTATTACCATCGTTTGAGGTCCCGCTTCCGCCACTTTTGGGCTTAACCACTATAAGACCTAATCTTTCTCTAAATTGAGTCTGAATATATGTTCTTTTTGCTGCAACAAGAATTTTGTCATTTTCAGATCTAGCTTGCCATTTTTAACATCTAACTTGTATGCGACATGAACAAAATATTCAAAGAAGCGTATTAACGCGTGAAGAGGTGATAAACCAAATTCATATTTACTCTCATCGACTTTCTTGTTTAAACATTTGTCAATTTGGTTCATTTCGCTGGGCAAGGCATTACAAATATAACATTTAGACGAAGAAACACTGCTAAGTGCATTACACACTTTGCCATCTACCATAGTAAATTGCAAGCAATGAGTAACACGGTATTCCTGATCTTCTTTTTTGAAAACAGTTTGCTGTAAGTTACTTATTTTCTCTTTAAAATATGCTTCTTCCTCAACTGATACTGCAGTCTAATCTTCTCCTTTTTGTACGTTTACTGGTCTCGTCAAAGTTCATTTTCGGACGGCCAGACGATGAAGATGTTGATGCTTCAACTTCGTCAAAGTTCAGAGATACACGTACCTTAGTTCGCTCTACATCAATATTTTCAATTTCATGCAGCCAATCTGAACACATTTCTGAGAATTTAGATTTAGTACGATTCGACTTGGCCCAGTAATGAGAAATTCGTTTACATACATTCGTAATTCTAAGGCTTAAAGGTTATAGGTTAATGTTTTCGATGTAATCAGGAAGGCATGATGTTTCAGTCAAAGTGTTCAGGACATGCTGTGATTTTTCATTTGGTTTACCCACTTTAGAGTACCAAATGTTAAAAATTGACATCCTCGATACAGAACATTTGAAAAATGTACCTGAAACAATATAAAAACTGAACTTAAAAAAATGACTTTATTTTTATTCTATGGGCATACATACTTTGACAGCCCACTAACGTAAGAAGAGGCAGGAAGAGGCAGATGAAACTTATAGCCCTTCATAAGGATGTTCTCCTTATTCTAAAAAGATATGCTTCAAGGGCAGCAAAGTACAGCGAAAAGTTGTAGGTCCAAAAGATATAAATATACATCACATTTTTTTTAAAGAAAACTACCCTCAATAATAAAATGATACAAAATAATATGTGCATAAAAAAAAATTAAAAGTGGTTGATAATAAAAGTACATACCTTGCTCTTGAACATCCATACCTTCACAATACGTAAACACTTGATTTGAAATGGTGACACTCAAAAACAACGTGATTAAGTTTTAATGACTCACACGTAGCGTTAATTAGTATCGCGATGCGCTCACTTCCGCTGCACAAAAGTGAATGATACCTTGACCTAATTACGTTGGTATTTATAGTGAACTAGCTAATGACTTAATGAGGTGATCTTACTGGAATAAGACAATGAAATTTTTCAATTTATGGCCTAGGGCGGAATCACAGTGATGGCTGCTTACAATATAGATATTTAAAATCGCGCGATGTCAACCTTATGAAAGGAGTCAACGTAATGCAAGAAACATATATTGATACCAGCTTCTTAAAGAGTAATGGCAACCTTACTTAGAGTCGAATTTAGAGGCTTTCTCGCTTTAGGCAACAAAGAAGAAGAGGCGTCAAATTTTATTATAAGCAGAAAAAAAAACAATTCATCTCCTAAAGTCATTTCAGTGAAATTCTGGATAGACCTCTTTTTGTGGCGACCCCATTTTAGTCGCGGCCCCTTCTTATGGAATCTCTTTCTCGGCACATACTCAACGCAGGAATACTACACCGGGTTGATTGTCATTTTTGCAAGGTAAATATAAGAGCACTTCTCCAGTAAAGCACTGTGCCACTCTGACATCTTTGAGCCATACCTCTTTTAAAAGTCAATTCATGTATCTTTTAGTAAACATATTAGATCAATACAACAAATATCGATATATATATGCATGACTCGTATCGCATATACCTATGGGTATGAATTCGTGTCCTTGGGAAACAAATACGCCATTCTGATACGCACCTCGGAGTGATTATACCAATGATTTTTGTTATCTATAGTTATTAAGTCTGGACGTACTTTGTGTTCGTTATTTGTTATTGCATACAGGCATGATTCCATGTATATTATTATAAAGGTGTCCCAGAGGTCGACGTCAAGCCGGAATCAGGTAACAGGCTAAGTTATAATAGCTATTAGAAAAATATAAAAATTTAAGTTAGGTATTTAAAACTATACAGGGTGATTTTGAAATCGTGTAATTCCTTTTAACCACACATTCTACTGGTGATATAGCATAACCCTGACAATATTTTTTCTTCATTAGAATAATGGTTTCCGCAAAATTAGAGTACAGATTTTTTTCATGAAATGATTTCAAATAGTCATATTTTAACCACCTCACACAATCTTAATATTTTACTAATTTAAAAATAATAACATAACAATAACTGATGTCGTAAATAATAAGGGGCAATAAAAAGGACCGCCCGTTATTATTTACGACATTAATTATTAATATGTTTTTTTATTTTAATTAGTAAAAAATTAAAATTGCCTCGGTTGGTTAACATATGACTATCTGACACCATTTCACGAAAAAAACAGAACAATAATTTTTCAAAAAATATAATTCTAATTAAATAAAAATATGGTCAGGGTTATTCTATATCACCAGTAGAATGCGTGGTTAAAAGGAATTACACGATTTCAAAATCATTCTGTATAGGCATTCAAAAAAATCAATGAATTCTACACCCTGTGACGGTTTTTTCAATCCTGTTACTATAGATATTTAAATTCCGAATTTTGTTTTGTTATTTAATCTCGAAAAATCGAGAGCTTAAGGAAGCATTACGTATTCGAGATAACATAAAAAAAAGAAAATTTAAATATTATTCGATTGGTTTGTTTATTCGATTATCACCGAATAGCAATCGATATTCTTCTATTGTTAGGTGATTTCTTCATGTAAAAATAAATAAGCAGGTACCGAATTAAGTATCGCAAATTGAAATTATAATTAAGCTCAATTTACAGAGTAAGAGATAGTCGACCACAATGGATTCGGTAGTAAGTTTTATAATAAGACTAGATTCGCCCGCGGCTTCATTCGCATAAATGTAGGCTAGGTTAGAGTAACAGTGTTTTTTCTGGATAAAAGGTACCCAATGTCCTGTTCTGCACTTTAAGGAACGTGTATAAAAATTCACGATGATCGGTTGAGTACCTAGTTAAGGCGTAAAAAACAAAAATCTAACATTTACATTTATATCATTAGTTAGGATTATACAGAACGGTACTGCAATAATAGTAACATATGTCACTGGAGAGAGGCAGCCTTAGCATTTATGTAAACGCTTAGGTACCCAACGGTTATGCAAACATGTAGTCACTTGATGTACGCCTGATGGTACCTATATCAGTTATTTTGACTTTAATACTTCTGACTTCAATACTGTGGTTCCCAGAGTGGAGATTACAATGGATTACAACTTGCTTTATCCTGACATAATATATATTTCTTTCCTCATTCGCCTTTATTATATTTCTTTATCCACGCTCGTCGGTTGAGGGTACTATAGAATAACGATTCCTCAAGTGGGTTGCGTAGAAAAGTCACCAGGGTTCCGCAAAATTATTTATATTTGGCTATTAAATAATACCCCAATTTTCAGTCAACTTTGCTCCCATTTGTCTTAACGTATCTTTGTGGAACAGGTTTTTCAGCTTATACTTATACAAATAACAAATTCAGGTCGAGATAGAATGCTTCCCCGGATATGCGCATATAATAGAAGACATAATACCAAGCTATACTTAAAGCAATTATTGATAAAACAGTGAAACAATTTCATTCTTCACAATAAAAGTTAACGTAAAGAATGAAAGTGTTTCACGTATAAAATACTAACTTATGCACGCGTCTCCGCCCGTATGGTATCTACACCAATAAAAAGCCTATGTCCTTCCCTAGGTTTTAAACTGTCTTTGTACCAAATTTCATCCAAATCGATTTAGTGATTTAGCCGTGAAAAGGTAACAGACAGACAGAGTTACTTTCGAATTTATAATATTAATTAAGGAAGTAAGGATTTATAATAAAATATTTTGTTCTTATTTAATTTACATTGTCTTTGATTTGTAATCATTTGATATGGGGTTCCATTAACTAAAAGGTATTTAGTGAGAGGTCCGTTATCTTAAGTTTAGGAACCCTTGCTCTAGAATGTGATTGATCGTTCGTCCAGTTCTTCCGCATTCATATATGCCATACTATATTGCTTTAGTAGTACTAGTTTACTTCTTTAGTAGTTTAGTAGTACTAGTAAATCTTTTGTCATCCTTCGTAAACTTATTAATTTAACATTGTACGTAATGGCCTAACATATATTCTACACAATCTTTATATGAATAAAATCGCAATGTTTTTCAGTAGGTAATCCTATTAACTAATATTATAAATACGAATGTGAGTTTGTTTGTATGTTACGCTTTCACACCTTAAGTACTTGACCAGCTATAATGAAATTTGCCAAGGCAACAGAAAAGGGGCATAGGGTATCTTTCATAAAAATAAAGTACCTACTGTTATTAATCTAACTTAACCTACCTACATTTACGGAAGAGAAGCCGCATTGCTCGCTACTAGGAAATTATCAACCATTGAACAGCGATAGCTCAGTGGGGAGACCAACAAATTGCAATGCAGAGGGTCTCGGGTTCGAACCCACGTCGCGCATCTCTGACTTTCGGAAGTTATAAGACTTTTCGAAATTATGTGTGTATTGATTGACAATTATCACCTGTTCCGTACCTCGGAGAGCACGTTAAGCCGTCAGCCATAAACATCTATGGCAGTCGTTACTGGGGAAGTCGACACAAAAGATCCCTCTGGGTCAAAGTGTCGCCGGTCTGTACTGACTGGCCCCCACACAAGACAAGATAAGATAAGATCAACCATTTTATAACCAAAATATTTGTCTATCCCAGACGAACTATTCGTTAGAATGGATGAAGCGATCGTTATAAAGCTTAATAAGAATCATGAAAGGTTAAATCATTACATTACAAAAAAGATCATTTTTTATAATTTTCCACTGATTTACCTAGAATATATTTACATAGGTAGAAAATATATCACCTATGTAGTATCGAAAGCGAGGCCATTAAGTTAGCAACCTTCCTATATCAACGAATGAAGGTTAAATGTCCTATTTTCAACATAATTAAAAACTTGCTTCATTGTTGATGCGTTAAAAATAAATCTTACATTGAAACATAACAAATGGATGTTGTGAAAGAAATTTTAAATAAATCAATTAACATTGTAAATATATTCAAGCTTTTAGCGGATAATTATATTCTTTCTATTAGAATAGAATCTATTTGGTTATTAATTTGGTGAATGATTTATTATGCACATAATTTTTAAGAGATACGTAGTAATTTTTTATATTTTAATTTTAATGACCTTAACCTGAACCTAGCAACTAACCTAAATGTATCTTCAGTTGTTAACTTACTAACCTATATACTTTGACGTTCATAAGTGTTACTTTGTGCCTATATGAATAAATGATTTTTTTACTAAGCAAGATATGGTATTGTTTGAGAAGCTCAATACTGGAATCCAGCCAATCTATTGACATATCTAGTTTTATTTGCCAAGAAGAGCCTGGCTTCTATCCAGCAATAACCTACATACAATCGTAAAATGTTTAATTGTAATAGCTTGAAGTGGGCACTCGTACTTCGACTCAAGTCGAAGATTGCAACCTGGTAATATGGGGAATCAGGGAGCCTCACAAAGCACAGAGTGAATGTGGTGATCCCAATCAAACCATATCACATCTGTTGACATTCCCAAATTGTCCCTGTAGATGCACCATGGAGGACTTGATGGACGCAACTGCTGATGCGATTGCCGTGGCACACATTGGGCAGGACATATTTTAAATAAATGTACCGTCAACTCGAGAAGAAGAAGGAGTGAGCACTATACTAACGTGGGGTGTGCAATCAATTCAAAGTTTAATCAATCAAGCCTTTCATAGCCAACATGATCACCAAACCGGAGTTTTATTTATAATAATATCAGCATATCAACTGTCCCACTGCTGGATACTAACTCCTTCTCAGTGTAAGAGTAGGCCATAGTCTATCACGCCGGCCTAGTGCGGTTTGGCAGACTTCACATAACTTCGAAAACATTATGTAAAACTCTAAGACGTGCAGGTTTTCCAACAATGTTTTCATTATCACATTTATATTTCGTCTGATTTATCCCCATATAATATGGCTATTCATATACAAATAAAATCGCAAAGAAACATGCAAACAACATTTTAATTTATTTCTTTAGCGCTATATCATTAGCATATTGCATGCATTATTAATAAATATTTTAACTTATTTCAATTATTGCTAAATATCAATGCGTAAAACTTAAAACAATTGCTAAATCCATACGAAACTAGAACACCTCTACTCAAAATGGTTACGTAAGTCGCAACACTAATATGTCTTGTTGACACGACATACGGACTTGTATAGTGTTGTGAAACAGTACCGATACTATACCATAGAAAATAGAGATGTTACGATGTTATGTAATAAAATGCAACTGTGAGCGTTATGGTGAAGACTGAGTTATGCTATGTAACCAGATGCGGTTCCTAATGATCAAGGTTAGACTTGCGATTAAGAGGGTTCGATTCCCAACCTTTTCACTACTAATGTGAACCCACTCCGAAATGAGCTTAGCTGGAAAGTTAACAAGAATACTAAATAGTAATTTTAAATCAATTTGCTAATACATATTAATGCTCTCCAGACCAAATTTCGGTCATGGCCAATCTTAACGGAGACTGCGCAAATACAATTGTACTCTCTGATCCCTAACTCTCATAGTCCGATGGGATGGCAATCCGACACGGTGCAGAACCAACGAATTTACATAATGTTTTCCGAGGCATCGGGGATGTGCAGCCCTACCAACTTCCTAACTCCGAGCTGCTATGGAAAATTTCTAGGCGGAACGTCTTAAAATAACCTATTAGAAACTTTTTGTTAGCCTGACGAAAGTTTCGACTCGGAGATATCATTCATACACATTAGTCGAATGCACACTAAATAAATAATACATGCTCTTACGCCGATATCATAATTCATATAACAAAACAAATAATATAATTGTTATTATTAAATATAAATGCAAAGTGAAGTTCGGTATTAGTATACAGGTGCAATAGTTGTTTTGCGTCGTGTTTGCATAACTCTATGAATGGCTAGTAGAGTTCAGGGTCATTATCGAGCTTACAAAACGCGCTAGTTTGGCGTGAGCGACTAGCGTATGGTTGTGTGCGGAGAAGAGCGTTTCTCGAATCTCCCATCATAAAAGTATTATCAGAGATAGGGCATAGCAAAATCCTTGCTTAAGCTTGGTTTTTCTGGCTGGACATGTACCTTTATGTAAATAAATGGAAGATTGCAACCAAATAAGCTTCTAATTTATTCCTACGGTGCGTAGGGATATGTGGATTCTTTAGGAGATGCTTTGCTTCTAGCTTAAAAACAGTTTTTACTAGTATTGTTCAAAAACGCCGAGTGTTGTGGGGTCCAATTCCACACGGGATAAAATATGTGTGATTCGTAAATGTGCTCCGAGACCTTAGTTATTAAACATAACAACGGACAAAAAGAATACCCAGAGATATTTTTTGTGTCCATTGTTTTAATATTTGTAAATTCGCAGGATTTATTCCTGGTGCGGGCGTTATTGTTTATAACAAAAACCAAATCGTTATTATATTTTATATATCTTGTAGCAGCTTTTCTCTCTATAGATCTACAATACTAAATGTCCTAAAATAGCGCCGATTTTGTTTTTAAAGGAAATATGTGTGAATAATAACACTCTTGTTTTGGCTTATATGCATACAGTAACCCCTTATAATCAGGCTGCCATTCCATGTCTCATCAGCGTGTTAGAGCAAGGAATACGAGTGACAAGAAGTTTATTTCCTGCACTGCCTACTGACACATTCTTTTTTTAAATTACTTCCCTTTATAGAGTTTGTATAATGGCGTTTCTTTACACTTTACAAACAGTGAAACCACAAGCTTCAAGAACATATACATAGATCTAAAGCATCTATTTGCGAATCATTCAAATGTTAGGCCCATGTAACGACAGAAACCACAACATTCAGTGCATTATTAGTGAAGAGACAACCACTGGATCATCGGAACATGTTTATTTTACGTAACATAATGATGACACACATTAGCCACAGCCGAAACGCATCGAATAGTCAGTATGAGAGAGTTACGATAAATCTAACAACGCAACATTCAAACACATATACCGATGCGAATGTTGTAATATTTGCTCAGTATATTTTACACGGACAGCTTCGCCGCAGCGTTGGTGCTGAGGTCTTGGGTTGAAATCTTGCCTTTTAAAAGTCATGTTCACCCGCAGGAATGATGCCTTTGTCGCGGGGGACTTTACAAACATTAATGGTTAGCCTATCATTGGTAAATGTAGCAGTATTTTCATTTCTGTGTCACATTTATTATTTTAGTGTATTATACAGAGTGTCCGGTAATTAATGGATAACCTTGAAATGTCTTATAGTAGAACTGAAGGCCGCTCAGAAAAAAATGAAAGAAAAAATATTAAAAAAATATATATTAAAAAGTGCAAGCTATAGCATAGCATAGCATACTTTTGACTGTCTATCTATTAGCATAATTAGTGTTTTATAATAAAACAACAAAAAACCGATGGATTTCATTCATTTATGGTCGTAGTATACAAGAAAGTTATACCTACATGGTAATTAAAAAAAACACATATCTCAGGTAGTTTTTATTTCATTTTTTTTTGATCGGCCTTCAGTTCCACTATAAGACATTTCCAGGTTATCCATTAATTACCGGACACCCTGTATATGTACTGTTAGCAAACCAAATAAAATTAAGTAACATTTAAACAATGAACACAAAAGGCACCTAAATTCGGCACAACAATTTGAAGTTCACACAAATTTTGTCTGAGTATCAAACCCACAACATTCGGCGTAGTGACAATGACCAAACGACTATTTAAACCATTACACCATCCGTGCAGTCATGTGAATCCCCGGATCTGGCAAAGAGTAATTAATTGGTTGTTTTGTCAAGAAAAGCAATAGCAGCATGGAATCTGGTACCGTGCCCGGTAGAGGGCGGTAGGCTCGCACACTAAAACGTAGGACCAAATAATAATGGAACCTGAACTCATAATGGAACCAAAAATCATAATGTAACAAAAACTCATAACGGAACCAAAAATCATAATAGAATCTAAAATCATAATAGAACCAAAATCATAATGTAACCTAAACTCATAACGGAACCAAAAATCATAATGGTACCAAAAATCATAATGGAACCTAAACTCATAATGGAACCAAAAATCATAATGGAATCAAAAATCATAATGGAACCAAAAATCATAATGGAACCTAAACTCAAAATGGAACCAAAAATCATAATGGAATCAAAAATCATAATGGAACCAAAAATCATAATGGGACCAAAAATCATAATGGAACCAAAATTCATGTATATTTAATACACCTCTGATACTCCTCCAGGGATACAGGCTTGAGGCTAAGCATGTATGAAACACCGGATATAGTTGCGTATATATGTATCTTTGTATATATATACTAATATTATAAAGCTGAAATTTGTTTGTTTGGTTGAACGCGCTAATCTTGGGAACTACTGGTACGAATTAAAAAATCTTATCATCACGATACGACCTACGAGAGCGGCACATAAATCATAAACGCGGGTGAAACCGCGGGCACAGCTAGTAATTAATATTCTTGCTAAAATTTAGTTATGAATGGTAACACTTGTAATTAAGTACCTAGCTTTATCTAGAATTTATGCAATATTTGTACGTTACGCTATATAAAACGATTTTAATGTGTTTACATTGTTATCGCAGCTGTAAAAAATATATACACGCCGGACGCGAACTGATCTAATGTGGGTCACTCAAAGTATCATCATCATCATCAGTTAATCAATACCGATAACATTATAGAGAGGAAAGATTGGTTGGTTGTTTGCAATCTATAAACTCTGAAATAACTGAACCGATTTTAATGAATCTTTTAGCATATAACATTAAGCTATGAAACACGGGAGCGGAGCAGTAATCATAAAAATAGGCGATGCCAGGGCAGACAGAACTAGTATTTAATAAAAAATGAGTCCTTGCTTCAGTTTTTTATCACTGCTTTGAAATGAACAATTTTTATTTGAACATGTTGTAAAGAGGGTACTTTTATCAACATTATTTTTACAGCAATATGGCTGGCAATAATATATAGAAAACATGTCAATATTTTTCATATGACTGATTGATCAAACATTTGTCTTTGGAATGGCCGATGCATTCAAATGTTTTTAGCCAACCAGGCTAGTTGAACATTGCAGTCACATATTGCTGTAAAAATTTTGCCTGATTAGAAGCCGCTGTATTTAAATTTTTAATTTATACATACATATACTGACGCCTTTACGTCCCCAAAGGGGTTGAGAAAGTAGTTCTACCCACCCACGTTTTGCCTGACGAAATATTGAGATTTTGAATCGTTAGGTATAAAGTACAACATAAATAATGCAATAGTAACTATTAAAAATTATTTGTATCACGATCTGTAATTAATTTGGCATTTTAAACTTACTATAGTTAAATAAATTCGGCGGCCTCGATGACGTAGTGGTTAGTGTAACCGACTGCCACGCCTGAAGTCGCGAGTTCGATTCCCGCACAAGTCAATCATTTGTGTGCATGGACATGGATGTTTGTCTTAGTCTGGGTCTTTCTATGTATAATAGGAAATTATTTACAAAAAAAAAGGATATATGTATGTTTATCCATTGTCTAGTACCCATAGTACAAGCTCTGCTTAGTTTGGGCTAGATGGTGTTGTGTGTATGTGGTAGAATATTATAAAAGCAGCGATACCCTAGTGGGAAAACGTAGGACTGCCAAGCAGATGTCTCGAGTTCTATCCCTAGGCGCGGATCTCTGACTTTTAAGTTATGTGCGTATTAAATAGTTAATTATCGCTCACTTTCACGATAAAGAAAACACGTGAGGAAACCGACACATCTAAGAGTTCGCTATAATGTTCTCGATGATATCACTGAAAAGAAGCCCATGCCCAGCAGTGGGACAGTTTAATAGAGGGCTCATATTATATGTATAAAGCAAAATTATTTTGAATGTTCATGAAGATGTAGATGTGTCGTCGGTTACTCCATCACGCGTAAGGAGCTGAACGGATTCGGACGACACGGATCAGAATGGATTGGAAACTTGGTACACACATGACAGTATCCTGCTTTGCTATTCTGCTTAAAAACTCGTACTCGACTCGATCGTCGTTACATTAGTAGCCATAGTAATCGACTGTAATTGTATGGTAAAATGGCTACTGCAGAAAACGGAAAAGCAGCCGACTAGGATGTGAGTTTGGTAGTAATAAAATAGGATATTTTTATGTTGTATTGTTGCCAGTCAAAATGCCTTCACTCCGCCTGAAGGTAAGCAGTCGTGTAGCCAACGAACAAAGTCATCCACACCACATCCTTATTATTACTGAAGCGTTGTTCAGGTCTTTACCTGGAGATGTTTTTTCACGGCCCACTTGAATGACCCAGAATCGAAGGAAGAAGCAAGCATGTGTTTTGGCAGAGAATGCCTTATTTTAAAAGTTCGACAAAGACATGAGGAGACAAATTTCTTGGTACAAGTTCTAATCAGCTCTACCGTGTAACTGTGACATCGAAGCCCAGCACGTATTGTTCTGGATACGAATGGAAAGGCTGGAATATGTTTTCTTGTAATTCAGGCGGGCGAAGCCACTAACAGAAGCTAGTTCATAATAAGCTTTTAAACCATCAATGCTCAATTAATTATGTCGCCGATCAGACCATACTTTACGACTTTTTAATACTTCTCTATTACACGCCGTATAAGTCTGTGGTCAATGGGTCATGACAAGCCACTGTATAGACCCCATAATTTATCTACCGATTATGGCCGCGATTAAGTCATATTATTATCAACTGTTCCAACCAACTGGATGAACAAACGCTAGTAATTTTTCAAAGACAGCTGCATTTGATTTAATATAAGCCTTGTATGAAACTGTCCTACTGTTGGGCACGGCACGTATTATCCATTACAATTTATTGAGATCATTATCTATTATCACATAACTAACCTAACGTACAAAAAAAGAAAACATTTTCAGTAATTTAATAGTAACTGTCCTATAGCTGGGCACGGGCCTCTTCTTAATGTAAGAAGGGTCATGCCATATTCCACCGCGTTAGCCAAGTGCGGGTTGGCAAACTTCACATATTTTCGAGAACAATATGAAGAACTCTTAGACATGGAGGTTTCCTCACGATATGTTCCTTCACCGTTAAAGCGAACGACAATTAACTATTTAATACGCACATCGAAAAGTCAGAGATGCGCACCTTAGGATCGAACTTAAGACCTCGGCGTGGCAGTCTAATAGTCTCCTACTGGGCTATCGCTGCTTACTATTACAGTTTTGCATTTGATATTAATGTACAAAAATAGTTCACGCGTTTTCAACTTTCTTGTATGAACCGTATACAGGTGTCCCAAATGGTGCTTCAAATCTGCTAAATAAAAGAAATAAAAATATGACCTTTAGTTAAAATAAAAAATCAAAAGTTTTAGAAAAGTACGACTGTTTCCAGACTCTTAACTACAGGTGCTTCGTTTATCGCTAATTTTCATATTTTCACTTTTATTATTTGTGAAGGATTGATTCATCAAACCACAACCGATTTTGTTTAAAAACTGACGTAGTTTTGAAATCGCCGCTTTATTTTGGTGTAATTTTTTTGCACCAAAGAAAATCTTGTACGTTTGACCAACAACACAACATAATTTCTTTATTATTTTTATTTATCACATTTAAAAAGGTCCTTACTTAAGGAATCGCCCGTTACAATTTGATTCACATCTTCTGGGACATCCTGTATATAGCTTAGCTCAGATAATATTACGATAAAAAAACGGCTTAATACCTTAATGTTGAATTAAAAGCAATTACTAAGCATTCTGAAGTTGATATATAATACTTATTTATCGCTTTTTGAAAGGCTTAAAATCAACAAAAATTGATAACTGACGCGATACAGTTAATCGTATATCAACTGCTGTTTATTTAGATTTGGATTGGCTGACTGATAGGAACAGCCAACCAAATCACTTGATGTGAGTTTAGTTTTGACATCTATAGCATCGTTATTAGACTTTTAAGTTTTCTTATATCGGCGTTTTAAGTTCCTTGTATGGTTTATGAATAAGAGCATTAATAAACCTATTTAATTAAAGCCTGAAAATCAACTGCACCGTATACCATTTGAGTCTTAGAGATAAGGTTACATAATATATGGGTACACAAACGCACGCAGATCTAAGGGGATAAGTAGAGAAATATACCTTAAGTTTAATAAATGTTATTGATTATGGTATTGTATAACAGCAGCGATAGCTCAGTGGGGAGACCAACAGACTGCAATGCAGAGGGTCTCGGGTTCGAACCCACGTCGCGCACCTCTGACTTTCGGAAGTTACATGACTTTTCAAAATTATGTGCGTATTGATTGACAATTATCGCCTGCTCCGTGCCTCGGAGAACACGTAAAGCCGTCGGTCCCGGCTGCCATGAACATCTATGGCAGTCGTTATTGGGAAAGTCGACACAAAAGATCCCACTGGGTCGAAGTGTCGCCGGTCTGTACCGACTGGCCCCCTCACAAGTCCCTATCTTCAGGACCCGAGTAGATAGGGTTTCGGGGGGAGAACTACGGGTCTCCCCCTTTGGACCAGGGTACTGCGGGGTCAGGAAGCCCACTGCGCCTCGAAAGGCGTGTTCTATCGACCGCTGACTAGAGTGCGCGGTGCCTGACATTGGAGTTGGACTCGCAGGGGTATGTGGTTGGCCGCTGAGTACGACATGTTCGTTTGCTCGGCAAGCACGTTGCGTTCGAGCGTTGGACTCAGACGCGGCCAGTGCGAACCAGTCGGTCGCATGAGGCACGGAGTTGCCTTTAGCGAAGTGGCAGTGTGGTTTCACTGCCGCAACGCATCTCGGGAGCTTGCCTGCTCAGCAAGTAAGAGTCATAGCTGGAGTGACTCGGGCCACACCCGGCTTGTAGGCCTATTTGGGTAGGCATACGGATGTATGTCGGGAAGTGAGCGTGCCTTACACAGCTCCGGTACCATACTGGATATATGGGAGGCGGCTTCTCCGTCGGCTTCAGCGAGGTAATCGTTAGCAACTCCTTTGAGTTGCGAGTAGTGAGCGGCTTTATTGCTCCGGTACCTATCTGGTGAATAGGTAGTGTCACTTGGGCACGAGGTAGCTCGCTTACGAGAACCGGATCTCTGAGGTTAGGATGGAGAGTCGGGATTTGGGGACAAGACCTGTCTATAACTGGTCCCGGAAGGTGCTCTCGGGCACTGGAAGGTACAGCGGCTCCTCTAATATAACCTAACGGTTGGTGTAGGGGAACGCTATATCATAAACTGGGATAGTCGTAGAGGAAGGGGATGGCCCCCTCACAAGATAAGATAAGATAAGATGGTATTGTATCCACATTGCACCAGTTATAGTTTTGGATCTAACATATTGGAAACCTAATTAATTGCAATACATAGCATGGCGTCAGGAATAAGGCCCGCTAATTTAAAAAGGTTCGATGCCTCACGCCCAGCTGTCGCAACGTTTTACAATTATTTAAGATCAACTGAATAATCGTTACTTAAATATCGATTCTTTTGGTGCACAGTAGTAAAAGCTGGAGCTCTATGTGTATGAATACTATAAGGGTTATAATAGCATCTAGCAAGAGCTATCATATCCTTAGAGTGTATTATATATGTATAGGTAGTATGTTGGCCCAGTTGCGAGCAGCGATAGCTCAGTGGGGAGACCAACAGACTGCAATTCAGAGGATCGCGGCTTCGAACCCACGTCGCGCACCTCTGATTTTCGAAAGTTATATGACTTTTCGTAATTATGTGCGTATTGATTGACAATAATCGCCTGCTCCGTGCCTCGGACAGCACGTTAAGCCGTCGGTCCCGGCTGCCATGAACGTCTATGGCAGTCGTTATTGGGATGTCAGTGCCCTATAATATCCTGACACTGGTCTAGCCAGGGTATCGTTAGCCTTCGGGTTGCGGAGGTCAGGTGGCAGCCGCTCCGTGTAAAAACTGATATCCAGTCAAATCCGGTTAGACCAGAACAGCCGACCCCAAGTGACTTGGGAATAATAAAGGCTAGGGAGAAGAAGAAGTATGTTGGCCCAGTGCCCTAAATAAAATGCATAAGCAGAGGCTTCACAAAGCATTTACTATCGCACGCAAAAACGAGTCAGCACATTTAATACTATAATATATATACTATATCTATAGCTTTGTCTCGTTCGATAAAATAACAATCCTTTAAGATTCTGCTACGTCTTCTAGACTACGGTATAGGCAGAAATTGATTCCCAAAACGCATTGAAATTTGTTCTATTTTTTTTATAGCACTTCGATGTGTTTTGACGGCAATAAAGATACTGTTTATACTAGATTACCATTAACTATGCTTGGTCGTCCCGAGGTTCATAGTTGCATTCAAAGTTATATAGATGCATATGTAACATTCCTGGAAAGTAAGTCAAAGATCATTTGAAGAAAAAGATTCGCAATACTTAATAGGTTATGAAACTACTATTAAGAATTTTCTAAGAGAAAAATTAGTATCCTATCAAACCTGAGAATCGAACGGACGACCGGCAAAAGAACGTGTAAATTTATACCACGAGACCGTCGAAAAATTAAATATGATATATGTATGATACTATGCTGCAATTAAATGGTTTATTACCTTACATAAAAACTAATCTATCCAAACGATAAAATTGCTAGTTTCCAATGTTAACTGTTTAATACTATTTAGTAATTACAGGAATTGGTTGTCGTAGTGAGTAACCTAAACAGAAACGTTTACTCGAAGGTCGTCGGCGCTTCCTTTCATACTGTAGGATCGTTCAGCTCGGTATAAATAGTTCGCATTTAGAAATACAGAATAAATTTTGAGGTCAACTTTAGTTTAAAACTAACTAAACTAGGATTTAAGTTCAAAATTTGTATTTCGGTTTGGGCTTTGAAAAATTGCATTGATTATTTTCTCCCTGCCCGTCGCTAAGCCATGATAGTTTCGCTGATATACCAACAACCGACGAAAGGCAATATGGAGGACCACTTAATAATTTTGACAATTAGGTATCACTAACCTAAACAAACAAAATCTTTACTGAAAGAATGAATAGATATTGAAATGGTTATATATGTTTTGCTGCAGAGAAAGTTCCTACTATCCTTTATCGACACGTATTTAGCTATTAATGCAATAAAAGTAATAATTGTTACTACTATCACACACGCAACACTTTAATTAAATAGGCATGCAATTACTCACATATGCTAAGCGTTTCAACATTGTAATTATACCTCATTAAGGGCGAAACACACAAAACAATATAGGACGGCCTTTAACCTAAAATTTCTCTGCAAAATACAGATATTTTTGGCGTCCCATAGATTTAAAAATAATATGGAATATAGCACTTATAATAACAGCGTTTAACTTTACATTAAATTAAGATCTTATTTGGTTGCATAATTAATTCTTAAACAATAAACATAAAGTAATGGGCACGCACAAATTATTCCGCAAAAAATTTCAGCTCCGAATTTCTAGCTGCCATCTGACATTTTATGTATAAGTCTCCTTTGTCATGTTGAACATAATAGTGTACATAACGCAAGTTACTGGCAGAGTCTGCATGTACAAGATACTCGCACGCGTTACAAGTGCGAGTTAATTATACAGGATTTATTGCACGGATGTCTTGCATTGCCGCATCGGTAGTTTCTAGATGCATGCAACTCACACAAGTTCAACTTGCTTAATTACGCTTATCGTGTAAAGGATCTCTAAAAACCAAATCATTTGTTAAACTAAGTATTTTATAGATATTTTATTTGTCTACGCTACATTTTTATCCCGAAGTTACATACGCTTTTTATTTATTGAATATGGTCACATAGTAAAATGTTTCAATTTACGAACATAATAAAATTTTAACAGTCCGAGTTAATGGAAATGTAGTAGATTTTTCAATTCAATTAACTGTCATTAAGTCACATTTTCTAGAAATTTCTAAATTGCGTTAGTATTGTTATTTCCTTGCGTCGTATAACTCTAATGATTGTTATGTTAATTAGTCATTAGTTTACCGATGTAAGCTTAAATATATTTACCGAATTCATTACATCACTTTATGATCCATTCTATGTTTTTACCTCAAAACTAATATTAATTATAATAAAAACCATAAAAGTGTCTGCTTCATTTTTTAACTTTAATGCCTTTATATTCACCAAGGTTAAAGCAGTTATTCGATTTAAAGAGACTCATTTACAGAGGTAGTGAAAGGAACTGTTTTGGAACTGCTGTGGATGACATCTCTGTTTGGATTGCCAGATTAAGCAAAATATAATTAGGGTTTCCTAGCCATTTGAAAATATACGCATGAGACTATGGATGTATTAATACCGTCGCAGCACAATGACATCCACTCTGACCACATTTCTGTAGATATTTACATACAGCAAACGACGATACGTTGTTTGCATAATTTTGCTAATTATATGGATTTTAGAATATTTTAAACTAACCTGTACTTGCCTATCGAGAAAACATTTTACTATTATTAAGTAATAATCTATCTAGGTAAATATTGGTTCCCAACAATAGGCATGATAACTAAAAAAAGGATTTTAAACCGTCTTTTAGATTAGCAAAACATTTTAGACACTTATTTTTCTTTTGTCCTAAATACGTGTTACGTCACTTATAGGTACCAATTTTACAAAACAGAGACTCACTTACTTAGAGCTTTAATGCATTATAGCATAGTCAATATTTATTTTCTTGTTAAAATACAAAATGTGTCCAATATTTTATGCTAGATGGACTAATTAGAATCACTCATATATAAAACTTTATATTTTACTTTCATTTTCTTTGACTCATACCTCTCCGCGGGGCGACGGAGAGGTTATGTCGGGCTCACCGGGGAAAAGGTATCCCAGTAATACCGACTAAACCTACCACGGTGTTCCTCGACATAACCATAGACGTTGAGGCCGCGCGAATCGCTTTCATATGCAATCGTGACCCCGCCTTGGTTTCAGCCCGCCGTGTAAAACGCCAGGCCACTGCACAAAAAATAATTCCTCCACCGTCCCCATGGGGGGGACAAAGACGACAGAGGCGCACGTGGGAACACGCACGCCGCCTCTTGGACCTGGTGCTGACCGGGTGGCATATTATATTTTTATAACTCATTTATAACCGTGTCATCAGGCCTATTGTGTTACAATATGAGTAGAATTCAAACCTTACATTGTTAAATTACCACTTTACTGCAAATTATAAATTATTTTTATTAAAACACTCAGTACCGTGCGCTATATATATGATATGACTGAGCCTAATAGACAGAACAACAGATAAAGAAAACAACATGTAAGATAAATTTTAGAATTAATCTTTAGCATTAAAAGACAAAAAGCCATTGACAGAGTAATGTATCATCGAAATCATAGATTGTCTTACATTTCTTTAGAATAATTGTACATACATATATTCTCTTTAATTTATGCATCCCGAGGACAATCATTGCAACTATCCGGGCCCTTGGGGATCATCACAAATATTCAGACTCAATGGTCAGATAAGTAATGTCGTAACACTTAATGCCAATTTTGCCATCCACAGTCAATTTTGAAACAACTGTTTCAAATGATTTGCACATTCAGTACATAACAAATTGGTAATGTTGTTTGCAGAGCAAACCGTTGCCTCAATACCATCTTCAAGTGCTACTTCAGATGTGTATGGTTAAGTTACATGTATTTGTCTATTGCAATACACTTGAATGCGACATCTTTACATACCCTACCGGCCAAAAGTTTGAGACCACAAGTTAAAATATTGTTTCACAATAAAATTTGTTAAAAATACATATGATAAACAATTAATTTGAACACCTGCATATACAATGGATATTTAACTATTTTTCGAAGTCATTATTTCTATTTATTTTTATGTAATCATCGTACAAAGGTCTTTTGTCTAGAAACATCAATGGGCGCCGCGTGCGGACCGCGCGCTAAAGTCATTGTAATATTATTGTTACCTGACTATTATTCATTATTTGGGCTTTGTTTTGTGTTAACAGAATTTTAGGAAATTTTAACTTCCTAAAACACTGTGAACACCTGAGTTTCCATGGAGTAAATATTTCTTAATCTTGGTTAGTCCGAGCTCGTCGTTCTTACAGTGAAGACATCTCATTATGGGAAAAGTACGCCAAATTAGCGGTGAAACTCATGCTGTCATCATTGCTTTACACAACGAAAGCAAATCTGAACGTGCGATTGCTACTCAGCTCAAGTTGTCGAAGACTTGTGTTCATAACACAATAACCCGATACAAGGAGATTAGCAATAATCAAGATCGTTCGCGGTCGGGAAGGCCGAGAGCTACCACTTCTAGCGAGGATAAGTTCATCGTGGTAACAAGCAAGCGGAATAGACGCCTGACAGCACCAGAAATCCGCGCTGAAGTGAACAAATCCCGGTCTACACCTGTGTCATTGACCACAGTGAAAAGAAGACTAAGAGACGCTAAGTTATTTGGTCGCGTAGCAGTGCGAAAACCTCTCTTAAGGCCACAAAACAAAAAGAAGAGAATGCAGTGGGCCCTTACCCATCGAGACTGGAGTGAAGAAGACTTCAAAAGAGTTCTTTGGACAGATGAGTCCAAATTTGAAGTGTTTGGGAGCAAAAGACGTGTTTTTGTTCGGCGGAGTGCCGAGGAAAAGATGATGCCAGACTGTGTCCTGCCCACAGTGAAGCATGGCGGTGGTTCCGTTATGGTTTGGGGTTGTTTCTCGAGCCGTGGAACTGGAGATTTGGTACGAGTCGAAGGAATTATGAAAAAGGAGCAGTACAAAGCAATATTGGAGTGTAATGCTGTACCATCGGGACTTCGGCTAGTTGGAGATGGCTTTATTTTCCAACAAGACAACGACCCTAAACACAGCTCCAAATTATGCCGGGGTTATTTAGATACAAAAGAAGCAGAAGGGGTGTTAAAAAACATGGTGTGGCCCGCTCAGAGCCCCGACCTTAACCCTATAGAACTTTTGTGGGAAGAGCTGGACAGAAACGTGCGCAGTTGTTGTCCCAGCTCACAAGAAGATTTGTGGAGAGCATTGCAAGAAAGCTGGAACAATATTTCACAAGAAACAATCGACAAATTGATTGCCCGCATGCCAAGACTTGTCAACAAAGTGATTCAATGCAAGGGAGGGTTTTTTGATGAAAAAGCTGTTTAGCTTGTCAACATATATTTTAAGTTAAATTGTCGAAATATTTAATATTTTTTATTTATATTTAATTGCATTTGCCATACTTAATAAATATCACAATAAATCCTTTCATGTTTAGCTTTTTATTTTGAGTTTTACATCCATTTGCAACTTTGATGTAGGTGGACAAATAAATAAAAATGAAGTGTCTGTTTGTAATATCAAAATAACAGCTTTTTACTAAATACATATGAAAGTATATACGGTACTTATATCAATAATATAATATTTTAATTTTCTTGTTTGTCTATCTGTCTGTTTGTTCCAGCTAATCTCTGAAACGACTGGACCGATTTTGACGGGACTTTCAACGGCAGATAGCTGATGTTATAAGGAGTAAGTTAAGTTACTTTCATTTTTATAAAAAAATACGGATCCGCGAATATAAAAGAATCCACGTGGATGTAGTCGCAGGTAACAGCTAGTCCTAATTAATATTGTAAATGCGAATGTGAGTTTGTTTGTTTCTTTTTCACGCCTTAACTACTCGACCGATCATTATGAAATTTCGCATGTACGTTGTCAGGCGAATAGAAAAGGACATAGGGTACCTTTCATCCAAAAATAAGAGCTGTTACTAAACTAACCTAACCTATATTTACGCGAGCGATGCCGCGGGCAAAATATAGTCTTCTATAGTTACTAACTGTACATAGTCTGACTTTGTGTATGCGTAAGTATCGCATTGTTTAACGTACACTTAGCATATCTATGGTAAAGACGTCTTTTGAAATATTGCCAGCAACATGCAGAGTGATTATCGTTTTTTATTTTGGTAAATTTCATTGTTATTTTGATGCGAACCGGACCTATATCATTTAGCAAGCCTAGTTTTTGAAAATTTGTATTTATAGTAATAGTTAGAGTTTAGATAATTGATCAAATAAGACAACACTCGCGCCGCTGACGCGTGCGCTGCGTGTACTCTGGGCTGTGTTCAAAAGTGTAAACATATTTTCGTGTTCACTGAGTGAGTTCAAACAGGCTACTTATTTTTATTTGTATTTATAATTATAGAAAGTAATTAGTAAATTCTGCATCCATTGCATTAGGTTAAGTATGACCTGTAAAGATGGCTGTATGTGGTCTTAAAATAAATAAATAAACTGTTTTGCTGAATATTATTGTAATCTTTTCAGCGAATCAGAGGCAATTGCTCCAATGTTACCTTCACGACAGAAATGTAGATTATTGGTCTGCTTATATCAGAACCAAATCTATTCATTTAGAGGTAAGACCTGTCTATAACTTTGACATCATAAGAAAAAGACATATCTAACATTTTTATCGAAATAGAGATTTTACATATTCGGAATCAGTAATCAGTTGGCAGACGCATCTGCGAATATTTTTATATTAAATCAAAAAATATTCGCAGATACGTCTTTTTTCCTTATGACGGCAAAACTGGTCTCCGGAGGTACTTTCTGGCACTAGAAGATTCATCAACCTTCGCTCTTTAACCATAAAGCTATAATCAAACATAATAATTACGGTTTAATTTCGATCACTAGGTAACTACTAGTTAAAAACTGCCTACAATAGATAATGTTAATTTTCACTGCAGATTAAACTCACAAGTTTGATGGTAAGATTTTATAAAATAGCATTGCATTTTGCAATCGACCTACAGTCGACATCACGTACCTCATTACTCGTATGTCCTTTAGTAATGACTTCACTGTTGATATTATATACATATTCTACGTGCTTAAATGATAACCAGGAAATAACTACGTCTAAAGTATCTCCAAAGAAGTTATTACCTAAAAAGATCAATATGTATTACATTAAGTTATTTTTGGTCTAAACTTCAGGTTTTTGCTGTAATCATTTTATTACGGTTTCCATCAGAAAAATTAAATAAGCTTAGTAAGTAGAATATATTATGACAATGAAAAAATATGTTATGTCGAGACGTATAAATGAAGGATTTTGCAATAGATTATAAAATATGAAAATCGCTACATCGACAAGTGCGTAACACTAACATTTTGGGTGGAATGAAATAATCAAGAAATAAGAATTGGTCTAAGAAGGCTTATCAGCTGCGATTACAAAGTAAGAAATCTATAATGACGGGTACGAAATTAAAAAGAATTTTAAATAAAGGTTTTAGTTTTCTGATAGGTACTTATAGCTCGGTTAAACATAGTTCAAGTAACAGTTTTATTGTCTTAAGCTAACGCGAATGATATAGCTTCATTGAAATTAATCTACTTTATTCGATTTCAATTTTCAACGCAATGAAATCCGTATAAAATAGTTTAATTTTAGTGACAATGTTCATAAATATTCATCAAATAATGGTAGTTTAAATACACGTTATTTATTTATTTAATCCAAATTTCAACTTCACAAGGTTAAATATGCTTATTTTATTTAAATTCAGTGTTGTTATGTTAACAGAAATAATAATTAGTATTGTGATACTTATTACACATTTAAATTTGACAGTCAGTTTTGTCAGTCTATTTGTATAGTTTTCAGAATTAAATATAATAAAATATTAATATAACACTTTCTTGGCTGTGTCGCAACCGATGCACCAAGAGAACCTCCGTTGCAGTATGACGGGAAAATTTAAATCCAATCTTGTGAACCTGGAGAAACATTCCTTTATTAGACTGCACGAATCGTTAAGTGGTTTAAGTGGTCGTCTTGCCACTGCTACTTTACCGAGTGTTATGGATTCGATCCTCATACGGGACAAAACAAAAATAATAATACCAGCCCAGTTTATAAACTGCCCTAATGCTGGGCACAGGCCTCTTCTCAATGTGAGAAGGTTTAGGCCATAGTCCACCACGCTGGCCTAGTGCGGGTTGGCAGACTACACACATCTTCGAGAACATTATGTACAACTCTCAGATATGCAGGTTGCCTCACCTGTTTTTCCTTCACCGTTAAAGTAAGCGATCAGCAATTTAATACGCACATACAACTTCGAAAAGTCGAGAGGTGCGTGCCTCGGGATCGAACTCGAACCCGCTGCGTAGCAGTCCGTCGGTCTCCCAACTACGCTATCGACAAATGGTTATTCTAAGCCTGGGTGTTCTCTGTGAATGTTTTTAAAGTACCTTCGCATACACAATGAGTTCCCCGCGATATCAAGATCGTGAATGTGAACTTGTTAACTGAACGCGATTAAATAAAACCTGGATTAAATTTTAAGTTAAATCTACTTAATTTTGAAATCATCTGTTGAGTAGATTTAACCTCACAACAGAACTGACAGACCGTACAATATAGTAATTGCTAATTAGATTAAAAATATATCTTTAATGTAAGATACAGACATATACCTGTTTTAGTTTTGCAATAGTTACTAAAGAAAATACGTAATGTTCATAAAGTATCCAGAAATTTCAGAAATGCGTTTGCCTGTGAGATTGTCCCCAATGACTTTACAGTAAAAGACTTTTTCTTCTAATAATTGTATAACAAATGGGCCCGCTCTAGTTTGTTTTTTTTTTTTTTCAAAATAAGTTTAACTCTAACCTAGTGAGTGATTGCGAAAACGAATGGCTCTTTAAAGTTAACTCGTTGTGCGATATGTGATCGTTTTGATTATAATTCATTTGCCGTCGTTTGTGCAACTCATTGTGTCGATCGTAGAGTGTTACACAAACGATAATGAATTTTTATTTGTTCATTTCGTAAAGGTCTGATTTTAAGGTTTGTGAAAGGTTAGTACATAGGATTTATACAATTTTGAACTTTTAGAAAACTTGTTTAATTTGTGTCCCTTCTCATGTAAATTTACAAATGTCACCTTGAATTGTTATTTGTTGTGTTTATTATTTTACGAGGACATTTTGTGAAAAGTCCAGACTTCAACTACTTTCAAGTACTTGCATATAAATTATAATTAATTCATTTCTGTTCAAAAGATATTTATTCTATTATTAATATCTACTTATAGAGTTTTTTTATGAAAACCTGCATGTAATTGTAGGTTCCTTTTAATTACGTGTAAATAAAGCCCTTTTTACCTCATACACGATATCCATTAGGTATACGAGGGTATTATATGTATAATTATGTCAAAAATTGGTTTAGTTACATTTTCATATAATCTTCGATGTGATAAATTTTAGTAACCACTGATTTTTACCCGACTGCGTCAGAAGGAGGGTAATGTTTTTCGAGCGTATGTATGTATATATGCATACATACGTGCATATATGTGGGTATGTATGTCCAGCCCAAACGGCTGGACGGTTTTTGACATATGAGCTGTCGTTGAATTCATCAGAATTGTGGTAGTGACATAGGCTATATACATTTTCAAAATGGCGCCCACAAATGAAGAAAAATGGGGGTGGGAGTTTGTTTTTTTTGTCTTACCTTAGCAATATGGGTATCAAATGAAAGATTGTGAAATGACCATTTCAAAAATATATGTATCATATCACGTTTATATTACTGTTTTAACAGAAATTGTCAATAAGGGTACCAATTATATATCGGGACGCCCGAAGTATCATTTTCTAGCAAGAATCTATTCTAGTCACTAATTCAGGAATTACATTGCCTGTACTTAGTTATATATTAAAATAAAACTCGGTTAATAAAAGTAAAAAAGCTGAAATAAAATTATTATTATAAAAACAAAAAAACCCATGCTTAAAAGTAATGAACTGAAAAAAGAAAACCAAGTATCACAATATCTATATAAAATTCGACTGACTAATGCCTTGTTTTGTAAGCTTACTTTATCAAATAATGAAATAACTACATGTGTATATTCAAATTAGTTAAACTAAATACTTTATGGTGCTGCAGGCGGGGACAAACAATACTTTGTTACCTACGGGCAAAGAAAGATCTACCAAAACTACGTTTTTATAATAATAATTTTATTGCGGATATTGAATGTAATGTAGGTGCCTATGTGGTCGTAGTATTGATCCCTGTGGTACGCCCATAAGTTTTATAAAACAGTCTGATCTCTTATAAACATTGTTACGTATACCTACATAAATCACTTATCTAATGAGTGACACTGGTGGCTAATGTCAACTGTATAGATAGGTAGCACATACCTAACAGTGTTATCACAGCTTGGTACTGGTTTAAATTGATAACAGAGACCAGATTACATATTTATAAATAAGTACTGATATTAGGTAATAAGAACAAGAAATAGTATATTATATATGTAGGTAGCTGTCTAAAATATTTATTTGTATAAAAGATAACAATATAAAAGTGATTAATTTTTAAAATAACTAACTAGCCCAAAATAATATGCATGCATATTAGTAGATCTTATTTAAAAATAAAAAGGTAAATAAATTGCATTTTAAGATACAGGTTCGATTTGCAGAAACTTTTAATAAAGTGCACTTATAAATCCAGTTTTAAGGAAAATAATTGAGTAAAGGTCGCAAAACAAAATAAAAAAAAAATATTGCGTTCGAATAAACTTCGCGTATAAACCGGCATGCAGGAAGCACTGACCGGTATCGTAATAAACAAGATTATTTATATACCTGCATGCCCTTTACAAATAGTAAAAAATACCCATCGGCTGACGTACCTGCCCAAGGTCCAAATCTTTTCGATAGGGACTGCACTTCTGCAGGCAGGAAATATGGCATCAAGTATGAAGACACAAGCTCCAAAACACTCCATAGGGAATCTATTACGAAAAAGCACAGGGCAACTACACCCACTAACGCTAAAATTACAATCATATTTACTTTTATTTACAATTTCACACTAAATCGGTAACAAATAACAACAGATTAAATATGCCGCGCGATTCTAAAGCTGTTCTTTTTTTAAATAAATAACGCGCGTCTGCCATGCATGGCGGAGTAATGCGTACTGGCGTGGTGGCTTATACTAGTGTTGCCTTTGCCTGCATTCGAATTACGTTACACCAATAATTGACCTATAAACTTCTTATGTCACGGCTTATCAACGTGTTTGGTCTTGTGTTAAATTATAAGACAAAATCTATATACAGAGTTCTAAACTATGAATGGTTGGTACAAATCTAGATCTTTTTTTATGGTATCATAAGGAAATAGTTTAAGATTTTATAGAATTAAGTAAAAAGCGCCTTTATTTAGACACAATGAAAGTACCGCACGTATTTTGCTCGTAATGTTTATCTAGGCATTTAGTTTCTTAATTCATCATCATCATATCTGTTACGTATGGTCGCAAGTCACAATGGCAGCAAGATAGTCATATTCTCGTTGAATTTGTGTGTTCCCTAATCCTAACTAATATTATAAATGCGAATGTGAGTTTATTTGTTTGTCGTGTTTTTTTACGCCTTAACTACTCGACCGATCATCATGAAATATCGCATACAATGGTACAGTAAAGAACATAGGGACATTTATAGGTCTATCATCCATAAAAAAGTACTGGTCTCGAATGATAGTATAGTATAGTTAATAATAATTGGCAGTTTCATTTACAGAGAAGACTTAAAGCCGTTTAGCTGTCAGAATCATGTAATGAATAAATACTGACGATAAGTAGGTATTTATCAATTCCATGGACACTTTTTTTTAACTTTTTGCATAGAGCAATACATCGGCGGACTTAATGACAAGTGCATTCTCTACCAGTCAACTGTAGGTGATGCAGAGATAAATTTAAGTAAGTGGGTGCATACAGTAGCATGGAACATACTTGTACATAATACATACCAATAAATATATTATATAATTTAAATAAAATATATACTCATATATATATAATTATATATTAATTATTAATGATGAGAAAAATCTGATAAGCTGTCGAGGAGGAGAGCACGTACTTTTACCTTGAAAGTGTAACGGTTTGTGGACATCCTGACTTCATGAGGGTGCACATTCCACAGTATAACAGACTGGACGAAGAAAGAAGAATGAAGGAAACCAGAACTATGAGAGAGATAAAGTAAGAGGAGGTGTGGAAGAACGAAGATTTCTGTCATGATTAGAACATAGGTATTGAAAAAGGCAGGTTAAATAAGTGGGGGCATTTGGTGAGGTTAGAACAGAAATTAATACTGTAAGGACACGCAAACTACGGCGTTGACGAATGGGTAACCATTTTAAAGAGAGAGGGAGAGAAAATACTAACAGACATAGAATGCCGCCTTGAGGACCACCAGAGATGAGGTCACGCCAAATCGATGACGTGTCATCGATTTGGCGTGGACTACTACTAGACTGCTGGCGCCCCTGAATATATGTTGAGAACCATTCAAGTACACCAGGTGAGATATTAAGATGGGATAGGGTCGCTAGTAGGATGTCGTGACTGACGGTATTGAAGGCGTTTAAGAAGTCAAACAAGGCCCCACACAGTGATTTTGGTATCCTCCATTCCCACCCTGATATCGCCAGTCACTTTGAGGAGAGCGGCATGTAGTGCTGTGCCCAGGCTTAAAGCCAGATTGGAGACGACTCAATAGGTTGTTCAGGTTCACAAACTGTGCAAGTTGTTTGTGCACACAGGCTTCGAACACTTTAGATAGTAAAAGAAGAATGGATATGGTATAAGAGGGATGACAAAGGCGCTACGCGACAAGGAAGAGAAAATCCCAGTGTCAAGAGAAAAATTAACGATATGGGATATGGCGGAGTGGAGTTGATCAAGAATTGGTGTGATCATAGGATGACTAATACCATCACAGCCCACAGCATTAGACTTGATCGACAGGATTATCTTTTTAATCTCGTCCGGTTCTACAGTAGAAAACAGAAAAGGATCAATGTTGGGCCTGGGTAGGTTAGCTAAGTAATCCACAGTACGACGCTTGATTTGTTGATCCAGCTTATTAGAAGAGGTGAAATGTTGATTAATATCATCCAAATCAATCGTCGTACGCGGATCACTTTGTTGATTGTTGCCAATGCCTAGGGTTCCAAGAAACCGCCAAATATCAGCAGGAGATGAGGATGTTATTTACTATCGAGAAAATGCGGCGTTTTGCATTACGTATCATCTGATTACACCAATACCTAGCAACTTTAAAAGGAGCCCAATTGTCATCAAAGCGATCCTTTTTAAAAGTGTGAAATATACGATCCCTGCGCCGCATCGCCATCCGAATACCCATCGACATCCAAGGGGCGGGCGGAAGGTTTACCTTAACTCTACGGACGGGAGCGTGGACGTTAAAAAGGTTCACGACGGCGTTATTAAAAATACCAACCTTCTGGTCCACCGTGGAAGCTGTCTCTAAAAGTTCCCAATTAAGAGCAGAAACGTAAGGATTACGTAGCTTCTCCACGACCATCCATCCAAAACAACGGCTGTGCAGAATTTTAGAAATTTCAAGGTATTATATTAATTTATGCTTATTTAATTAGGTTTGCAGAATTAAGTTGTTATATTAATTTTTGCTTAAAATGGCTACAAGTAACTTGAGAAAAATTTGAGACTTTTGCGCAGTCTTCACCTGTGAAAACTGGATCCTTGCAGATATATTAACTTTTACTAGCATAGAATTAAATACAGAAATCTACTAGCAAATTTATATTCTCTGCTTTGATTATGGAATGCAAGCAATAAAAGGTTTATTATTTTATATATATTAATTTATGCGCTGAGAGAACTGAGCTGTCGACGTATGTAGTTTTACTGTGATTGATAGCAGTTCTAATTGGATTGCACATAATTTAATAGCTCAGCTTATAAACACTTCTTTATTTAAGTAAGATCAGGCTGCATTTTGCATGTGTGTGCAATGTTTAAACAAGTTTATTAATATCCTAGGTACAAGAGTCGATGTACTTAAGAATATTTGCCATCGCCGCGCTGGTGTTAAAGTTTACACGTTGTAAAATATGGTCCGAATTATGAAATAAATCAGTTGGAACCAATTCTGGCGAGTATACTTGGTGATTGTGTGTTTGCGTCCGAAGCTTCTGTAATTTTAAGATAGCCAGTTGTCTAGTGAAGATCTTTTTGTAGGTACTAACTAACGCGTTTTACAAATAAATAATTTCTGATTTCTGGTGAGAAAATAAGCGCTGTAAAGAGGTAGAGAATGTCTGTTAAGTCTAGGTTGATCGATAGCGAGCTTGTCCATAGTCATCATTGTTGACTACGAGTTATCTATAACGTTATTCTTACTTGGTACAAAAGTAGAAGAAAGAGTGTAGAAACACCCAAACATATTATTATAAGAACAATCAATAAAACTGAAAAAGAATCAGAAATAATAAAACCTCATTAAGCTATCAGCTGATATAATTGCACCGTTCTCCTCGCGGAAATATTGTCACCCAATGCGCCAATGACTGCTCACTGCCCAGGGCGGGGGCTGCGGGCGCGGGCGGGACGTCCCGCAGGACTAGGCTGCGGGTAGCGGTGCAGGGTGCACACCGAAAGGGGAATTCCCAAACTATGAATGATCTAAGCATTTAACTGTATTGTATATATGTATATATGTATTGTGGCTTGTTCGATAAATGCCTACCGGCCGCCGCCTGCCGGCCGTTTCTTACCTATTAAATAGGGTGTCCTATTTTAACAAATTTTGATAGACATTTGGGATAAAATATAACATGGTTTAAAAACTATTGTAATCGATTCTATTACTGATTCTGAACAAACTATTTTCAGATTTCGTACTAAGTAAGAATAACGTTGTATAACTCGTAGTAATTTACCGACTTCAAATAAGGAAGAAGTTTTCTATTCTACCCGTATGTTTTTAATTTTTTGTAATGTTTTTAATGTCATATCTCAATAACATGTAATTAATTAATACCGGCATAATGTCATCCTAATGTTCCTAATTATGTTTTAAATACCAATATCTCCCCGTGACCATGGCTGCTGAAAAGCAACCGAAACGTCGGGGAAAGTGTAAACCAAAAATAAATAGATTTAATAGCTTAAATAATTATATTAGCTTATAAATTAGTCAAATAAAATCAATAGTAATAGTAGTGTAATATTTTCAAAATTTTGTAATACAGTGATAAATAAACAACGCGATAAAATCCGTATATAGTAGTTTAATTTCAATGAATAACATTCGCGTAAACAGAAGACAATATTACGTTTAACGAACTATAAAGCTATCGACGACTTTTTTATATAACATATTTGCTATAACTAGCAAACAAACTATTTAAAAAAGTCGTCGAGTCTATTTGCAGTCCATACAATATTTCTGGTAGTGTCGAGACGAGACTCGACACAACTGCGACATCGGTGCACCCATTAAATAATAATTTAATACCATTAATAATCAGCTGTGGCAGACAAAGAGGCGAAATCGTACCAGGACAGTTTCTATTAAAACATTTCAGTAAGAAACCCTTACTAAAAATTGCATATAGGCATGATGACTAAAAAAAGGTTTTGGTCCGTCTTTTAGATTAGCAAAAAATATAGGACACGTATTTTCTTTAGTCCCACAAACTAATAACAACGAAGATACAACGCGTTTGAATTTCGTGTTACGTCACTTATCGGTATAAAGTTTACAAAACAGTGACGTCACAAAACCCCACTCCCGAACTTTAATCATTATATCTATAGCATTATATCTTAGTCAATTTTTATTGTTTTAAAACAACAACAAAATTAGAAATTATATTTTGTGTTTTAAGAAATCAAAAAATAGGAATCCAATATCTTTTGCTAATCTAAAAGATGGACTAATTAGAATTAATGATATTTTATATTACGTCATTGATTAGAATCACTTATTTTGACGGTCATCATGCCTATTGTATCGCATATCTACACTTGTAAAAATGCTCCCTTATACTATATATATAAACAAATATAGTATTACATAGCAAACACTTTGTTATGCTTTCTAACACAGTAATCAAAACACCGATAATGGTATAATCTAGGCCAGAACGCGCTCACGGGCCGCGACACATTACATCATTCAATTTACTCTTTCTACGATATTTCACCTATTGGTAGCCATGATACTTTACGAGTGAGTTACATGTTTTACTGGGTTACGCCCGTGGCCTTATTGTGCATTGCCCGTGGAAATAGGTACCCTATATAAACTCTTTAGAACCTAGGCCCTTAGCATTATTTCTTAAAGCATTATTATAGTATGCGCGACAAACACTCGTTCGCCGGCACGATAAGAGACCTATTTAATATTTATATCTAAAATATTTCATGGACTTGTTTAAAATTTTTAAATACTTAATAAAAGTAATTCAAAATCTTTGAATCCCTTTTTACGCCTTTAAGGGTAGATTTACTGAATTACATGTTTTTGCTTATAACTTAATTTTTTTAAGTTTGTATTAATTTTAAGTTTTGTATTTGGATGTTTGTTACTCTTTCACGCAAAAACTACTGGACCGACTGCAATGAAACTTGGTATGTTGATAGCTGGAGACCTGAATTCACACATAGGTTACTTTTTATCCCGATATTTTTACTGGAACGGGACTTACGCGGGTGAAACCGCGGGGAAAACTAGTAGTTTATAAAATGGTGTCTTAATATACTCCAGCATTTTGATGTAACACACCTTACGACATGAATCTATAAGTATATAGCAGGCACTAATATTGATTAACATTTGCATGGTATTGAATTATTTCATTTCACACATACACACAAAGTCGTAGAATATTTTTAGAAATGTGAAATGTGTTCAGTGGTCAGCTTCTTATGTCACAGACTGTGCAATATGGCTACTAATATTACAAATGTAGAATTTTGTGAAGATATTTGTTACACAATCATTCCTAAACGGTTAAACAGATAAGATACAACTTAGCACACAGATAGACCATGTATTGTATTATTACATAGTATTTGTTTACCACTGTGCACTCCCGCGAAGAATACGCGGGTGTTGCCACAAGCAGAAACTAAATATTTTATAAACACAAATTATTTGTTGCCATAGTTGGCACATTTGCCAACGGTGCGGTAATTTTGATAACAGATGAAAATCTTTAAATACCTCAACTACATTCAAAATAAATCTCGATCGTAGGACACAGAGGCTGACAGACGAGCATCATCATCGTGTCAAGTCAATTAAAAATAAATTCCAATACATAGGTACCTAATTTTCTCAACCAGCAAATACAACAACTCTGTAGGCAAAGTATATAATGTTGATATTCAAGATGGCAGTTGAAATCTTGGTTATTTCTTTATTTCAGAGAAGTAATAATACCATGTTCAATAAAAGAATAAGCCTTGGAACAAACCGTTGAATTAAGGCGGTTGTAAGCAACGAAACTGGGGAAACACTACGCAATCTAACCTTGAACACAAAAATACAACTTAATTATATTTGTAGATTACCAGATATAAATAATATAATTATGTTATATTCAAAGTTAGAGCCTAATAAAATAAAATCTTTATACGTGTAAACGCTTCTTAGACCCGTAATTTAACATACATATTAATTATTATTAATATACTTATATAAGTTATTTTAATATAATCAAAAGGAAATAAATAAATATAAGCATCCTTTTTGTAGTACTAATGGATTGGAAGAAAGGAAAATAACCATATAATAGAAAGAAAAGTAATTTTATGCCCTAATATACCTAATATATATTATGCCTAACCCAGATAACTATTGCCAAACCAAGTTGTTTGCTTCTCTCAGCAAGGACTTATTGTGACACACCAAAATTAAGTATCACATTAACAAGACTCAATAAAATATACCTACATTTATTTTAATTAGTCACCTAGACTGACCGTAGCGATATAAATGGCTATGGCGATGTAATTTCGACGTAATTATGATTTCAGGCTAAATACTAATTGCCTAAGGTAATTCTTGCTGTAACTAATTGTAGGCAAGATGTTTCTAATTACTAATAATATAGTGTTATCATATCCTGCATGTGGAAAAAGATAAGAGAACATTATAATTTAAAACAATGTATTAAGAGAATCGGAGTGCAACATCAGGCGTCTTACAATGTAAACAACAATCATCGACAACATAACTTGCTTTCAGACTGATTCTCGGCTTTACGACTAATATTTTTAATTTGATTTTTGCTAAAAAACACAACCCGCCGTAGGAATAATTCCTGTGTCACGGTAGACTTTACACACATTTAAAGAACGGACACAAAGAACATCCAAATTTGAAACAACCATTTGTAGATCGCACATTTTTTTGTCCCGTGTGGGATTCTAACCCACATCACTCGGCGCAAAGGCGCCATCCGTGCACTCAAATTCAAATTCAAATTCATTTATTAATGCGAACATGGATTTACATTTTAGTTGTCACAGTTTATATGAAAGTTCTGCCACATTCCCCCCACAGGCGTGCATATGTCATTAGTAATTGTAATAATAAACGAATTAAATAATTCAAATTATAAAAAAATAACAATAATAATTGGAATCATAAACGAATTAAATATTTCAAATTATAAAAAATACATAGTAACAAATATTATAATAATATACTACAACAGAAAATAAAAGAAATACAGAAAATATAGTCCAGTTTACATTATTTTATCAATGAGAAATTCAGTTACATTGTAGTATGCTTCATGCTCTAAAAAGCCTTTCAACTGTATTTTGAATGCATTATTGTTCATATCTTTCTACTGTTTTGGCAAATTGTTATAAATGATTGGAGCCATACAGTATACACTTCTTCGCATAAGTGCAGTTTTAGCAATGTGTAACCGCAACCTGCTGTTATCACGTCTATTACGCGAAACTGTGTCCTCCAGTCGTGGAAATAGGCTAGGATTTGCTCTAACGTACATTGCAGTATCCAGAATATATAGGCTCGGTAATGTTAGTATTTTGTACTGCTGGAAGTAAGGTTTACAGCTATCAGTTGTTTTAAGTCTGAACATTGATCTGATACACCTTTTCTGAGCTTTAAATGCTATCGAAGTATCAGTAGAGTTCCCCCAGAAAATGATACCGTACCGTATGCTTGAAGCAACTAAACCATAGTACGCCGTAATTACGGCTTCTGTATTTACAATAGACCTTAGCGAGTACAAGGCATATGCAGAGGTACGTAATTTTTTGCAAAGCTTTTCGATGTGCAATTTCCAGTCCAGTCTTTTGTCGATTGTTAATCCGAGGAATTCAGTAGACGTTACATTTTCTATATTTTTATTAAGAACATTTATAGTCTGTAAGTTTACAATTGAGGATGTCCGTTGGCTAAAGTGCATTATTTTTGTTTTATCAAGATTTATTTTTAAATTATTACTGTCTAACCATTTTATTAAAGATGTCAAGGAATTTGTTATGTCATAATTATATTGCAATATGTCATTATTTTTACACGGTATTGTTAAGGTACTATCGTCTGCATAAAGAGTTACAGGATGTGATGTGCAGTTTTGGCAGGTCATTGATGTAGTGTAAAAAGTAGAGGCCCGAGTACACTACCTTGAGGCACACCGTAGAGTACTTGTCGCTCGTCTGAGAGATATATTTCTTCTCTTTTGGTAGTGGTGTTTATTTTTACAATCTCTGTTTTTTGAGTTCTGTTCTCTAAATAAGATTTAATTAGTTTAAGGACATTTCCTCTAATACCATAGGCATAAAGTTTTTTAATTAGGACGTCATGTTTGACGTAATCGAACGCCTGCGTCATATCACAGAATACAGCGCACACGGGCGTTCGTTTATCTACATTTGTCATGACTTTATGGAGAAAGTTGTAAATAGCCAAATTAAGAGATTTATTTTCACGAAATCCGTATTGTTCTTCGCAAAGTAGTTTATTTATTTCCAGATATTGATACAATTGCTTATGAATGAATTTCTCGAATATTTTGGAAATTATCGGGACTAATGAAATAGGCCTATAATACTGCATGAGCTCCCTATCCTGTTTCTTAAATAAAGGCCTTACTATTGATTGTTTAAGTGCATCAGGGAAAATGCCATTAGTTGTACTCAAGTTAATAATATAACTTAAGTGACTACTTATTTCTTTGGCAGCAGTCTTAATCACTTTGGTAGATATGCCGTCATAACCAACACTGTTTGTATTTTTAAGACCATGAATTATATTTAGTATATCTTGTGGTAAACAAGGTGCTATAAACATAGATTTACATGTACTAGTAATAGGAAAAGTAGTTTTTAAAGGTAAAGGTATAGGTTGTATTTTGTCTATAAAATAATTATTAAATTCATTAGATATTTGTTTAGGATTTATTATATTAATGTCATGTATTTTAATTGTATTTATGTAGGTTCTTGGCATATTTAATTTTGATTGATTAATTACTTGCCATGTCGTTTTACTTTTATTAAAAGATTTTTTTATTTTATAGTCATTTTGTAAGCGTTGAGTGAGAAACATAATACGTTTTAATAATTTTGAGTATGTTTTAAAACATGATTTATTGTACTCGCTAGGCTTTCTTCTGTTAAGCCACAATAGTTGTCTTTTCCGTTTAGTACATCTTTTTATACCTTGCGATACACATTTTGTCTTTTTATTTATACTTATGCATACTCAATTTTTTGGGAAACATAAATTATAGAAAAGCATGAAATCTTTTAAGAAGACGTTATAAGCAGCATTTGGATTGTCTGTGTTATACATATCAGAAAATCCCATACTATCCATGCATTGCTTAAATTATATTAAGTTTTCTTTGCAGTAGTTACATCTTAGAGTGTAATATTTATCAATAATGCATATTTTACTCACTGGGCATTTTATTAGCTGTGCTGTGTGATCGGAAAGAGCAAATTCTATATATCTCTAAATCACTTTTAATTAAAACTATCAAAAGGCCTCTTCACGTTTCGCCTTGTATCCGTGTAAGCTTCCCAAAGGGCCGGGTAATATGTAAGAAAATACCTATGATAAGAGAAAGACAATTAGTCATTTATTTCTGACATTTGTCCATATATAATAATAATATCAGCCCTGTATTAAACTGTCCCACGCACAAGCTTTTTCAATGTGAGGAGGACTAGGCCATAGTCCACCCCACTGACCAGTGCGGGTTGGCAGACTTCACATAATTATCATGGAGACCTACGATAATTTGAAACGCACATAACTTGAAAAGAGAAAAGGAAAGAGGAAGAGAAAAGAGGTTTGGGATCGATCTCGAGACCTGTGCTTGATGAGTATTCCACTAGATTATTGCTGATATAAAAATAATTAATGTCATAAATACAAGACACATAAGGCTATATATATTTTTTTTATCTAAGGGTCACTGCCCTCTGTTCACGGTGCAGTATTCAGGCGTATCCAGCAGCGTAGCAGTGGAGCAGTGGAGAATACCACTTCTCTGCAAACACGCGTAACATGTTATTGTGGCTGGATCTAACACGGTTCAGTAACTACGCTAATTGTTTTCTTATAAGAGTATGATAGCCATTTATATGTAATAGCGGTCGCTAAGTGGTCGAAATTCGACCATAATTGATTTAAATTTTAAGTTTGATGATTATTAATTATATACCACGTAATTGCAATAGTTACTTAAGGTATGCAACCATAGTTACAAAGAATTGTACGACATCAACAGAACCATGCCGAAATACTACGAACGCGATTCGACTGCGTTTGTCAAATGCATGGTTGTGTGCGTGAAGTGTTTTTTCATTAATTTAATGTATTTCTAATGCATATTTTATAAAAATACTCGCCAACGCCACTCCTTCTCCATATAAACTTTAACTGTGACAAATTGCATACTCCTCCGTCCGCGCAATTTTCGTAAAAAGGAGTAGGTACAAAGTTTTTGCTTCACGTATTAATATGTAAATAAGCGTCCGCGAAAAGCAAGGCTACGAGGTTTGCCAATACGATTCAAAAGACAAAGATATTTCTTTTGTTAAAAAGCGTATAGGTATATTTGGATTTGCAAATAATTGGTTGTAATCCCCTCGAGTTAAGCTAAACTGCGTTTAATATTGATTGAACCCACGAACTCTCCATCGCAAAAGCCGTTGAGCTACAGCACCTTCTAAATGAAAATTAATTTATTAAAATTTTCTGTTAGAAAATTCACAGAAGCAGTATGGAGTCTGAAAATCGGCTCAGTAAATAGTTAGATGTACCTACCAACGTGTATGAGTCTATGTAAGTAAACAGTATACTATCAGACACACTTTCAACAGAGCCGTCTTGTCTATATATATGATAAGAATATAAATAACTAAACATATATGTATAAAAATCTCGTGTCACGGTGTTTGTTGCCGCACTCCTCCGAAATGGCTAGCCCTATTTTTATGATTTTTTAATGTATAATTTCATAAGAGCACCTTAAACCAGCGAGCGTATATGAGGAATGTTGTGAAAGTGAATGAAGCTAGAGAAGTGTGTCAGGATCGTAGCTAATGGAAATCCGTAATCTCTGCCTACCCCTCTGGGAAATAGGCGTGAATCTATATAATACATTTATATGGCAGACCAACGTTTGCCAGGTCAGCCAGTATATATGTATGCATAATGATTACCTTTTAATGCTTGACGTTACATATTACATGATAAGGATTAAGCCTCTGTGATTGATCCGATCCAGTGCAGGTGGGCGGACATTATTTTTATTTTGTTAAATTTGTTTAAATTATACCTATCTGTGGAGGCTTGTTATAATCAATCTTGTTTAAGTTTATGGTGAAAGTCTTTTTTCAAAATAAATAAATTATTGAAAACCAGTTACCACCTATTATTGTATCTGGTCCATGTGCCATTGCGACTCAATAGGTTAAAACGTGATACAATAAATTGGAAATTAAAAACCAAACTAATAGCGAGATGGAACTTGTGACCTCTGCGTGGCGATCCAACGCTCTCCACAATAAGCTACCCGTTTAGCGAGTTGCCTGATTAGTGCACACATCTGCGCTGCGACGACGCATGACGTCACAGCGCAAAAGGGCAACGCACGCATTGATTTCAGTCTTCATCCTACAATGGGTCGGAACAACCATTTGTTTTGTTGATTTGTCCGTCGTCGCACCGGGGCTCCGACAGCGCAGCACAGCACCCTACCCCCCGCTTCGTCTCTCGATCGTCGATCCGTTAAAACGTCGCGTGCGACGACGCAACGCATTAATGTGGCATGTCACAAAAAATATATGGAAAACGACGCAGCGTCGACGCTGTGACGACGCAACGCAACGCACTTATGAGGCATCACCCTTACATGTAAACATTAGTAATCATTTTAAATAGTCACCACACCACTACACCAGTGATGATTAAGCAAGATAGGTGACTAGCTATTGCTCGCGGTTTCGCTCTCGTAAAAGATGGTTATGTAAGGTTAGGTTATGTTAGTAACAGTCGTGCATGTTCCCACGCGCGCCTTTCTGTCGTGTTGTCTTCGTCCCCCCACAAGGAGACAGTAGGGCAAAATTTAGACTTTGTTATCGGGTAGGATAGTTTCGTGTCGGCAGGACAAAACATCGGCGGGGTCATGCTTGCATGTGAAAATGATTTGCGCGGCCTCGCCGACTCTGGTTATGTGTAGGAACACCGTGGGTAGGTTTAGTCGGTATGACCGGTATTTCGCCATCTTTCCCCGGATGACTCCGACATAACCCCTCCGACCACACCGGCGGAGGGGTATAATAATAATAATAATAATAATATTCTACCACATACACACAACACTATCTAGCCCAAACTAAGCAGAGCTTGTACTATGGATACTAGACAATGGATAAACATACATATATACTTTTTTTTTTTTTGTAAATACATACATATTATACATAGAAACACCCAGACCAAGACAAACATCCATGTTCATGCACACAAATATTTGTCTTGTGCGGGAATCGAACCCGCGACCTCAGGCGTGGCAGTCGGTTACACTAACCACTACGCCATCGAGTCAAAGTCAAAGTCAAAGCATTCCTCCAGGTTAAAAACAAAATATTATACAGGGTGTCCGGTAATTAATGGATAACCTGGTAATGTCTTATAGCGGAACTGATGGCCGTTAAGGAAAGAATATGAAAAAAGTCTATCCTAACTACTACCTGAGATATATGTTTTTTTTTAATTACCATGTATAACTTTCTTGTATACTACGACCATAAATGAATGAAATCCATCGGTATTTTGTTGTTTTACTATTAAACACTAATTATGCTAATAGATAGGCAGTCAAAAGTATGCTATGCTATAAAAGCTTGCACTTTTTAATATACTTTTTTTTTCTGAACGGCCTTCATTTCTACTATGACATTTCAAGGTTATCCATTAATTACCAGACACCCTGTAGGTATATAATAATTAGTAAAAAATATAGCCTATGTTACTCGCTGATAATATAGTTTTCTAATGGTGAAAGAATTTTTAAATCGGTTGCGTAGTTTTTGAGTTAAACCTTTACAAACAAGCAAACAAAAAATCAAATCTTTCCTCTGAAATATTAGTAGGTATAGACAAGCTACGCTCCCCGATTATGCGGCCACATTGATGCTGCATCATGCTTTCGCAACTGTTTTACTAACATGATAGCAAACACTCATATGAATGTTACAGATGTTGCAATTATTTTATTATTTTAATTATATAAATATAGAGTGATTATTTAATTTCTATAAATAACCTATACTAATATTATAAAGCTGAATAGTTTGTTTGTTTGCTTGAAAGCGGTAATCTCAGGAACTACTGGTTCGAATTAAAAAATATTTTAGTGTTGGATAGTCCATTTATCGAGGACGGCTATAGGCTATATAACATCACGCTACAACCAATTGGAGCAGAGCAGCAATGAAAAATGTTGCAAAAACGGGGTAAATTCTATCTTATATGAAGCAGGCGAAGTTGCGCGGGTCAGCTAGTTACATAATAAAAAACATGTAAATATATTATTTCTATAATATTGTCTTCAGTTTACGCGAATGTTATTCATTGAAATTAAACTACTATATACGGATTTTATCGCGTTATTGATTTAACACTCTATTACATAATTTAGAAACTGTTACACTACTATACTATACTATTAAACTTTACTAATTTTAAGCTAATTAAATTATTAAAACTATCAAATTTCAAACAACCTTTCAAATTCTCCCGAGCCTTTATTATTCCCAAGTCACTTGGGGTCGGCTTTTCTAGACTAACCAGATTTGACTGGATATCAGTTTTTACACGGAGCGGCTGCCACCTGACCTCCGCAACCCGAAGGCTAACGATACCCTAAGGCTAGACTAGTGTCAGGATATTATAGGGCACTGACTTTGCATTAACGACTGCCATAGATGTTCATGGCAGCCGGGACCGACAGCTTAACGTGCTCTCCGAGGCACGGAGCAGGCGATAATTGTCAATCAATACGCACATAATTTCGAAAAGTCATATTACTTCCGAAAGTCAGAGGTGCGCGACGTGGGTTCGAACCCGAGACCCTCTGCATTGCAATATGTTGGTCTAGTAAAAAAAGCTGAAATTAAATCTGCGACTAGACAAACCGTGTCATCATTTTACAAACTAATTTAATTCTAGCGCTTGACATCCTTCTACATACACAACTTAGGTGATACGCTAAGCGCCATCAATCACAGCAGCCATGGTCACGGGGAGTCCCCGTGACCATGGCTGCTGAAAAGCAACCGAAACGTCGGGGAAAGTGTAAACTTAAAAACAAATAGATTTGATAATTTTAATAATTTAATTAGCTTAATATTATTTCTATTTAATGTGTATTTAAATCAAAATAAAATGTTATAAACGTAAACGTCACAGCCGGTAGTCAGGGATGACCCCATCTCTGACTACCGGCTGTGACGTTTATATACCCATAAACAAGTTGTTTAAGATCGAGTATAAAAGAGGGAGCGCCGGGCGCAGCGTTCAGCGTTCACTTTTGTTCGAGACCCCGATCACAACTTTACTCTGCCCCTTGTCAGTGCTATCTGACTCCGAGTACCTGAAATATTTCCGATAAGTATACTTTGTTAATTAAACATAAAATATTTGTTAGAATATTGTAATTAAATTATTAAATTATTATATGTTGCCTATATTGTATTTGAACGTTTACCGTTCCTGTTAAAATGTGTATATTAATATATTGATATTAGCTACAATGTTATATTTTGTAAACTTGCTTCTAACAAATGCTTACAATACCACGGTTATCATTCGCGCATTGCCGATCCATCACTGTAAGAGTACAGGAATCACTGCCTGCGTAAGGGATTAAGATTAGGGAAAGAATATAATACTTGTCATATGCTGACAGCATCTTCTTATGAAGCCTGGAACTTCTACTCATCGCAGGGACAGAACGCAAGGTTTTTGGCTGCGATATTATTTACTGTACTGGTACATTTCCAGCCGGGCTGTTACAGGTCAAGCAAAATCCAAGGCTTAAGCGAATGCCACTGTTCCTCTATTAGACAAATGATACATTTTGAAATTTGCTTAAAAGCTGCAAGCAATGATAGCCTAGTAGGAGACAGTTGGACTGCGATGAGATCAAGCAGAGGTCTCGAATACGATCTCAAGGATCGCATTTCTGACTTTTCGAAGTTATCTGCGTAAATAATCTCTTGTCACAACTAATATTATATAAAAATTAATTATCGCTATAACGGTGAAGGAAAACATCGCAAGGAAATCTGCATATCTGACAGTTCTCCATAATGTGCTCGAACATATGTGAAGTCTGCCAATCCCCACTTGGTCAGCGTGTTGGCCTATTGACTAACCCTTCTCACACAGAGAAGAGGCCCATGCCCAGCAGTGGGCTTATAGTATTATTATATAAAAGAAGCTGCATCGTATGTAGCTGACTGTTCGGTTAGTTTGACCGCTAATTGAAACTTTAATCGCTGGGTATAACTGCATTGATTTAATTGCCGGTATTATCGTTTTATGCGTGCGCAGTTAGGCGTATAACCATCGTATCCGGCTTCCGCAAAGCAACAAAAATGTTATTGTTAAACAAGCATATTCGTTTAGAGTTAAATACATCGAGAAATTTACCTATAGATTTTATTTACTAATAGGCTTTTGAATAGACTGAGCATTTTTTTATTTTTATGTTTTTATTCTGCTTTTCTTTAATTCTAGATTTTGCCCCCGGCTTCGTTCGCGTTAACATAGATTCTACAAGATAGATTTTAGTAGCTTATATGTTATTCTGATGTATAAACAATAATACTGTAAAGTTCCATCAAAATCCGTTCAGTAGTTTTGACGTAAAAGAGTAACAAACATCCATCCAACTATCCTCACAAACTTTCACGTTTATAACTAGTTTTCCCCACGGTTTCACCCGCGTAAGTCCCGTTCCCGTGGGAATATCGGGATAAATAGCCTATGTGTGAATCCAGGTCTCCAGCTATTTACATACCAAGTTTCATCGCAATTGGTCCATTCATTTTTGCGTGAAAGAGTAACAAACATCCATACATCCAAACAATCATACAAACTTTCGCGTTTATAAAATATTAGTAAGGATATTAGTAGGACAGGATGGTTGTTATAGACGATGTTTTGATGATTCAAATTTTTGACCGAGCTACAAGCTTGCTTAATCTTAAAAGCCTTTATTGTGGTGACGCACGAGATATGCCTATGGACTCAAATCTCAGAAATATACATAATAATATCCTCCAGACCGAATTGCGGCCACGGCAGCCAGTCTTAACAGAGACTGGCTAACTACGCTGGAGATATAATAGTGCACAAGTGTGTGCGCAAACACAAGTGTACTCTCTGTTCCTCAACTCTCATGTCATTATCCGATGGGACGGTAATCCGACATGACTGGAGAGAGATCAGGCGCAGGACCAACGGCTTTACGTGATTTCCGAGGCACGGGGGTGTCTAACACCGCCAACTTCCTAACTCCGGGCTGCTATTGAGATTTCTTAACTGAAAAACCCAATAATATTTTGTTTGCCCGACCCGGGATTCGAACCCGAGACCTCAGGCACAGCAGTCGCATTCACTACCGTTGCACCTCGTAGGCAGTTATATACATAGCTATAATAGCCTACTCGTTTCATATATCGATATCGGGATCTAGTTGAAAGCCATTGCCAGACTTCCTTAACCTGGCATATGCTGAAGTGGGTCCATTTGGCAAAATTTATTTATTCAGTATTAAATTTTTTCTCTTAATGTTGCTTTTGTCGGAACAAATTAATTATCTTACTTTTTTTCTTTCTTTCTTTCATATACCCTAAAATCTTTTAGACCAGCGATTCCTAAAGTGGTTTCCGCGGAACCTAGGAGTTCCGTAGAAAAATCACCAGCGTTCCGTTATATTATTTATTTTTGGCTGTTAAATAATACTACAGTTAAGTACAAATATTATGTATTTAGAAATAACGCAAAATATGTAATGATCAGTAAAATTTTTGTTCTCATTTAAATTATAGTGTCCTTGATTTGTAATCATTTCATATGGGGTTTCATAAAATAAAAGGTATTTGGTGATTGTTCCGATATCTTAAGTTTAGAAACCCCTACTTAAGGCATCTATATACACATCGGGCACGCCACGATCGTGGCGGTAAGTCCCGTGTTTGAGGAGTGGCTGGAGAGGCGGCATGGCGCCCTCACCTTCCGGCTGACACAGGTACTGACTGGCCACGGTTGTTTTGGCCAGTTCCTGTGTCGTATACGCCGGCAAGAGACGCCCGGTTGTCACCACTGCGGCGACTGCCGCGACGTTGTAGAGGACACGGCGCTGCACACTTTGGCGGTTTGCCCCGCCTGGGCATCGCAGCGCCGTGAGCTGATCGCGGCAGTCGGATCGATTGCCCTCTCGCTCCCGGCCGTAGTTCAGTCTATGGTCCGGAGTGAGAGGTCGTGGAACGCCGTCGCCTCCTTTTGCGAGGAAGTAATCTCCATCAAGGAGGCGGCGGAGCGGGAGAGGGAGCGTTTGAACCCTCTCCCCAACCGCAGAGCCGGGCGCCGGAGGGCGCGCGATGACCTCCAGCCACCCTGAGGTTTGACCTGGGGGTGGCGGGCTTTGTGGGCCTGCCCGCCATCCGTTCAGCACCAGGTCCGAGAGGCGGCGTGCGTGTTCCCACGCGCGCCTCTGTGTTGAGTCCGTCTCCCCCCTAGGGGGGAGACAGTAGGGAATTTTTGAGCGTGAGTCCTTTGGGTAGGTCTCTTCGGGTAGTGGCCTGCCGTTTCACACGGCGGGCCGTAACCTCGGCGGGGCCGCGACCGCATGCGAAAGTGATTCGCGCGGCCCCGTCGATAGTGGTTTTGTCGAGGAACACCGTGGTAGGTTTAGTCGGTATTCCGGGAGGTACTTTACTATTATTCCATCTTTCTTTTACCCCGGCGAGTCCGACATAATCCCTCCGCCCGCCCCCGCGGAGGGATATGCATCATAGCATTCCCCCACGTAAAAAAAAAAAAAAAAAAAAAAAAAAAATCTATATACACATGTATTAAAAGTCCTTAAAGAGTTCTAACGACGTTATTGTAAACTTATAAGAAGCCTATTTGTAAACGGTTTAGTATGTATAAGATCTACTTTTATAGTTTGTATCCGATTGAACGTCGATCAAATAACACTAGTTCGTAGTTTATAGTCATAGTATTTAGGTTAACATACGGTTAATGGTATTGAATAGATACTGCTAAAAAATTCTACTTTAATAGGCATGATGACAGGGATAAAACAAATGATTCTAATTAGTCCATTTTTTTAGATAAGCAAAAGTGATTTGACACCTAATTTTTGTATTAACAAAACTATACAAATTTACTGATATATAACGCAATAAAGTTCGGAAGCCTCACACCACTCAGTTTGTGACGTCACACGTGTGTAAATTTTGAACATACAAGTGACGAACGTACAAAATTTAAACACGTTATTATTGGTTTGTGGTACAAAATAAAAAATACGTGTCCAATATTTTTTGCTAATCCAAAAGACGGACTAAAAATTTTTGCATTGCTTGCCTATCACAACCTTGATTAAAGTTAGAAAATACTACCGGCCGTTCAGAAAAATGAAAACAAAAATAATAAAAAAATTAAAAATATATATATATTAAAAAGTGCAACCTATAGCATAGCATACTTTTGACTGTCTATCTATTAGCATAATTAGTGTTTAATAATAAAACAACAAAAAACCGATGGATTTCATTCATTTATGGTCGTAGTATACAAGAATGTTATACCTACATGGTAATTTAAAAAAAACACATATCTCAGGTAGTAGTTAGGATAGACTTTTTTTCATTTTTTTTTCTGGCCGGCTGTAAGTTCCACTATGAGACATTTCCAGGTTATCCATTAATTACCGGACACCCTGTATATCTTGTTTAATGCATTCGGAAACAATTATTGTACATCAATAATTGTTCACGATTGATAGTCGAATAATGTTGTGCACAATGCAATACTTACTTTTCATGTTCAAGGATACAGCGCACGTACGTATTATTATATAGGTATGTACTTATAGTATTCATTGAAATTAAACTACTATATACGAATTTTATCGCGTTGTTTATTTATCACTGTATTACAAAATTTTGAAACTGTGACCCTACTACTTCTATTGAATTTTACTAATTTATAAGCTAATAAAATTATTTAAACTATTTATATTTAGGTTTACACTTTCCCCGACGTTTCGATTGCTTTTCAGCAGCCATGGTCACTGGGAGACTGTAACAGTTTCAAAATTATGTACAGTGATAAGTAACAACGCGATAAAATCCGTATACAGTAGTTTAATTTCAATGAATAACATTCGCGTAAACAGAAGACAATATTACTTATAGTACTTTCAATTCATTCCAATACAATTTGAGCACATCACTTTTTTACCTTATCTTTAAAATAATTATATTACAGTACTAGATTTTGCCCACGGCTTAGCTCGCGTAAATGTATATGACGCGTATTTTTTTCTGGATGAAAGATCTAATATGTCCTTTTCTGTTCCCCTGACAGCATTTATGTGAAATTCCATGATGATTGGTCGAGAAGTTAAGGCATTAAAGCGTAACAAACAAACAAATTCGCATTTATAATATTAGTTAGGAAGTTGGGATTAAGATACTGGTTAGAAATATATTAATTACAGTAACAGCTGAAATTATAGCGACTTACCTCGATACATAAGGCAAAACAAAATTTAAATCGGCTGGTTATCTGTGCTATTAGACTGAATCATTAAAAAAATATAAAGACAATAATCTTTAGCTTGAATATATTAGTATACATAGGTATTCTTGCTTATATTCTCTTCAACCTACAAAAAATCACAGTCAAACAATCTTTTGTTGCATTCCTGTGGTGAGCAGGGCTTTCAAGCTCTTCGAGAAAGTGATTCATAAGTTACAATAATGTGATCTCTGTATCTTATGCTGACTTATACGAGGTATTTTCATCTATATTTTGTTTCTTTCGCATAATCTCTCAATGCCATCTTTAGCCATGTGACATATGCTGCGAATGAGCTGGCCAAAATTGCCACAATTTTACCCTTAACCTGTTTCGCCCAGATATCTCATGCACCGACCTTCACGCTGGGTTTCCATCCCGTATTGCACTCTAACCCAATAGTTGTAGGAATGCTGACCTGAATGATTATCTTTTTTGTTTAAGAACCTGCATAAGTAGAAACACTTTAACAGTTGGGAAGTACAAACATTGAACAATGGATAGTAAGAACACCTAACTTCGGAACAACTATTTGTCCATCAAACAAGTTTTTGTCGCATGTCTGCCAGCGAGGGTGACACTCTTAACCTTATAGCCATGTGTTCAAATATCTGACACACCTAATCTTACAGCCATGTGTCATTAATCAACAACAGAGACAGTTTGACAGTTCCTCGGTTTCTTAATTCCAAATCGCATCATCTTAAAACTAACATGCCAGCAGAAGCCTAAAGACTTCAGGCTTCTCCCTCTGAAGTGTACACTGCAACTGATGCAGTACATTCATAGAGAGATAGCTCAGAGATAAACCTCGGGGCCGACACAAAAGATCCCACTGGGTCGAAGTGCCGCCGGTCTACACTGACTGGCCCCCGAATTAAGATAAGTTAAAGTTTGCCAGCAAATACAACGCATTCATATTATAATAAACAGTTTAAAATAAAACTCAACCATTAACCTATATACAAACAGTTATATATTTCTAAAATAAATATATAAACAATACAAATTACGACAATACAATCAACTATCACAAGACGCACCTGTTCCCACAGCACGTATCATCACAATAGTTATATGTCTGGTAAATATAAATATTTCTCAGCAACAATTGGGTAACCGTGAGAATATACAATGAACTATAAAATATTATTCTTCTCATTGTAATAAGATTTTGAAAAACAGGTCTTGTCAAAAATTTGTTAACGAACAGCTAAATGCATATCAACTGCTAAGATTGGCTAACGGAATTGTTAACGGTCAATTGAATCACTTATCTTGAGTTCGATATTGACACTTATTGATTAGTCATTCAGTAACCGGGTGTAAGTATATGAGAGGATGGTTGTTGTTAATGCAAACGAAAATATTTGATGTTTCTATTCTATTAATTGGCTTCACAAGTAGCATTTAAATTTATGGACAAGCGTTGTCCTTGTGCGAGAAATATGTTTCTTATAGCTTATAAAATTAGCTGTTCCTCGTTTTTACCCACTTCACTCCTGAGGGTCCTAGCTTGAAAACAGATCTGTATCAATAAATAGACTATGAAATCAAAAACTATACTATATAACTATAAAATATATATACTACTATACTACTAACTACTATATATACTATATAACTATTCCGTCTGGTATTTCCATAATTTGGCGAGTTCTAACAAACATTATTTTTATCTGTATAATATTAAACAGAACACATTTGATACGATAAATTGTCACAAAAAGACCCATTTATTATTCTCACGTGAATTTAGTTCATTCTTTTTACTAATATCAAAATTCTACAAAATATTCAAAAGATTGATGACTTACGTTACTGAATTTTAAACACAATATAATATAATATTTACTATCACAATAATGTTCATATTATCTTGAAGTCTTAAAGAATATATAAGTTAGCTATATATTTTTATATTCTCTTATTCAGAAACTGTTGCATGAAGGCCTAAGTTAACGCTTATGTTTAGTCGTTATTTTCTCCATTTTGAATGCTGGATCGACAAGTATTATTGGATTTTCCTGTTAGAATATTCATAGGAGCAGTAAGAAGTCTGAAAAGTGCCTGGTACACGACAATAATTATTGGCCTAACTCTCAAAGAGTTGCATGTAGAAAAGTGACTCCATGTGTGTAATTCTGAGCAAAGACATGTGATGTGCCTCACCGTAATTTTGGACTTATATAAACGATACTATCTTAGAATATACTAGACATGGATCGCGCACATCACTTGCCTTCATTACTCCAAACGTGAACAACTTTTGCTACTTAGTACCAAATAAAAGGTATATTTTGCCATTAAACATCGTTTTTGATTATTGCACTGCATTTTTGAACCTTTATTCCTTAGACTCAAATGGAAATAAATAGTTTCTGTTGGTATAATTAGATACATTATGTTTACGATGTTTCCACCCGCGCTGGTTCATATTAAGAAACGCGGTTTCCATTTTTAAGCTGACTTACTTTGATATAATTAGTTACTATAACAATAAGTTAACCTATAAGCTTATTTTAACTTATATATACACATGAAAGTTTCAGATTTCGTTGTAGTTAGACAGTTTCGGAGATGATGTAAGGCTTGACTTCAGGCGCAGGCTCTGGCGCGTCTTTCTCCTCCTTCAAGGTCTTCATGCCTTTCAGGGTGTTCTTCACCACCTCATAAGGAGCTGAAACAAAACTATATATTAACAATCAGGGTATTAACAGCGAGATTCTGAAGTAATGTAAATACCTATTTACCTACATATTATGGAGTTTTTAAATCGATACATTTTGACTGATAAAATTAAAACGTTCATGCTTGCATGGCAAAATCTTTCCAGTACATCCAAGCGTAGCTCTCTATTTATTATTTTGACTGTACGGATGACGTAGTTGTTTAGATGGTCGTTTCGCAACTACCATTGTGCCGAGTGTTGTGGGTTCGAACCCCACACGCGACAAAAAATTGTGTGATCCACAAATAGAGTCTGTTCTTAACAAGATGGGTGTAAAAACCCAGGATTCAACCTCTTCGTCTTAAATGTAAAAGTAATGAAAATAAATGACCTCTATATCTCGGGGTCTTTTGACTCACAAGGCCCATACTCAAACTCAACCGAGGTATGACCTCAAGGTATCTGCACACCAAGTTACAAGTCAATCGATCCAGTTGTTCCGGAGCTATGCCTTTAACTAACAAACTGTCACTAACAGACAGACACACTGACCCACATAGTGTTTTCATTAACCTCTTCGAAGAAGACTCAGAGGCTAATAATATACTATCACATACACACAACATTATCTAGTCCAAACTAAGCAGAGCTTGTACTATGGGTACTAGACAATGGATAAACATACATATTAAATATATACATTTTTTTGTAAATACATTCATAAGATTAAATGTTTGTAAAATTCTACGTGATACAGGAATCATAAATACTATGAACGGGAACGATAACTTACTGAACCGATTGGGTGAATCTAATCTACCGTGGATTAATTTACGCGCTGATTATATTTGATCGTATCCAGGTCACCTGGAAGCATAGCAAGCACCAGCTACCACTAAGATAGTTGATCAAAAATAAATTAATTGTACAAAAAACTACACACCGACTAAAGACAAGGAAAAACCTAACCTTTTTTTCAAATGTACTATCACAAAAAAATCAGCTAGAAATACTATACCTAATTTAAATTTCTACGATAACATACGTAAACTCCAAAAAACATATTCGTGTAGTTTATAAGTAAAGGAAGTCGTGTGGGATGCATAATACACACACAATTTTTATGTTTGCGAAATAAAAGATAAAGACATAGATAATATCGTTCCAATGACTTGTAATTGGTTAGCAATTGATCACAAATTATGGGTTAGAGCTGCACTCAGGTAACTCATAGAGGATTAAACCTATTAAAATGCTACTAAGTTGCATCCAGTAACCTAACTGTTTCATTACCCGTGTAATGCATAGATATTATGCCTGTGTACAATGTTTCACCAATTTACATAAGTAATTAATAAAGGTGAACAAATACATTATTAATAAGTATACATATTCTATGTTGCCTAATTGATGGAGCTATAAACCGACCCGTCTATTGGTTACTGTATTATCCAACCGGTATTGGAGGCTTACAACACCAGATTTCACCAGCGAGTTGCCAAACTTTCCAAAAGGGACCAAGTGTGCTGCCATAACAAGACGATTTAAAAGAATGGCCGTGAGTTTCTTGCACGTATCTTACATTCTCATAGGCCTTTAATTAAACCTAGTAACTAACTAAATGTAAATTCAGTAACTTCACTAAACTGTCTAACTTATAATGCTCCTTAAATAGTCTAGGAATCCTACTGAAAAATACTACTCCGAAGACAAGGTTCTTTGGCTGCAATGTTTAAGGAGGTGCCCCAGTTAAATAAAAGATATAAACCTTTACGTAACAGGCAGAACAGAACAAACAAGCTTTTATGTACCTATGTATTAACCGTCAATTAAACAAGTCTACTACGGCCGCGCATTTGCCGGAGTCTGGTTCAAACCACTGGGTAGATCTACACCAATCCCACGTCTTATCCACGGATCGTCACTATTTCTCTAGGATAGTAAAATTAATCAACCAGGAAAGTTACCTTTTGTTTAGATCATTAGTGTTGTAAATACTATATAGTGTTGGCAATACGAATATTAATAAAAATTATCAAACGGCCGTAGTTGCTGAAATCCGGTCGTTGAGCTCACACCAGTCAACCCATGACCACGACCGATGCAAGTCAGTCAAAATGTCAGGGAAATAAATAGGTTTCATACCTTCAAACATTTAATGCAATTAAGACTCGTTGTCTAATATTGTTTTATATCCATTAATGCTTCAATGTCAGAACATTGTCCGTTTATCCTAAAAACGAACCGCTTTTGACCAACGTGTCACCTGACAAAATGCCTGTCAAGATATATGTATATATATTAGGTGTAGCTAAATTTATTATACAAGACTTAAGTTACTACAAAAGCGTCACGTCTTTTACAAAGATTTCAAATGGACATAAGAAGTCAAAATTCTCTAAGGAAGTATCGAGATGTCAATCAAAAGTGTCATCACGTCTGAAATCACGTTTCCTTAAAGTTAGTTACTTACACACAGACTTATACGTATACACAACCATGGCTATAATATCTCAGACCATACACAAATGTATAGCATAATATGACAAAGCCAAAATGACCTGTCAAAATAATAGTCACTAGTCACTACTTTATGTCAAACGTATGTTAAATGAAAAAAGGAGAATCGAATGTTTCTGTTTGACAAGGTACCTACTTAACATTTTCATTTACATAATCGTTGACTAGCTGTCTAGAAAAATATACAGGCTGTCTACAAAATACGGCACATTAGACGAGATGAATTTTACGTTGCTCATTACTTAATTTTTACGACTAACTTAGGCAATAAGCATACGGCCTCCCTGGTAGTAAATGGTTAATATGTTGCAAGCTTTCATAGGCATGCAAGTTTGTAACAGGGGGATATCACTTACTCGTTGCCGATACTTCAAGTTGCCTATACAAGGAATCGCTTGAGCGCCAATGGTACCAAACGACCAGTAAAATTCAATAACCTGATTACCCCTACACGCCATAGGACCACAACACAAGGTTAAAAGGCTCTGTTCTTCTGAATTACTGTGCTAGTTTGGGCCAAGTACCGGCTGTATGCAAGGATTCAATCATAAATACTCTGACACTTAAATTTTTTCTTATTTGAAGAAATGTTTGTCTAACCTTTTTGTTGGATGATCATGCTCCATAGTTATGCATTATCGCACTATGTCTCTTTTGAAATTCAATAAACACGTATTAGGTATTATAATACTTTTGTCATTAGTGGAATCAAGCACAACGAAGTCGTCTATTATGCCTGAAGTAACCCAAGGCTGTGAAGAAGCTTCTAAAAGGCGCTGTTCGATTGGTATAGAGTCTAACGCAGAGTCAGCAAAAGACAAACTAATCCTTTGCTTCTAGTATTCGTAGGTTACGGTAAACGTTTATTTATATAACACGTGTTTTAAGCAAGTTTGGCTTTTGTAAGAAGCCTAAATAACAGCTTTTAATGTGTGTTGATATAAATATGTGAAAGGTGGTGAAGATGTTTTAATGTTTGTTACTTAATAACTCATAAAACGACTTGGCACATAGAAACATTTAGACCCAGGATACTTTGTATCTCGATATTAATCATCAAGCATATAAAATAACAGACTGCTGGCTGACTGAATATAAAATCATGTTTTAAAGCCGCTATATGTATCACTTAAGAAATACTGCTTTAGTACCCGATTGAACTAGAAATGCTTCCCTTCTGCCATAGACATTCCTCTATGGCTGCTTTTCCGTACCTCTTTAATAAACATTACTACGTAATTATAAAACATAAATTGGCTATTTTGCTAATTCATTTTAGAATATCTCTTTGCGTTAGCAACTCCGTCAAGGGTTTTAGAGAGCGCCTAATCTTAAAAACAGTTTTTGTAGATATCTAACAATTTAATTACAAAATTGTCCAAACTAAAACTAGTTTCTGATCTTTTAAGATTTGTACATATTGCACTGCAACAGAACTAATGTCAGCCACCAAAATAATGTTTCGTAAGCGCATAGTATTGATAGAAGTGGCGGACTGGCAGCGGACCGAATTTCGACAATTTTCAAAGCTCTCACTCGTATAATAAATAAGTTGCGACCATAATATGTTTGCTTACATACCTATATACATTACGAGTATATATATAGTGTTTAACACCTAATTGAATATTCTTTCGCGTATAACCGATTGGCATTTGAACGGTTCCAGGCTATTATTCGCTGTTACAATGCACAAATGTACCTATTATAGTTTTATTGTTATGCTTTGAATGTTGGCAGTGACCTTGGATATTGCGTTTACTGTCTGATTGCGTAGGTTTAAAAGAGATGCAGCAACTAGAGGTTATTAGCTATTAGTAAAAATAAACAATAATAAAACTACAAAAAATATTTCGATTCAATTAGAAATCGACCTTTTCAAGTGTAATGTAAAGTTGCACTGTAAATGTTATAGCACACATATCAACTCGGAAAGGGATCGTCACCGTATCGCCCGTCGCCTCGCCGTCAAACAGGCGTCAACCTAACGTAACTAAAGCGGATCAACAGCTCCCGTACGTCGACTCAGCTACGGCTAGGCGACGCCGCGCTTACGCCGCGCTCACTTAAATCATATTAATATGGATATTTTCTCACTTCTTCAATTATCCCTGTCATCGTTATTTTTATTGAAACCTACAAATTCAATACAATACGCGCGCAACACGACTGTTAGCTATCTTGTGAATGACAGCACGTTCGGCAACAGCAGTGCACAGTGAGACGAAAGCGCGGGGACGACGAGCCGTAAGCGCGAGGACTGCAAGCTTGTCCCGAGGCGAGGCGATTACGTTACGATTCCGATTAGTGTGCGTTGCAGTAAGGAGTTTCATACAAACAATACTGCACTGCTCGAATTGATACGGTGCCGATCCGTTTCCGAGTTGATATGTGTTCTATGACCTTAAATTGCCTCTGTGTGTAGTAAATTATAATAAAAGTTTAGGCAAGAGATCTCAACTATATTTCACTAGATTTTACCCATGACTTCGCTCGTGTAAATGTAGGTTAGGTTAGCAACAGTGTTTTTTTCTGGATGAAAGAAAGTCTATGTCCTTTTCTGGTCCGCCAAAAACGTGTAAGCGAAATTTCATGAATTTCGGTCGAGTAGTTAAGGCGTGTAAGCGTAATGCACAGTCAAACAAACTCACATTCGCATTTATAATATTAGTTAGGAGAAGATACCTAACATATTATTACCGTATTTATTATTGTTATTTAAATATAGACTCTGTAATAGTCCCAAGTGGCGAACTGCTACAAAAAAGTCATAGGTCCTGCGGTAGAATTGCCTACTTATTTAAGATTCAGTAGATACATTGTCTACATTTTCTCTGACGAGGTGACTTTTAAATGACTGCACCACCTGTGCAGCTGACAATGCAGCAATTATTACTATTTGCATTGGATATTAAATACGCTATACAGTGTGTATAATAAATCCTGTCCGATCCATTAAGGACTTGTTTCTCTCTTAACAAACATGCTAAGAAAAATAATAAAAAATCTATATCATCGTAAAACGTCTTCATAATATTATTATGTACAGTATTGATCAGCATTTTTACCCTTAAATTACTACAATTTCGCACAGTCTAGCAACACTCCACTAAACTTAACAAGGACGCGGAACGTGGCATACTTTTGGCGGCATTTTTCTAAAGCGTAGGTAGGTTACTGCGGCGTAGCGCGGCGCGGCATCAGTGAACCTTTATGAACTTTAGTGGTACCTAGGTATTATGATTAATAAGTTATCGGTGTTGCCATGGGTAATCTATTAACATGTTATTTTAAATAAATTAAATTTACTGTAGTAATTTTTTTGATCGATTTTTATAAAAGGATGTCACTTAAGTACTCATAATAAGCTACTGAATAACACCTTTAAGGATCGGACAGGGTTTATTATACACACTGTATACATTAACGGCCTGTATTCTCTGTAGGACAGTGTTGAGTTATTATACACCTACATTTCTCGAATACCAACTTATACGATATAATATCTTATTATCGTCCACCGATTTCCAAGCTCTAAGCTGAATATGTGCATAATTGAATTCAAATTATATTTAAATGTAGCGACAACATTAACTATTCTTCGAAGGTCAAGGACAAGGATGCAGCGCCCGTACTTATGTATATACGCGTACCTACTTCACTTATTAAAGAATTCCATTGTATATCACCGAAGATCTTCGTCAGAACATCATCAAATTATCAACATCACCATGAAACCAAATAAAAAAGGAATCATCAAAATCTGTTCATCAAGAAAAACTTATGACTTATGAGGTAACAAATAAATAACATACAGTCGAATTGACAATCTCTTCCTTTTTTTAAACTCGGTTAGAAATGAGTACCATAGCAGTATTGAACTATGTTATCATGTAGTTCTTGCAAGAGAACAATTAGATTCAAATAACAATATGTAATACCTACATTTCTCAATAGACGCGAGATCGTTAAGTTTTATAGCCGCGCCACTCAGAACCAACAATCACAGGCCGAACGTTATATCGCTTCACGATAATATTTGATGGCGTTTTACAAAACATAGGTGATGTATGTGTTGAATATCATCTTACATAGACAAGACGTTTAAAATATTGAAAGAATACCATTTCTGATGGCGTAGAGCAGGGCTGCCCAAACCAGACAATGGCTCCCGGCGCATGTTTTAATCAGAAAATTATTCTAGTAACATTCCATTCGCATGACATCATTTAAAAATGAAGCTATCTTTTACTATTATTGGGAGAATAACTGGAAAGTATAATAATACCGCTTTGAATTTTAAACATTTAAGTAAGTACACAATAACTTCATTATGTCTACGAAGAAGCGAAAATTAAGTGATGAACATCGTGTATTTAATGAGAAGTGGGAACTTGACTATTTTATTTGCAACAATAATAATAATATACAGTGTATGATTTGTATACAAGTTTTCTCTGTGAGTTAAGAATATAGTGTTAAACGTCATTATACTACTTTACACGAAGAAAAATATAAAAGACAAGCAACAAAAACAAAAATAAGGGAAAACTAATGCAACAGACAAGTTTTTTCAAAAGTAAATTTAGACAATGAACAAAGTTTGGCTGCTTCTTATGAAGTTTGTATGCAATTAGCCAAAGCTAAAAAACCATTCAGCGATGAAGTTTTTATAAAACAATGCGCAGTTGCCATGGCTCAACGCTTCATGCAGCCAAAATTGGCGGACAAATTTGAATCTGTAGCATTATCTCACCAAACAGTTGCGAGACGAATAGATGATATAAGCGAATATGTTTCGAAAAAAATATGTGATTACATTGTAAAATGTGAATATTATTCATTATGTTTGGATGAAAGTACCGACCAGACAGATATCGGTCAATTAATAATTTTTATTAGCTGCATTTCAAAAAAATTTCGATCACGGAGGAAATGTTAAATTTAATGCCACTACATGGCTCAACTAAAGGCAGTGATATCTTTCAAGCTGTTAACAAAACTGTTATGGAATACGGTGGGTTTCAAAAATGTTCTTTTATTGTGACCGATGAAGCAAAAGCTATGACAGGAAACGTTACAGGACTTACGGGACTTCTAAAACAAAATGGCATTAGTTGCCCATTCACCCATTGTATCATACAACAAGAAGCCTTATGCGGAAAATCTTTGCGCCATATAAATGCCATGAAAATAGTTGTTAAAATAACAAATCTTATTAGAGGCGGATACAAAGCTTTGAATAGACGTAAATTTCGTAATTTTAACTGAAATTGACGCAACCTCTGCGGACGCAACCTGCTATTGCACTCAGAAATCCGATGGTTAAGTGCTGGTCAGTGCTTACAGCGCTTTTTCGCTTTACGGAAAGAAATTTCCATATTTCTTAAAAATGAAATAAAATCTGATATAACTGATATGGAAACTAAAATGCAAGATCCTGAATTTCTTGCTGATGTAACATGTTTAACTGATATGACACAACATTTGAACGAATTAAATTTGAAATTACAAGACAAACAACACAATATAGCCAACTTGTACGTATATGTAAATAGGTTCAAAAATAAACTTAGATTGTTCAAAACGTCACTGGAAAAAATATTTTTCCAAGTTGCAAAGAACATTATACCGAAAAGGGAAATTTTGAAGGATGCACCTTTTCTGACCACCTGACGTACATCAACGAGGTAATTTTTGAATTTGAGCGTTAAAAAGAATTAGAGAGCGTATTGTCTCTTCTTGAACAGCCTTTAACAATTCAAATCGAAAGCGTAAAGACTGAATTCCAGTTGGAATTATAAAACGTACAGTCAGATCCCTTTTACAAGGGTAGCACAGAAACTGGAATAGATATTTTTAAGATCCTTGGCGGTCGTTTCCCTAAACTAACAAATTTTGGCTTGAAAATGGGATCGATGATGGGCACACTTATTTATGTGAAATGCGTTTTGAACAATGAACTTTATAAAATCTAAGTATAGATCTTCACTGTCAGATAAGTCACTTCTTCATGCAATGCATCTGGTAACAACGAATGTTAACGTTGATATCGATATGATTGTTAAAGATAATTTATCGAACAACTAACAAACGTATAAAGAAATGATTAACTTGTATTTTTTTTACTTGAAAACTGAAAATATTTTTTACTGCAGCCCTCCAGCTTTTGTACTAAATTTAATTAGCCCGCGAAGATATGTAGTTTGGACAGCCCTGGCGTAGAGGACAAGCGGTCGCCTTGCCAAATACCACACAGCACAATTATTGTTCTGGGTCTGAATGTCCTTTGTGGTTTGATGTTGCCTATACTTTTGTGCAGTTTCCCGCGACACCAGGCTTGATGTGACCTAGAGAGAAGTCTTCTTAGAAAATAGTTTGTAATATGCCAACTAATATTCTAACGAAAAGACCATATTAAAATTTCGCATGCACGTTTTCAGTGGTATAAAAAAGGACGGAGGATAAAAAGGTAACTCCAGAAAAATATTGTCTACCCTTAGGCTGCTAGTATATCATGAATTAATCTCGAAAAGAGAAATACAGCAGACTGCAGATTCGTCATTCAAAACAGTACTCTACCGACTTGGGTATACCAACGTGCATACTTAACATGACTTGACGTTTTACTTACAGAACATCACATAAATCCAGTAGTATGTCTACTTAGTCGATAAGTATTCTGTGCTCAAACGTCTTGCGGCATAAATTTACGATTTTACGATGCGGCCAATCGTGATTCGCTCGTAAAGCCATCAAAACATGTAGGTGTGTAAACTATAAAACGTAATATCAAGCTAATTAACAAGGGAAAAGGCAGCCATGCATAGCTATATACGTAGACTAGCGGATCGTTTAATCGTTTTTAATATTTTTAATTTTTTTTATATATTTTTTTAATCCTTTCTATGTATAATACGTATGTATTTACAAAAAAAAAGTATATATGTATGTTTATCCATTGTCTAGTACCCATAGTACAAGCTCTGCTTAGTTTGGGCTAGATAGTGTTGTGTGTATGTGGTAGAATATAATTATTATAATCGCCCTGGCTTCGTACGGGTAGTACAAAACCTTAACAAATTATATGAATCACTATATCTATTTGTGAAAACTGCATGAAAATCCGTTTAGTAGTTTTTGAGTTTAGTGCGAACAGACAGACAGACGCGGCAGAGGACTTTGTTTTATAATATGTAGTGATAAAGATACATGCCTGTAAATTCCCGAAGCGTGGCCAGGGATTTATTACACCTACGTATATCGCGTCCTTGCTTGTAGGTCTCATGTAATAGGAGGCCAGCCTATTGCCACTACAGATTAATTATACACAGAATTTTCTAGAGTCGATATGCCTTAACATCATCTTAATCCAAAAACTAAAGTTGTTACTGTAGGTTTTCTGAGGGCAAATGTATAGTGAACCTATTTTTTTTTAATTATAAACGAAGTATTCATAGTTTTATTGCACATAAATTCCACCTTCTTACTTCGACTTCTGCGTTGCAATAATCTTTACCGGAAAATAGCAAACTTAGTAGAGAATGTCTCTCTACAATATCGAAGACCACGTGATAAATACCAGTGCCTACTACAACAAAATACTATAGGTACTATTTTTTTGATGATGATAATAAGTTACGGCTTATAAAATCTTAAAAAACTGTTCACAAGCATAACTTATACTTTTAAATATACAGTACCTTTATTTAGTATCAAATAAAGGTACTGTATATTTAAAAGTTCTAAACACACATATGACAATTAATATGACTACGTACTTGTTATATTAGCCTATAACAACGTCGCCTATATCGGACATAATGTCCGAAGTTATATGGTCAATGTCGTTATATCCGGTTTTGACTGTAGTTTAGTTTAATTTCTATCTATAACATTTACGTAAACGCAAACCAATATTATATAGATTGCTTATGTTACTCAGAAATAGTATTAATTTCTTTCAGTAAAAGAATCATTAGAAACACACATCTGTCTTTCCACAGATTACACTACACGTACAAGACATGCTATTCGAAATACAATTTCATAACACATCGATTAGTTATAATTTTATTGTCTTGCTTTAATTACTTTCCTTTTGCAACAGGATAAAATAAATTACGATTGCACAACGACAGTTTTCAATACCCAAAACTTAATATTTTACGGCTTTCCATAATTTTATACAAAGGTGAACTTACAATTAAAAAATTTAGACTATTATGAACCCTGTTGGGCACATCAAATTAGCAGAGAGGAAGGGGGCAAAGTGGCAATACCATTTTCATTAAAAATTACATCAAACGTAATCAATTTACGTATATTAAATGTGTATTTATATAATTATTATCATCAATCAACGATTAAGTAATATATTCGTAAGTATAACGAATTGCAATCACTTAATTATACAACTTATTCGAAAACGCAATCGCTAGAACCAAAAATAACGTAACCGAGCAATATAAGGCAGACGACTACTTTTGCTCATCCATTTGTGGTTATAAAAGCGAGAACTCATGTTATGTATTATGAATTTTAGTTTATGAGTATGAGTAACTGCGCAAAATGTTTATAATAACATGTATCACGTCACAATAACAATATATCGTTGTTATATAATGTGTAAGTAAAAGTTATGTGAAAGGCAAACGCAAATGATTCTCTCTTACGCGGCTAATACTTCATATGGGTTGCAGATCATCTGACATTATGTTTTTTTTATTAAGACTGTTGTACTACTACACATTTATGTATATGTAAACAATGATACCCTAATGGAAGACGGACCACGCAGAGGTTTCGATTTCGAACCCAAGGCGCGCACCTCTCACTTTTCGATCATAATATGTTGTTTATTGTCGCTCGCTTTAAACCATCATGAGGAAACTTGCATATCTGTAAGTTCTCCATAATGTTCTTGAAAATATGTGAAGTCTGCCAACCCGCTCTAGGCCAGCGTTGGACTATGGCCTAAACCTTCTCACGCTAAGAAGAAGCCGTGCCCAGCAGAAGGAAAGTTTAATGGAGAGTTGATGTTATAATATATTATACATACAGTTATCAGTCGGCCTCGATGGCGTAGTGGTTAGTGTAACCAACTGCCACGCCTGAGATCGCGGGTTCGATTCCCGCACAAGTCAAACATTGGTGTGCATGAACATGGCTGTTTGTCTTGGTGTTTCTATGTATAATAGGTAGGTATTTACAAAAAAAGGTTTTATCCATAGTCTAGTACCAATAGTACAAGCTCTGCTTAGTTTGCACTAGATGGTGTTGAGTGTATGTAATAGAATATATATAGAATAAAAAGTTATTAAAAGTCTCAAGCAAAGACATTTATAGGTATCAAGCTTATATCGCCGAAGATATTTTACAGTCACATTTCGCCAGCTGCGTTAAAATTAGCCATATAATAGAGAGCCAACCTATTGGACTCTACCTGGAATTTTTTTTTTAAGACCGCTTCCGTACTAGATTTAATTCCTGTGTCGCGGGGACTTTACAAACATTCAAACAATGGACACAAAGAACACCAAGACACGGAACAACTATTTGCGAATCACACAAAGTTTTGTCCCGTGTGGGATTCGAAACCACAACATTTGGCACGATGGCAGTGGCGAGGCGACCACTTAACTAACTAACTAGGCATATTTCCAGATTAGATTCGAACCCAAAACCTCACTATGCGTACATTTCACCGACTATTCGTAATAGAGGGCTTGCTTATTGCAGTCTACGAGACGCAGTACCAATCTCCGTGTTGCCTTTGAAATTTCTTAACAGAAATCCGAATAACGCTTTGTCCGTAAATCGATCGAACCATGTCGCTGCACCGACTGCTGTACATGACCTATGACGTCATGCACAGCACTCGTAATTACTACCGCTGTGCGACCAAGGCAGCCTGGTGGTGACGCTCATAAACAAAAAACATAACAGACGTAACTAAAACTTATTGTTATCATATGTTCGAGAACATTAAGGAGACATGCAGGTTTTCTCTCTATGTTTTCCTTCGCTATTAAGGTTACCTATCGATAACAATTAAACAATGAATACACGCATAACTTCAAAAAGTCAAAGATGCCTTGGGATAAAACTCGAGACCTCTGGATTACTATCCAGCTGTCTTCCACTAGACTATCGCTGATATTTTTTATGCAAAGTTGTTATCAAAACTAGTACCTATTAGATATTGGGCAATTGACACTGATCACTAGTTACTCGACATTGCACAACTTTATCACTCTATTTTTGCCGCCATTTTAATTCAAAACGAGACTTCAATCTCTTTTAGCATGCTTTGGTAGCTGATTGAACTTATTAGCGCTCTTACCTATTAGCTTGACAGCCAAACATAATGATATAAGCATTATATCTGGACGCGGCTCCGAAATATGGTTAATGAATGAATTAAAAGAGAAACATACATACAGATGACAGCGGATATTTTTTAAAACCACATTACAAAAGATATAGGCAAGACACTATCAGTATTTAAAAAATAAACTGTAAAAATGAAACTGAAAACACCCATACCTAAAATGGTGTACTATAAAACCTTTGAAGTAATTCTCTAATTTCTGAAGTCTTCTTTGCAAGATGGCGGTGTTATCTCAATATTCAACAAAATATAAAATGTAATATTCATGTGTATCTTTTAGACTGTAACGTTGCTTGCACGTCGAATTCAAGCATGCGTTTATGAGCAACCGTGACGTCCCGGGTTTGGTGCCGCTTCGACGCTTTATGTTAATGGATATTTACAGCCTAGTCAAAGCAGTACGCACATAGTCTTGATGCTACATTATATTATTTTATGCTAATATAATAAATACGTCCTCGAATGCGTATTATTGTGTTTATTTAAACAGTAGTTAAAACTTAGCATTTTATACGTTCAAAACTCAAAACAACACAGTCACAGTCCTTGACCATTAAAATACCAGTCGTGTAAAAACAAACACTTCCTACTTACCAACTACAAATTCAATTATTCGATAATGTGTTTAAGTAACTGTACAAATTTACCAACATTAAGTACTAAGTATTGACGCAATTAATTTAAATTTACGACATATACATACATTTACTAACACAATGCCGTGTTTATAACGTACTAACCATATTATTAAAGAGAAAAATAAATACTGGTTAAAGTAGTCATTAAAAGTATTAAACTTTCAAAATGAATTGAAACTTTGATAAACAATACTCACCGGACCACATCCTTAGCCGCCTTTTAGATGTATCATTATCAATCGTACATAGTCTTATTAAATCGAAAATCGCAAGCAGTGTTAAAAACACGAGCAAACTGAACACTATAAGTTGTAACATGTCTGACGAACACCACACGTCTTGCTCTGGCGACGACAATAATAATACTAATTCTACGCACGCCGAGGTACAGGTTCTGCAAGAATATACTTGAACTTGAAATTTAACTTGTTTTCTTCAATTTTAGGCTTTATTGCGATGAGTAGATAAACAAATAAACTAATTATGTGATAAATATAAACATTAGATAGGTACTCGTTTACATATTAAAAAAGGGAAAACTTTCTAATTACTTTAAGGTGTCTCCAGGTACCTAAGTCTTAGAAATCCTCTAGGTCTTGTAAATAGATATACCATTTGATGTATGTACATACTTTATAACGGAGTGCTTAAATTACAGCTTTGCCTCAGACTAGAGCCGGATTTAGCTCTAACGGCTTGGGGCAAAAGAGCAAAAATGTCGTGAATAGGTACGTCACGGACTTACGGCGACACAGTGTACACTCGCTAAAAGAGATCCAGTCGCCCGTTTTTAAGCTTTTCGGGTTCTTCTAGACCATTGACTGGTTAAGCACTTGCAGTAAGTAGCTCATCAATTAAATAAGGTAAGGTAAGGAAGATTTGTCAAACTTAGAAACAACAACAGTTAGACATTTTAAAGTCCCTCGTTACCAACGTCTTGCAGTTTTAGTAATGATAATTATGCATACGCCGCGTCGGCTTGGACAAGGAAGTGCTATTCACTTGCAGAAATAATATTGGTGGAAATTTTACCCTAACTTTAATGTTATATATTTTCTTTAGGGTCGACATCACACAGATGATACTCCTCGTATTGTAAACGATCATAAACGGAGACGTTCGTCTGTTTGCCATTTTTGTTGTATAAAAAAGTATAAAGATACGTACCTGATGCTCTAAATATTAGCTTAAACACTCCACTGGTGCACATATTTGCCGCTACCTTAATCCCAAAACCTACATCGAGAGCGTCATTAAGCAAGCTTCGCGAAAACTCGGAGTTCTGAACAGGGTGAGACGGTTCTTCGCGCCTGGGCAGCTGTGCCTATTGTATAAGGCACAAGTGCGCCCTTGCGTGGAGTACTGTTCTCATGTTTAGGATGGCTCCGCGCAGTACTTGCTAGACGCTCTTGACAGGTTAGCAGGTATTGTCCGTATCCTCGGAGATCCAGAGGTCACGAGTTCACTGGAACCTCTGCAACTCCGTAGGGACATTGCCTCATTGGCATGTTTCTACAGAAAATACTCTTTTTTTTTTTTTTTTTTTTTCATTCCATCCTTACACGGTGGAGTCGACTAGAGTGCGTACCAACAAGTTTGGGTCCTCATACCTCTGCCGAACGATCAAGGCATGGAATTCTCTGCCAAGGCACGTGTTTCTTTCTTCCCTCAATTCTGGGTCCCTTAAGCGGGGCGTGAAAAAGCACCTTCTCAGGCCGTCAAAGTAGAGACCTCAACATCGCTTCGGCTGCTATGAGGACGATGTGGACGCCACTGCTCTTAGACCACACGGCTGCTTACCACTTACACTTACATATTAGGTACTTAAAGGTCATACGGCAACTTATTCGACTAAACGGATGGCATATTGGTTTAAGTGGTCGCTTCCCTACGGCCACTGTGCCAACTTTTGCGGGTTAAAACGACACATGAAACACGGGAGAAAATTTCTGTGATCCTCAAATCATTGTTTATAGTCTAGGTGTTCGTTGTTTAAATGTTAGCAAGTCCCCGTGACTGACGATTTATTACCAGTGTTATATTTATAAAAAAGGAAAATAAGCAATTTAAACAGATTGTTTCTTATCATTATGTAGCCACGCAGGACACCCACAAGACGCGGGAAACGGCTCGCTCCGACGTTAGCGCCGCGCACGGAAGTTAGCGTAAACTAAACTCTTTTCTACATACATACATAGATTCACGCCTGTCTCCCAGAGGGGTAGGCAGAGACTACAGATTTCCATTTGCTACGATTCTGACACACCCTGGCTTCATTCACTTTCATCACATTCCTCATACACGCTCGCCGGTTTAAGGTGCTTTTAACCTGGCCTTTGTCCAAAACGTCTCCGATCTGATCAAGAAACGTTAGCCTAGGTCTGCCTCTTACGACTGTTTCGTTCATACTAGCTTTATAATGTTTCTTAGTCAGTCTTTTCTCGTCCATTCTTTCTACATGCCCAAACCAGCTTAACATACCCTTTTCTATTCTTGTCACTACATCCACTTTTATGCCGCATCTCTCTCTAATCACACTATTCCTTATTCTATCTTTCACAGACACACCACATATGTCTCTCAGCGCTCTCATTTCTACAGCATTTATTCTGCTCTCATGCTTCTTTTGCCATACCCAACTTTCACTTCCATGCATAAGTGTAGGCACTAATTAAATAGTCCTCTATGAACAGCCAAAAGTGCATTTTCGGATACATTATGACTGTTCATAAAAGCGCGTAGAGCGCCATTCACTTTATTGCCAGCAATCGTTCTTCTTTCAATACCTCCCCCATGTTTACCATCCCTTGTAAACAAAGTACCCAAATATACAAACTCTTTCACTTGCTCCACTTGTTCTCTATCAATCATAATATTACACATCATCATGCACTCCTCATTTTCAAGTACCATTACTTTCGTCTTGCTTAAATTTATTTTCATTCTTTTACTCTCAAAAGCACCATGCATAATAGTTACCATCGCCTGCAACTCTTCCGCCGATGACGCAAGTATTACTTAGTCGTCGGCATAAAGAAGACATTTGACAAGTAACTCATTCATTCTTAATCCCCATTCACAATCTTTAAAATCTGTCCATGTATAGGTTATACAGCCAAGGTGACGCTACACATCCTTGTCTAACACGCTTTTATTAGCTTGGTTTGTATGTATCTATGTGTCTATGTAATAGAATCTTTGAACGTGATTTTCACTCCTTTCAAACCGACGGATTGATTTGAAACTTTGCACACTTATCGAGGAACGATGACAATACAATAATTTAGAAATTTATATAAATTAAAATAAAAAACACGCATTATTAAAAAAAAAACAAATTAAAAAGTAGAAAATAATTTAATAATTTTCTACCTTTTAGTTTGGTTTTATTAATCAAACGTGTATTTTTGATTTTTAAATTATTATTTATTTGAAACAAAACCATTCTCTGTATTTTTCTGATTCATCGAATGTTGCTATTACGTTATATTTCTGTGTAAATATTTTATAAGTTTTTATTGGCTAACGCAATATTTGATGTGCTATAAATTACGGTGTCAAAACTCAAATATATACATTCTGATATCTGGAGTCTACGTGTTACTATACCGTGTCACTACCCTCAACCTCCAAAGTGGTGACCCCGAAGTGATAACAGCGGATCGTATAGCTAGCATTGTCTATCAACATTGGGTATCACGCTTCGGATGCCCGACAACAATAACAACAGATCAAAGCCGACAATTCGAGTCAGCTGTTTCAAAATTTAATGAAAACAATGGGTACTAAGAAACATCGTACAACATCGTACCACCCACAAAGCAACGGCATAGTAGACCGATGGCTTCGCCCGCTCTAAAACTTACCTACACAAGTAGATACATGGATTGACGAGTTACCTAGTGCTACTTGGATTACGCGCCGTTTTGCGCACCGACACAGGTGTAAGCGCCGCCGAGCTCACCTACGGCTACAACTTACGTTTACCCGGCGAATTTTTTGCACCAAGCAATGCCACATCTAATATGGGTTATACTTACTTTGGAAATTGCGAAACATAATTCATGTAAACAAGCCGCAAATCGTCACCGAACATCACAGTAACAATAAGAGTGTGTTTATACATCAAGACCTACTCGATTGCACTCATGTGTTTATTAGGATAGATGCAATTAAGAAGCCAGTTAAAGCACCTTAAAAAGGCCTCTACCGAGTGATAAACCAAACAGGTAAAGTATTTACTATACAATTATGTACTGGATCGACAAGCAAATATCTCGATTGATCATTTGAAACCTGCATAAGTCATAATAGAAGAGAGCAACCAACATACCAGTACCTTACCTCCAAGCAACATTACAATTACCATACCTTCCAGCAACATACCCGTTACCCAAGAACCTGTGATCTCATCGCAACATACTGTCGACAAGCGACAAATACCTAAACCTTGTCTGCGAACCACCATGATGTCACAGCCAGCCACGGTAACACGCTCGGGCCGTGTCGAATCTTAAATAATAAATTGATCACTAAGTAGGTACCTATATCATAACGCAAATACGCAAAAAACAAATTGTAAAAGGCTAATGAACCAACGTTAATAATCCCGTTCTTCAAAATGGTGCCAATGTCAAATACTTACTTACATAATAAACAATTTTCTTAAGGTTAGCGCATAGTTATGGCTTATAACTAAGTAAGTATAATAATGAGTCTCGGTCACCAAACGTCTTTGACCACAAGGAAATGAGGTCGGTAATACAAATTACCGACCTCATTTCCTCTGTTTGGACTTAGATAATAGCGTTTATTTCAATGTCTGATCCCATAAAAACTCAAGTCACTCTGGTATCTAACCGCATTTTTCATTTCTTTTACCCATTGAACTGAACCAGCCTATGCATTTTTGAACAGACAAGTACCTACCTATTTTATTTATCAAAGCTAGGTACTTACTGGAGAGCTACCTTAATCCTACTAAAATTTAATTGTAAAACTTATTTGAATGCATGTTACTCACTACGCGACAATGCTGAAGCATAATATCATATTATAAGCCAGACTGATGGTATTATACTTGCCATCGAACGGGCTGTATGTTTCTTTGCCACATGCATTCTCATATCGATCGGTACCGGAATAACGAACAGACTAACCTAACGTTCTTAACAAGTTTTTGAACGCACACTATGCACGTCAAAAATGTACGTTCTATCATCTGTCACATTTTGACATGTCATGTCTACAACTTGGCACGTTCCATACTATACTTACATAGTTTATATAACGTGAAAAAGAGATACCCAAATATATTTTGAGTAAAGTAGAAAAGAATAAAAAAATACAGCCCGAAAATATACTTTATTACCTATATGACATTTCGCATAGTTTCATTGTCCGTTTGTTTTCTTTTTCCGGATAGGTCGTAAACGCTAAATAATTCCTAAAAATGGAGAAAGATTTAGATAAAGTAGTTGAAGAAATAATGTCTACTCCGAACGTGAGTGGTTGTCTTGTCGCTGATCATCAGGGCTTATGTTTAGCAGCAAAGGGGACAGCTCATGTGGACTCTGCGGGTATTATTGTTGCGATATCAGAGCAGGCGTGTAAGATACAGCCTAACTTGAAGCCACCCACTGTATGTTTAGAGACGGATAAGAAGCAGTGCTTAATTCAACGTCACGGAACCATCACTGGTGCGATATTTAAACAGAAGGCGTAATAGGTAAATACCTTTTTAACTATCTTGAAGTTACATTTCACTTTAACATATCTTTGTGACTGTGCTAGTTATAACTCATTGAGATAACCGAGGCTTAAACAGTTAGAATATTGGACAGGAAAAATAAATTATAACAGTCAAATATACAGAAAGAATAATAGTATATAATGCTTTTTATAAAAAATAAAATACACTAGGGTTTAAAATATTTCATTGCTTACTTAAATTTTTCTGCCAACCCAATGTCCAGGTCCAGTCATTTAGAATCTACCTCTCTAAACATACAAACTATCTTGAAGAAAATTATTTCTAAAATTTCTGCTAGCAATGATAATTCTCAAATCTTGGTCAACTGTCAAACACGGAATTTTGTACCATGAATGACATGAATGAAGTAATAAACTTCATTCTAAAACATAACTAGCAAAATGTGGGTTTAACCCGTCAATTATTAGAATGCTAAACATAATTGAAAACCTATTTTGTCTGGCCATCAGTGTGCTGCTGATACTCTATAGCCTATTGAGTCTGAGATACAGGTATATTAAACTTACATTTTGCCTGCTATGTTTCAGGGCAATAAGATTATCTCCAAAGCGGTAATCTAATAATCTTTGTAGTATTTCATCATATATAATATTGCCTGGCTAACTGATCACTTTGTCATTTACTGAAATACACAATTTATTCCTATTTACAGATTTATAAGCTAAGTAAGAGCTCTATTAGGCTTCAAAGAAGACTGATGGACTTATCTTAAGAAATAAACAGCAATTAACAAAATTATTTGAATATAATAAGAAGAGCTGCATGAGACGGGGTAATTTCAAAGGCTTTTTATTATCTTGAACTATAATTATTGTACCTAAATATTATTGTTTTTATATGTATTATGTTTGTATAACTAGAATAAGAATGTAAATAAATTATATATTATTGTAAACCTGTTTTTTATAGTATCCCACACTAGGAATAACTGCTGTTGCAAGGAACTTTACCAATGTTAAAAGAATGACAAAGAAAACTGGATTCAGAGCAACTATTTGTGGTTAACACAAACTTTGTGGGGTGTCCCATTTGGTGATTGAACTGAAATTATAATGTAATAATTGAGTGAATGTAAGGTACAATTCTTTTCACTCAATTTGTCACTATTACAGTACAAAATATTGTGTGATCCCAAAATATTGTATGGGTCTTCTTTGTACTGTAATTGTCATTTTTAAATCTTGCTATTAATTATCCTGTTAGATTATTATGTTAGATTAATCCCTAGTGTCAGTGGTGGCACCAACATATAACACTCTATAAGCCTGGCTGTACTTATTTTAATGCTTGATGCCAAACATAATTATAATAATAATAATAAAGCCTTTATTTCCCTAACACACATAAAAAAAATGTTAACAGTTAAAAGTAAAAATCTTGAAAATAAAAAGTAAATCTAAAAGTAAAAATCTACACTTATATTATAGAATATCCCTTGTTTCGGTATGCCTTAAGGCCTCCTCCAACTCTTTCCAGTGCATTCTGTCTGGCGCCACTCTTATCCATAGGGATCCCAAAGTCATATTCAAATCGTCCGTCCATCTTTTTGCTTTACGATCTCGACTTCTAGAGCCATCCCTTGGGTACCAAACTGTTACCTGTTTACTCCATTTCTTCTTTTAGTAACGGAGCATATGTCCAGACCACCTCCATTTTTGTTGATCGATATGCGACAGGATATCTATTAATTCAGTTTTTGCCTGATGACTGTATTTCTGACTTTGTCTTTTGTTTCAGACCTGCTCCTTTCCATACCTCTCTGACGTTTTGCTAATTTGTCCCTATGGCATTTCGTCAAAGCCCAGGTTTCACAGACATAAGTGATGCAGGGTAGGATACAGATATCAAGTCTTGTTGATCTTCATGCCCAGTTCCTTGCTTTTAATTATTTCTTTCAAGGCCCAGTATTTTTCCACCCACTCGCAATTCTTTTGTCTATTTCTTTGGACATTTGGTCATTTGGCTATATAATCTGGCCCAGATGTACATATTCTTCTACGTATTCGAGTTTCTACCTATTGATGGTTATGTCTGTGGGTATTGAATTTGTAATTATTTTAGTTTTGCTTGAATTCATTTCTAGACCTACTTAACATGAATAGTTATATTTAATATAGCACTGCATAGTGAAGCCTTACAGGTTTGATTTGAGTGTGTTGCGAGCCCAACCACGACAGAAATACATGTATAGCCTCTAAAAGATGATGTATTACACATTAAGCACCTTCTCAGGCCGTCAAAGTAGAGACACCTCAACATCGCCTCGGCTGCTATGAGGACGATGTGGAGGCCACTGCTCTTAGACCACACGACTGCTTACCATCAGGCGGAGTGTGGTCATTTTGACGAGCAAAATAAAAAAAAAAAAAAAAAAAAAACAGACACATTAAACTATGGGTTTAGCTCTCTCGTGGTTGTGCACAAGCATATTGGCTTCCTTTGGGCAAAGGGCCAAACTATTAGCGCCTAAACTAAGAATTTATTGACAGGAAAACCCAATAAATACGCCCAACCCAGGCATCGAACCTGTGACCTCAAATACAGCGGCATTCACTCTACTGAGCCAACCAAGTATTATTCATTTTATTTACAGTTAATAAATTAATATATTGAACTCGTTTTATTCTGAAACTAGGTACGCTACTTTCAAGTTCTTGATGTCAAGTAATGGCAAACATATGATAGGTAATAAAAAAAAAATTAATTACTGTTTTAGGTATATTAAAATTATTATTTAAGCTTATATCTATTTAGGATACTTTAAATACTGCTGATTATATACAATCCTGGCGAATGCCTTGGGCTTTCAGCTGCACAAATTTATTTCATCACTAAAGATACAGACTAGGTCTGCGCCAGCATGAGGATTCTGGCCCTATTACTTGCGACTTTGTGTACGTTAATTGTATGTATTTGTAAAGTACCCTTCTTTACAAACATAACTAACAAATACGAAGTCCATCCAAACTCGGCAGGATCATATGCAGATCACAAATAATTGTCCTCCGTGGGATTCGAACCAAAAACCCTACCCCCGCTGCACGAGGCTCCCATCCTTTTTCTACCTCAAGAAACGCGCTGCCTAATTCAAAAACGCCTAATTTGGATCTTTATTCAAGCCGGTTTAACAGTTCCTACATATCTGTAGATTAATTTCATCTGACAATATACTCATTTCAATTAGTTTATAGCACTCCATAATGTATACACAGGTCTTATAAAATAAATGTAGAAAGAAACAATTATGAACCCCGTCGGGCATGGCAAAATTAGGTCAGAAGAACGAACATTTTATCATAAAAGGCATAAGAAAGGTAAACACGAATAAAATAAGATCGAAAGAAAACACCATATTTCAATATACACACATTTATTACAGATATGCTTTCCTAAATAGTAACATTAACTTGACGAGAAACAACTGCAACTGCTTACACTATACAACTAATGTGTATGCGCATACGTATACCCTTACTGTACGAACGAACAATCATTTACTAACCCGGTGTCAGTGCAGGGATAAATATTGTGGACAATATGTACACAACTATATTTTATAGTCTATTATAGGGCTAAAATTGGGCTAACTTTGTCCTAAGTTCAGCGATGATGCTTACTTTGACCCAGGTTGAGCATTAAGAAAATTGATCATATACAACCTGCTTTGCTTGTAGTGGCTAATCACGCATCCTGGTATATTTCGATAACGGTATTGGCATGTAATTGTTATTTATACTTTTATGGTGACAAAGGATCATAGGACTCACCGAATGGTCATTAACCATTACTTATGAATACTTTTAGCAAGATGCCAATTCTGAAAAATATCCTTCTTGTCCCTTTGGACATTTATTAGGATAGTTTAGCAGACTTTATTATCAATGCCAGGAGTCTGGCCACTACAATAAATAATATGGCTGCAGAACGGCGTCAGTTGAGCATGCTCGCAGACTGTAAGGTTTCAGACACTCACCCCACAATTATAATAAATTACCCTTAATACAATGTTATATACTTTAAAACTATAAACATTGAATAACATCTTTAGGTGACAACATTCTAATATGTGAATTTAATTACATTTTATATTTTGTAATACATTTAGTTTTATATATTTTTATCTCTGCACTAATCCTAAGTGTATAAGCAACATAACTATCAACGATATCCATTACTATTGTCCAGAACTGAACTAACTCAAGTTGCAAATGTTTAGCTAAGTATATGACATGACGTCTCAACTTATCAATTTTAATCATAGCATATACTATATACAATCTCAACGTAAATTCTTATTTTAACAATTAATTCGCTTAATATACATAAATAAATCGATGCATAAAAAATTATGATGCCATAATTTAAAAATATTTCATGGTAAAAATAAGGAAGCACATAACACTCAATCATTCCAACAGTGTTGCAAGTTAATACATTCATTTCTTATATTAAAACTAGCAACACTATGTATAAATTTAAATTAAAAAAATCCTTCACTAAAATATTGGCTGTGTGTGAGCAAAATTGTTAAAAACTAGCAAAATATTACCTAAGACTAGGGCCATTCTTATACACAATAATACTTACGCAGTCGCTGTGGCTTTTATCCTTTTTATTTTACAAAAATATCTTGCAATTACAGTAACAGTGATACTTTTATTCTATTCATATTATGGTGTGGAACAATTTCATAATGGCTATATGTGTCAAATATTATTCTTTAGATTAGAACCTGACCTGTCTGTTGACATCGTGAATTTCTTAAACCGTATTCATGGTTGAAACCATGCACGTAACATCAATAAGAGGTATTTGTTTCGTCAGGCGGCGCCACTTGCAATAAAGACATATAACTGGTTTTATACATGAGCGCCACCTGCCGTCCGATTTAAATGGTATCTTTAATTTGTGAAGAGATTGGTAGATTAACTGTTAATAATATTTATGTGAAATATGGACTGACCAAGGGTATATTTAACAACAGGTATATATAATGGACAATTGTCCTTTAAACTCGAACAAATATCTATAAAATGTGAGATGTCTTGTGTAGTATTCAAGTGCGACCCATCCTACACGTTAACATGTCTAAACATTTATACACTGCATCAACAATTGACATTGTTGTAACAATGTTTTTATAAATAATCGCAGGAACTACACACAACTAGTAAGTTTTGTATCAATCATGCAAGACATAATATACTTTATATATAAAAGACTAAAGGGCTAGAAAGAAGACCCATATATCAGTACAATTTGGAATGCGTACGGTACGTAGGTATCCAATGCCCTAGTAACAGTTTAACATTCGAGAGGGCGCCAGTATCGAACGACCTTTTTATTCTAAGACTTATAGGTTAAACACATGCGTTAATCTTAAATTAAATAAGACTGACTCAAAGACCGATCCGTGAGACCGTGTTGGCGCCCTAGAAATATAAAAATTATTACCAGACATAAAAACCTTTTTTATAGTCTTTAATTAAACACAGCGATACAAATGCTTCCGTAATTAAAAAAAAAATAAAGTTCATAAGGACGATATGATTACAACCCTAGCGTATGGGAACATACACCTCAATATATACCATACAAATTAACATTTTACATCAATGTCAAGAAAATTTTGCTAACTATTAAATACTTTAATTTTGATCAAACTCGTTTACAAACATGGCCACACCTATACAAGTTTGAATTAATAAATATAATTTATGATAATAACGATATGACAAATTATAATGAGCAAAATAAAGTACATAAATCCTTTTTCAAGTCTCATTTAATTTATTAGATTTTTGTGTGTGGTCACACTTACAATTTTGTGTAAATTCCAACTGTCAAAATAATTATCTATGCGCCTGCTCAGTAGAGCGAGTTCGTATAATGGATATGTATAAATTATAGGCTTTTAATGAATTGTTTGTTAGGGATTCAGATGTGCTTGGACAATTATTTTCATTTATTTTATAATTTATTAGTACAATCATTATAGTTTCTAGTTAATAATTATTAGCATACTTCCCTAATGTGTAAAACCGCATCATAATCATTACGACGCAATTTTATACACGAATATGATAACTAGAAACTATCATTATGGTACTAACAGTATATTTAAGTACTTAATAATTATACATAATTATATAATTATGTGGTACTTCTAGCATCTTAACGTACAAATAAATTAAAGTTTCTAGCGGACAAATGTCTGCATACTTTCTAATGTATAAAACCGCATCATCAATCTACGACGCAGTTTTATACACGAATACGATACTAAATTATTCAATATAATGTATAATTTATATGAAGTATGTCCCAGCACATTTGACCTCGCAAAATAATCACATAGCCCGCTAAAACAAAACAACCCACGGGACTCCCTGTCTACGATAACTTAACATTAACAATTAACTATACTATTAACAGCCCTCGACTACATTACGATTACAAACTTCTACCTACAAGAACGAATAAATATAGAAGATGCCATGAAAGATACATTCATAGTCGAAGATGATACACTTTAAATAGAAATTACTCAGCCATGACTCCACGAATTGACAAAGCGATTATAATACAAGAATTCTGAACATATTCCTAAATGGACGAGAATGAAATGTGCTCCGAAACTCATCGTAGTTGTCCTCGAAGTCATGACTTTATTAGTTTTAATTGCAGATATTCAATTAAGTAGATAAAGCAAATTGACTTGTTATTTGATATTAACCCTATTCATCTAATAAATCATCTCTCAGTATGACAAGGTTTAGATCTTAGTCCACCACGCTAGTCCAGTGACGTTACTTAACAAATGTTGCAAGCGAATGTTTACAACATTCGCTTGCAACATGTACGAAGTCGTCTCTAAAAAGATGAACAATGTAACGCGTTTGCTTGCCAAACTGTAATGCAGCAGAAATAAGATGGTTATTTCTTGTTGAATTGATATCATATAATAGGTGCAAAGTTTGTACAATTTGCGTTAACTACTTATTTATATACCGGTATTTATTACATTAGCCATTTATTTAATCTTTACATAAATAATATTTTCCTACAAAAGTTACTTTTGTCCGAGTTCCCTTTTGTTATTAATAGATTCCAAATGCGTTGGTCCTTTATTATGAACAATGTTATTATTAAAAAGACCACATTATTATCTATTGCGACCTATAAACTTGTATTACTCATTTAGTCCTCTCATGGGCGAAGCGATATGGTACAACACTAGTATATGTGCTTATTTGATAAACCTCTATAGTTATAACAAATAATTGAATATTATAATACATGCTGAATATTATCATAGACAAAAATATTAACTATCTACAAGCATAATCACAAAAAGAAATAATTGGCAATACTATTATTTTGTATGGAGGACACTGGTTTTTGTTGGCAACACTAAACTAAGAGTGTGGAATAATGTGTCGGGAGACAGGAAAGCATTCACATAGTCACACTGACACCATTACAAAATGTCTTTAAAGTCTTGAAGATTTACTCTGCGCTCCTAAGCACCAAAATTATACCGAAAGAGAATTATAAAATATATATTAAAGACGTATTCCTTGAAATATTGCATTTAACGTCACAACACGCACAAATAAAGACTATGCTATGTGTCTAGTATTCATATTCTACGTGAGTAATACTAAACTACATAATAATACTAAACAGAATAAAAACTTCTTAAATAATTCAAGAAGGAACCGAACAACTTTTGAGATTTATTAACATGGCTATCATGTGACGACATGACAATGGGACAATACCACATAGCCTTGTCTTCATCCAACAGAGATAGAGACCGATCTTTATATTTCTGGAATATATTTTTACTTATTTGGAATCAGTGAAAAAATATGTATATGCCAGTATTTTTATATTAAATATAAGAATATTGGCAGATTCGTCTTTTTCCTTTTCACGGCAGCATAGTAGGGAATACTTTCCACTACTTGCCAAAAACATCCAAAAAGTAGTATTAAAGTAGAGGGAGTATGTAGTGGTGGTACCAGGAGCGCAGTAGCCAGCAGGAGAGCGGCGGGATCAGTTGCGCGGGGCGCCGGTGAAGCTGGTGGGCTGCTCGTTGGTGACGAGCGTGGCGCGCGGGGCGCTCGTGGGCTGCCCCGACTCCAGGTTCGCCGCCGACGTCCTCATATCGTCTATCGATGCTCTGAAAATATTTTTCTTCCATTAGTTTACTCAATGGTTGCAGAGAAGCATAAGCTTAAAAACGTCAATCCGTCTACTTAATAGATAATCTTTCTTTCATTGAAATTAACAAGCTTGAAACCGGCTACTTCAGTAAAGGGTCTACAATAAAATGTACTAATATAACTAATAACTAATAACTTATTACCAAAATGATTAAGTCTAGTCATACAATCTGGAAAAATTATAAAATTGACGATTTTAAGCTGATATGTCGAATAGGCACGAGGCAGGTACTAGCGGCCTATAGTGCATACATAATGACAGGGGATTTTTCCCACATAGACACAAGACTTGCTCGATACGTAACATTCATACATAAACGCAGCGACACATACGCGCGGGTATCACGATTACCTTAGATCAATTTCGAGGTACGCACGGGTCTATGTATAAGCGCATTTGTTTCACAAATTCTGTTGACCCAATCATTTGCTTAACGTAGTTTGTGTTGATGTGTTTAAAATGGAAGCTGTTTACCAAGTAACAGTTACGTAACCAGCAAATGGAAATATACAAAATGTTATTTTTTATAAAATACCGCATATTTTAATATTTCACTTAACTGTCATTATATTAGCACGTAGAGAGTCTACGAAAAAATTTCGTGTATGTATCGTTCAAATGAAAGTGTAAACTGAAACAAAATTAATGAAATATTCTTGGTATATGTAATACCTTATACGTGCATTTTGTTTTAAATATATTTCCTAAATATAACTATCCTCTTAAAGAAAACACCGCCAAATAAAATAATTCTTGTTTTGAATAACAACATGAATAAAAAAATTAATGATGATTAATGTGCTGCTGGCTGGAAATAAAATATGAGAAAACTGTGCTATAAAATAAAACAAAAATGTTAGTAAAGTCATGCAGAAAAGCTGGCAACTTTGGCCCATGCAACTAGCTCGTCCTAAAGGGAGCATGTCAACTGTGTTTTGACAGAACTCAGTATGAACACTTGGCGTGCCTTTAGTTGGGACGCCAGACATCGGGGTCCTCCATAAGGGTGACGTTGTGGTCGTGCGAGCCCTGCAGCGGAGCGCCGGGGGGCGTGCTGCCTCCCGCCGCCATCGCCGCCATATCGTCGCGAGACCCCCTGCACGTCACACACGTCACACACACGAGCACACACAGTTATTCACAAGTTATTGTTACACACACATTACATATTAATATAGTCCCGCCTTATATGTGTGGGTTCTTCTCCTATCCTCGTTCCAAATTCAAATATTAAAAGGTGTATTCACGCACACATATAAGGTTTCTGCACACATATGTGAATCAAAAGAACTATAAGCGTTAAGTAAATATATACCTTAATCCAACTAACCTAAAGCTGAAAGTTATGCAGCATCCCCTTCTACACTACGCGTGTATTTAGATAGATTTGTTTTCCAGGTATGAATATCTATCACAAAGCGAATTATCCCATTGCTGTACATTACAGGGTAAGAAAGCACAAATGCATAGTATTACACCCACACACAACTTACTGCAAGAAAACTGTTGAAAATGCTTAAAAGGAGACTCCACAAACTAACTTAAGGATATTTATTGTTAAAACGAAAAAAACAAAAAAAAATTGCGGTTTATCCCAAAATGACTTCAGTAAAGAATTTTTTTTTGCGTAAAAGAATCCTAAATGTAGTTAATTTAATCTTAAATACTTTACGCATATGTATGATAAATAAGACAAATCTTAAAACAATTTGAAATTGTGCACTATTAAGACATCTTTAAAGAAATTCGCAAAGACTGGACTTTTTATATGACATGATGTACACAGTTAATTCATCGATAGTGTTATATTATGTATATCATAACATCCCAACAATACATAAGGTCATTAATTAATATTAACCCTCAAGTGCATGCTAGGGTAAAACCCTTAAAGACCCTAAGCAGTAAAACCACATATCTGGTATATCCCTAGAGCCATAATACAGTATTGAAATTATGAAATAAATTAAACACTGGTGAATGTGGCAATATTATTTTTAAATATATGAATTTCTATCTACAATCTGTCTTCAGCTGTATTCATTTTATAGAATCAAAGGCTCTATTACCTCGTCCAGTCTAGCTCGATGCTAGAAAAATTCCATTGGTATTGTCTTTGAGTAACCAGGGATAATGCTTACACGTTTATAAATTTTAATTCAATGCGTTAAGTAATGCAGAATTGTCACTTTTAATACCCATATTATATGAGAGGTACATATCGTGGATTCAAACCCAAGACTTTTGAGTTGATAATTTAATAGTCTCTTTATGTGATCATCGCAGCGTTTAGTTATTAACGTTAATTAAATCACCCATAGTAGTAGCACAGTCTAAAGCCAAGCCATACAGTTTTAACAAGTATGGAACTTCACAATTCTTGCTCTTGCATTGCGGTGCAAGGCATTCGAACAGTACCAGCTAACAGTTCGATTAGCCGGTACGTACGTCATCTGTAAACCTTCGTAAAAACTGTATAGGCTAGCTTTAGACGTTGGTAGTAAAATGTGAGTAGGAAGGCGTCACACAGTAGAGAGGGCAGAGCCAGGCGGGTGTGCATGTATACTGACTTTTTGCCGAGCGCCATCATGCCGTAGATGATGCCGGTGGCGAAGATGAGTCCGCTGCCGAACCACGTGCTCATGCTCAGGAAGCACATGAAGAATGGAGGCACCGACAAACTGGAAATAAACAAATATACAATATTAATAATCATCTTTGTCAATCAATGTTCGTTTTCTCTCTTTTTCTTTTTCTTTATAAAGACCGCATTTGGAATAAGGGGGCGTCCATAAATTACGTGAGGTGTTTTTTTTAATTTTCTGCCCCTCCCTCCCCCCCTTGTGAGATGTCGTGAGATTTTATTCAACCCCCTCCCCCATCTCCCAATCTCACGTGAGATTTTTCAAAATGTGAGTTTCTTACGTAAACGCGTTGGATTGTTATTGTAAAAAGAAAAAAACAAATTTGCTTTGTGCTTTTATTTACGACTAGTTATGACTAGTAATCAATGTTGCTGAGAGTTTAATTATAAGTGTAATAAAAATTTAACAATAGAATACTTAAATCGTAACTACTTAGATTAAAAAAGAGTATCTACTCTAATTCAGTCCATGGAGAATCATGCACGGTCTCAAGAGAGACTATTGGAACCAACATGTCCAAAGCTATTTGGTATAAAACAAATATGGTGGTTTGACAGTAAGTAAATGTATAACGTCGAAGTATGAATGAAATTATTTTCTTTTGAACGAATTCGTGAATGATCTTTATCGTATTACGATTACGCTTAAGATTAAATCTTATGCATGTACAATCTGGATTAAATGGACCAAAATAGTATAATTTTTGTTTTTGTTTCAATCAGAAAAAAAAATTGCGTGATATTTGCCGACACCCCCCCTCTCTCCAACGTAAGATTAGATGAGATTTGACTCGACCCCCTCCCCCCCTTAAACACCTCACGTAATTTATGGACGCCCCCTAATTGCTGTGCCGCGGGGGATATTACAAACATTTAAACAGCAGACAGAAGGAGCAATATTGGCTGCCTCGTTGATGCTTTATTTAAGATATCTCGAAATTTGGGTTACAAGTTCCCAAAATTAAAAATAAAGATAAAAACAATAACAATAAAATTATTGTTTGTATCTTTAGTTTTTTTTATAGTCAGTAGTATATGGCATAATGGCTGCGACACCTTGTAAACCTGAGATGTAAAATACTGAAATTATATTTAATTGGCGATTTAAAAGAGTGGCCGTGAGTTTCTTGCAGGTTTCTTCTCATAGGCTCAACCCTTTGCCTGAACCTAGCAACTAACCTAAATGTAGCTTTAGTAACTTAGTAAACTCACTAACCCATATATGTTGACGTTCATAAGTGTTACTTTGTGACCTAAATGAATAAATGATTTTTGACTTTGACTTTAAACTCTTGTTAACACCTGCAGATGAGCTGACATGCTTGTGGTATGAGTGGATTAACCTGTCGATTGCAAGACCTACGCCTTATCCATTAGGTTACCGCCGTTTAAATATCCATGATGGATGACACAGTAAGCCGGATTTTAGGTCGTATTTGGAGGTACAGCTCCTGAAACTGTGCACTATGAAGCAAACTAAGGACGCCTAAATATTATTGTAGGTAAAAGATAATGACTATTAAAAGCAATGCCTTGTTTACACGGCACGTCAGATAACACTTATTTATGATACACGCGTTCTATACATATATAGTATACATGTTTTTCATTGTGTAAAAATTATCGAGTAATTTCTATATTTGACGCCATTTTTTTTTTAAAGACAACTTTTGGCTCCTTTTATCACACCTGTGTCGCGGAAGGCTTTACAAGCTTTAAAACAACGGGCACAATGAATATCCTGACTCAGAATAATCATTAGTGGATCACACAATTTTTTGTCCCGTGTGGGATTCGAACCCGCTTAAACCACTTCACCATTTGTGCTGTTATTTTAGTAGTCTCGGCAGCGCTGCGGGTTTTATGCGAGTGCTATGTGTGAGGTCTCGACTTCGTTTGCCATGTCGGGCAGTGTTATTGGGTTCAAGAAATTCTTGGTAGCTACACGGAGTTTTCAACTGGGTCCGGTAATAAGCCCACTCTCATTACTTAAAACAATGCTTAGAGCAAAGGTACACAGACATTTTTCTCATAGAATACTTTCAAAATTTAGCTGGTCCCGGTGGACACCCTGCAGCTAGAAATTTAATTCGTCAAGTAAAATCGGTATATTCGTATTCTCGGGTCTTCAGCGAGTGGTATTCCTGTAAAATATCCATCATTATCTGCCTACATTGATAGGTGAAGTCAAAGCAATATTTTAGTTCTTCACTATCGAAAGCATATAAAATTTCGTGGACACCCGCTTACGAATTGTAAACCCCCATTTTTTTGTCACGCCTACGTAGACTCCCGTGGAACCCTGGGGGTCCACCTCGAACACTTTGAGAACTGAGGTCTTAGACTCATGTCAGTGTAACACACTGCTGACGACTTCGATGGCGTAGTGGTTAGTGTAACCGACTGCCGCGTCTGAGGTCGCGGGTACGATTCCCGTATAAGTCAAACATTTGTGTGCATAAACATGGATGTTTATCTTGATCTGGGTGTTTCTATGTATTTACAAAAAAGAAGTATATACATATGTATGTGTATCCATTGTCTAGTACCCATAGTACAAGCTCTGCTTAGTTTGGGCTAGATGGTCTTGTGTGAATGTGATAGAATATTATATTATTATACTTACTAAGTTATTCTACTACGATACGATTATAGGGCAATGTTAGACTAAAATATCTCACCCAATGTAAAGCGCGGCCTTATTCCAGTAAGGCCTGGTCTCCACCTTATCGCTGAGGGTCTGCACGTAGTCGATGAAGAAGCAGCAGCACGGCGCCTCGCACACTATGATGATGAAGCCCGCCAGCATCTGCCAGATACCCGCGATCAGACACCCCACGTTCAGCACCACGATACTGATGCAGTTCAGGAGCCCGAGGATTATCGCGACTGGAATAGAATGGTGACATATCAAGACATCTGATTACACGGATGGTTGAATGGTTAGAGCGATTACTACTTATGGCATTATGTGACTTCGATTTGGGAAAAGCAATAATTGTGATCTGTAACTAGTCGTTCTCTGTCTGAGTGTTATTTGTCTGAAGTTTTGTTTTGTAGCGACTATCGACATTCGATCTTGTGCTCCAACCCTTAGTCGCAGGAAATCATGAATCATCCAACTTACGATAATTTAGAGTCGAAATATATGTACCTATGTATATATGACCAGCTTTTGCTCGTTGCTTCGCTCGCGTAAGGGTATGTTAGTAACATTACTATTTTTTTAAATACTTAATATTTTGCACGTGTTCGGTGTAATTAAGTTTCTTATGGAGAAAGATTTTTTAAAATCCGATGATTAGTTTTTGAGTTAAGCTCTTACAAACAAACATACAAACAAAAAGGTACTCAATATTTCTTCTTTATAATATTAGTATAGATAGACCACATACAGCGCCAGCCCTAGCCATTGATCAGGGTAGAGCGAGATTGTCTTTCGGCGCCCCGTTAATCGACGCTTTAAATTACTTCACGTAAATTCATTAAATGGTTTTATATAAATAATTCCCAAATTTTCAATACTGCGCTTCAGTTTACCCAAATTTGCGCTGGAAATTGCCGCCTAGACCGAACACTCCTCTCACTTTACCCCCCAGGGCCGGCGCTGATCACACAAATAATAATGCCATGTGTAAATTAAAACTATTTATATTTAAATTTATACTTTTCTCCGACGTTTCGGTTGCTTTACAGCAGCCATGGTTACGGGGAGACTAAGATGGTAGTTGTCTCAATGTTCTAAAGTATAGTTATTTCAAGGTACCTGAACATAATTTAACCATCTGTGATCCTATTTACGCAGAATAGTTTTAATTAATTTAAATAGCTTAAATTGTAGTAGAATTCAATAATAGTAGTGTTATAGTTCAAAATTATGTAATTAAAGTGTTCTGAAATAAACAACGCGACAAAATCCGTATGAAGTAGTTTTAATTTCAAAAACTAAAAATATATACATACATATCTAGGGAGAGGGAGGTAGAGTCGTATTTTAACTATATATCCATATATCGTCAGTCATCTTTTAGCACCAGGCTCATTTTCACGCTTCGTGCTGCTTTTAAGTTCGATACTTGCGTTAGGCAAAGTATAATTAAACTTATTTTCAGGCAACTCTCAGTAGCAACACGGAATCTGGGATTGCGCCCGTTAAATATCATAATGCATTGACGCATACCCCTCCGCGGAGGCGGGCGGAGGGATTATGTCGGACTCGACGGGGTAAAAGAAAAGATGGAATAAGAAGAATAATGTACCTCCCGGAATACCGACTAAACCTACCACGGTGTTCCTCGACAAAACCGCTATAGACGGGGCCGCGCGAATCACTTGCGCATGCAGTCGCGACCCAGGCGAGGTTTCGGCCCGCCGTATGAAACGGCAGGCCACTACGCGAAGTGACCTACCCAAAGGACTCACTCTCTATTATACCCTACTGTCCCCCCCTCCCTAGAGGGGAGACGGACTCGACACAGAGCCGCGCGTGGGAACACGCACGCCGCCTCACGGACCTGGTGCTGATTGGATGGCGGGCAGGACCCACAAAGCCCGCCACCCCCAGGTCAAACCTCAGGGTGGCTGGAGGTCATCTCGCACCCTCCGAAGCCCGGCTCTGCTGTTGGGGAGAGGGTTTAAGCACTCCCTCTCCCGCTCCGCCGCCTCCTTGATGGAAATCACTTCCTCACAGAAGGAGGCGACGGCGTTCCACGATCTCTCACTCCAGACCATAGACTGAACTACGGCCGGGAGCGAGAGGGCAACAGATCCGACTGCCGCGATCAACTCATGGCGCTGCGATGCCCAGGCGGGGCAAACCGCCAAAGTGTGCAGCGCCATGTCCTCAACAACGTCACGGCAGTCGCCTCAGTGGTGACAACCGGGCGTCTCTTGCCGGCGTATACGACACAGGAACTGGCCAAAACAACCGTGGCCAGGCATTACCTGTGTCAGCCGGAAGGTGTGGGCGGCATGCCGCCTCTCCAGCCACTCAGACGTTTCGGTTGCTTTATGGCCGATGGCCCACCATCTTAGTCTCCCCGTGAACATGGCTGCTGTAAAGCAACCGAAACGTCGGGGCAAAGTGTAAACTTAAATATAAATAGTTTTAATTAAATTAAATAGCGTAGTAAAGTTCAACAATAGGAGTGTTAGTTTTCAAAATTATGTAATAAAAGTGTTTTAAAGTAAAATAAACAACGCGACAAAATCCGTATAAAGTGTTTAATTTCAACAAATATTTCCTCTTTATAATATTAGTATAGATATAGATTACGTAAACATATTATAACCGATTATTATAACCGATTTTAAAATTTTCACCATTTGATATCTTTATTATCACCGAGTACCTAAATAACATAGGCTATATGTAAATTTTTTTAAAGCACTGTTACTTACTTACCTTTTTTTTTTGATTCCCAGGAAAAAATGCTTGATGCACTATCCGCCGGCTAGGGGACGGCACCGGCGGGGCGTGTGGGACTCACCAGCCTAGTGCTGGGATACCCACTAAAAAAACCTGGGGTGTTCCCTCTCCCACCCAATGGGGGGGGCCAGTTGGGAGTCTAAAAAGATTTATCCATAGCAGGCCGAACCTACTTTTACTTACTTACCTAACCGAACCTACTTTTACAAAGCCAAGGGTTGTTTTACTATCCATACTATTTTCGGTAATATTTGCTATGGGTAAAGTAAGAAACGCATTTCGGTTGAATAAAGAAACTTTATTAAAATAATGTAATCGGATCAGTTAGGCATACTAGTTTAGGATGAGTGAAGAAATAGGATGAGACGTCATAGGATGAATACGGAACAACCCAATTTATACGCATAGAGATTGTCACGGGTACAAAAAAGGACATTGGGTAGTTTTTATAAATTCCAAAAAAAAATACAAATTGTCGGTTAACGCGGGTATGCCACGGGAAAAAATTTAGTTAACTATACATTGTGTATATCTCAGTAACTTTCTTGTAAGATTACCTACTTACGGCGAACGATGCTGTGGAATGTATGACGCCTAAACCAGTAATGTAAATAATGTCAAGTATTTCGTTACGAAAACTACCACCACCTGTTAACTATTATAAACAACGTAATACTGTTAATGAATAATATTCTTCTTTAATTTTATATTGCCTCTATAGGTCTGTGGGATATGTTTGTGTGCAATCATTTCACATGTGTTTCGACTGCCACAGCGTCGAGAGTTCGAATCCTACACGCAAAACTTTGTGTGTTCCACAAATGGTTGTTCCAAGTCCGGCTGTTCTTTGTGTCTGTTGTTTAAATGTTTGTCTAGTCCGCGATACAGGATTTATTGCTAGAGCTGAGATCACTATTATAAAAAAAAACGATTGTGAGTTCTCGATCGCGATACCTGGGTTGAGAATTTTTATTAGATTTTGTAATAGAACATTCTTAATAGCAGTACGGAGTCAAGTAAATAGTACAATATAATATCAAGTAAGTAAGAATAAATAAATTTTCTTCGATTGTAGTTTGTTTTGTAAGCCAAATCTATACTAATATTATAAAGCTGAAGAGTTTGTTTGTTTGGTTGAACGCGCTAATCTCAGGAACTACTGGTTCGAATTGAAAAATTCTCTGTCCAAAACGTACGACAAAAACAAAAAAACATAACTTCGAGAAGTCAGAGCTGCGCGCCTTGAGGATCAAACTTAAGACCTCTTCGTGGCAGTCCAACTGCCCAGCAGTCAGTTTAATACAGCGCTGATATTATTTTTATATTATTTTACAAACAGCTTGCTAAACGGATGGACAATTATCAACCTTAACTTAACCTTATGGTTAACTCATATCATATGCATGTATACGTCGGTATCGTTGACACCTGGTTCGGCCGGGACCGGTTTGTACCAAGCCGCAGTTAAACGCATCGGTCGTTTTTTACACCTATTAGAAACGGAACGCAGGTAATCGTTACCAAAGGTTTGACGACACCCTATTAAACGTTTAAGAAGATTCCCTTCACTACATATATTAGGGAAACTAAATGGTTAGTTTCTTTTTAATCAACCATACCTAATAAGCTTTTGTCATGACTTGTCTTTTGCTACTGACTATATGAAAATTCAAAAAAGCTTAATATATTGCTACGATCGAATACAGCTTTATCTTCTCCCTAGCCTTTATTATTCCCAAGTTACTTGGGGTCGGTTTTCTGGTCTAACCGGATTTGACTGGATATCAGTTTTTACACGAAGCGGCTGCCACCTGACCTCCGCAACCTGAAGGCTAACGATACCCTAAGGCTAGATCAGTATCAGGATATTATAGGGCACTGACTTCCCAATAACGACTGCCATAGATGTTCATGGCAGCCGGGACCATTCCACCCTCTGCATTGCATTCTGTTGGTCTCCCCACTTCCTATTACTAAATATTATAAAACAATGTTCTCCACCGCGTCCATCAGTCTATCTATTCGCAATAAACTCAAAAACTATTGAACGGATTTTCATGCGGTTTTTACCAATAGACAGAGTGATTAATGAGGAAGGTTTAGGTGTATCATTTGTTAAGGTTTTGTACTACCCATGCGAAGCCGGAGAGAGTCGCTAGTTATATTATAGTTAACAATATGCAAGAATAAATTCAGTATTTCCAGGAGTAATCCCTATGTATAAACAAACAAATAATAATAATATAATAATATTCTATCACATACACACAACACCATCTAGCCCAAACTAAGCAGAGCTTGTACTATGGGTACTAGACAATGGATAAACTATTTTTTGTAAATACATACATATTATACATAGAATCACCCAGACCAAGACAAACATCCATGTTCATGCACACAAATTACTTGTGCGTGAATCGAACCCGCGACCTCAGGCGTGGCAGTTGGTTACACTAACTACTACGCCATCGAGCCCGTCTTTTATTATAATCGGTATACATCCCACGTTATAGGGGCGAGCCTATTGCTGTATACCGGGCGCAATTCCAGGCAAGATATTCTTAACAGCAAAACCCAATAACAATAATTGCCTGGCCCAGGAATCGAAACCGAGACCTCAAGCACAGTAGGTGCTTTAACTACCACTGCTATATTAAGGCGGTGTGCATTTTTTTATGGTATAGGCGACAAACGAGCATACGGTTCGCCTGATGGTAAGCGATTGCCACCGCCCAAGGACACCCGCACCACCAGAGGAGTCAAAAGTGCGTTGCCGACCTTTTGAATTTTACTCTTCCTCCAGAATGGGGGACGGAGGGGTGTGGTTGGGCCTCCGGTACCGGTACCGCTATTTCACGCCGGTTTTCTGTGAAGCCGTGGTATCAATCAGGTCGAGCCGGCCTATTCATGCCGAAACGTGGCTCTCCCACCACGGTACGAACATGCATCAACTATAATCCTTTTTCTTTTGTTGAACTTGTTCTAGTTGCTGGACTCAAGGATGGACCTCAATCCTAGTGATATGCATTACAGCCAATAAATCAAGTTTCCCTCAAGTGTTCCATAAAGATGTATAAATGTATTGAATAGCTTATAAACAGAACAGTCCTCCGAATCATGTCACTAGTTCACGTTATTGATTGAAAACTAATAATACAAAACAAAAGCGGCGCTTCAGCGAGAATACTCGACACCACTCACTAAATACAAATCAATACCGTTTATTTAAGGTTTTATAAAACAGCTAGCTTTTGCCCGCGGCTACGCTCGCGGTCTCCTCTTCTACGTAGATTACTTAATCTACGAATATATTAGATATTTCACCGCGGTTTCACCCGCGTAAGTCCCGTTCTCGTGGAAATATCAGGATAAAAAGTAGCCTATGTGTGAATCCAGGTCTCCAGCTATCTACATTCCAGTTTCATCGCAATCGGTCCAGTAGTTTTGCGCGAAAGAGTAACAAACATCTATACATCCATACAAACTTTCGCGTTTATAATATTAGTAAGGATCTATACAAGATAAAGCTGAAAAGTTTGTTTGTTTGGTTGAACGCGCTAATCTCAGTAACTACAGGTTCGAATTGAAAAATTCGTTCGGTGTTGGATAGCCCATTTATGGAGGAAGGCTATAGCCTATATAAATATCACGCTACGACTAATAAGAGCAGAACATAAATAAAAAATGTTGCAAAAATGGGGTAAATTCTCTTATGTGAAGCAGAAGCTGCGCGGGTCAGCTGGTATATAATATTAGCACTGTATTAAACTGTCCCATTGCTGAGTGTCCACGAGCCCCTTCTCAGTGTGAGAAGGGTTAGGCAATAGTCAGCATTTCAGACTTTACATATCTTCGAAAATATCATGGAGAACTCTCAGACATGCACATTTCCTTACAATGTTTTCCTTCACCGTTAAAGCGAGCGACAAGTACCTATTAATATACACACATAAGTTCGAAAAGTCAGAGGTGTGCACTTCTGACTTGCCTTGGAGTCGAACTCAAGACCTCTGCGTGGCAGTCCAACGTGTCCCACTAGGCTATCGCTGCTATTACATTAGATATACTTCTGTGCAAAAGAGAGGATCGAGCACTAAACTGGTAGGACCCAAACCAATTGTCCCTATACCCTTCTGCCAACTCAAAACATGGTTATGCGAAAGAACCACGAAATTACACGAATAACAGTGGACAGAAACAAAGGAATGTAGACAGAAGGAAGCCTATCCATCCTTAGACATACTTACATCTATCACGCAAACTGCTACGTTCTTCAAGGAAAAACCTGCGTCATCTAGTGGGTATAATAACAGGCCACTGCTCACTCAACAAACACCTATTCAACATCGGCATCACTGACAGCCCCTTATGTAGAGGCTGCAGAGCGACGGAGGAGACACCGGCTCACGTACTCCCACATTGCAAAAGCGTGAGCAACCAACGGGCGAAAGAACTGAACAGTCCAGAAACGATGAAGGAAATACTGCGCAACACCTATCCGCTATTATCTTTCTGGACGGAGCTGAGGTGGTATGGGTAACCGAACAACTTTTCGCGTCGGTTACTTACGCACAATGGCCCAATTGTGGGGCTAAGTGCGGATAACACACGTCCAAATAACTAACAAACATATTTCTGTGCAACTGTCTTAACTTGTTCTTATTCATTATTAAAACCATTGTGCGTACGTAACCAACCATTAGTGCATCACACAAATTTTTGCCCCGTGTGGGATTCGAACCCACAACACTCGACGCGGTGGCAGTGGCGAGGCGACCACTTAAACAACTTCGCCATCCGTGCAATCTGCAAACCGCATCAAAATCTGTTCAGTGGTTTTACGTAATGAATGTACATACATCATTATCATCATTTTCATACGCCAATACAATGTTTCCTTCTAGCAAACAATTCTATCAGTCGTCTTTCATATCATTCCTCACTCCATCCATCTTTGCTTCGGCCTCTCTTTACCTTTCTGTCCATTATAATAATAATTAAAATATTCTATCACATACACACAACACCATCTAGCCCAAACTAAGCAGAGCTTGTACTATGGGTACTAGACAATGGATAAACATACATATATACTTTTTGTATTATAAATACATACATATTATACATAGAAACACCCAGACCAAGACAAACATCCATGTTCATGCACACAAATCTTTGACTTGTGCGGGAATCGAACCCGCGACTTCAGGCGTGGCAGTCGGTTACACTAACCACTACTTCATCGAGGCCGCCAACCCTGTGGCATAAGTTTCCACCTAAGCTTACGACCAATTTTGATATTGGTTTGTATTTCCAGGTCACACTCATATTCATAATATAAGTTAGGATATCTATGAGAAAACCCTCACTAACAGCAGTCAGGCAATATGCCTGATAGACGGCCATAGGCTTATAAGCCCATCCTCTATAACGAGGGCTTAAAAATGTGTGTTATGCCTCTGCCAATTTCAACGGGTATATAAACTCGTGGATCTTATGTAATGTATGCATTTATGTAGGAACACACAACATAATAGTTTAGGTGACATTGTTTTACGAGCGCGGAGGCGTCGTGCTGCCACGACATCTAAATATAACTCATTTCAACATCCCATTTTTGTCTGTGACCTTCCTACACAGCTAACAATTGGATATTATGCTCAATTCAAGCCAAATAGAGTACTAAGTACGTCTTAAATGGGAAAGAAGAGCAGGTTTTATTTAAAAAGTGTTGAAAAAATAGGCTATACATTCACGTCTCCATGACTTACATAATTTTTTTTAAATTTCAAGTCAATGGCATCTGAAATTGCTGAGACTGACAGCTGCGACAGACAGTCAGACGGGTTCCGCTTGATAAATATATTCGACTGCGCGAATAGCTAGTGATCGCCCCCCACCATAGGCTCTACGTCGAGTGTTGTGAGTTTAATCCCCAAACGGAATAAATGGTTTGTGTAAATCACAAATAGTCGACTTTAGGGTATTTCTTGTGTCTATTATCAATGTTTCTAAAGTTCCCTGCGACACAGAATTATATCTAGTACTCGAATTGACTTAATAAATAATTTATGTAACAAACTTTAATATCAAGATTACGAGATATCGACCCTTTTTTACCATTATAAGCATAATTATATAATATGTTGATACATAATAAACACTAAGAAATATTTTATAACAAGTATCACCTGTAAACTACATATACACACATGTTTAAAGCAAATAAATACATATTTATCGGCGAAACTCGTGGTAAGGTCAATTAGCATTAGTCTGTAGCCGAAATCTTCCGGAATTCGAACCTGAGTCTACCGGACCGACCGCAAACTTGACCATTCAACTAATGAGGCAGTACCCGCTAGTACTAATGAAATGTATCTTTATTGCCATCAGCTTATTGTTACGTATATCGTGCATTGACCGCATAATATCCGAGCTGAACAGATGATTCATAACCTAAAGGAAAGAAATCAACTTTATATGCGAGTATAACATCCAATATACCAATTATAATCCAATTAGAGGCCGCTATGTTACGATAGTAAAATATTTATTGGAATCTGTCATTCTCATGAATATTCATTGTGTTTTCTAATTTTCGCGCCAATCGGTGTTAAATATTTTTTGTGATATTAAAATGGAGTGGGGTGTTAAAGAGAAATGCTGTGATAGCATTACGTAAAGTAGGTATGGAGCCAATGCAATTTTTGAAACTCTCCATCCGCTTGGTATTAATCAAATGTTCGTGTACCGGGCTATTGATAGGTACAATGAAACCTCCTCTGTTTGGGCCAGAAAAAGATATTCGTATGAAAAAGGCGATCAACAGTGAAAGAAAAATTCGAAGATATTCTGTCTGAAAGCAAAAGATTTTATGTCGGGATATGAATATAGCACCTACAACCATATCGCGTATTTTAAAAGATGGCTAAGGCCTTGCCGCCTATAAGAGATTTATTATTTATTATTTCATTATAACAGATTCATTCATTGGTCATTATTTAACTGATAATTTAAAAATGAATAAGTTGGCAAAATCAAAACAACTTTTTAAGCGGTACGCAAAGGCAGTTCACAAAAAATTTATTTACCGACAGGATTTTATTTTACTATTGAGCAAGGTTTTAACAAGCAGAATGACCGAGTTTATGCTCAAAGCTCCCAATTAGTCAGCAGAGTACAACGTAGACATTATCCGACTTCAGTGTTGGTTTGGTGGTTGTTAACTATTAAGGAGTGACTGAGCCATATTTTCGTGAAAAAGGTGTCAAAACATCGGCACAAGTGTATCAAGATACGATTCTTGAGAAGGTGGTTAAGCCTTGCATGTTCCATATACAAGAATAGTCCTTTCAGCAAGACTCAGCACCGGGTCATACATAGCTCGATCCACCCAAGCGTGGCTGGAAATGAAAGTTTAGGACTTTATCAGAGCTGAAGATTGGCCGTCATCTAGTCGCGATGGATTCCTGGTCAGAAAATATTTTACCTGGTAAGAATATTTATGGCAAGACGAGGTATATAAAAATCTCGTGCCACGGTGTTTGTGGTTGCACTCCTCCGAAACGGCGCGACCGATTTTTATGAAATTTGTTAAGTATATTTGATACGTACGAGAATAGGTCGTAAAGTTTATTTCATACCGCTAGGTGATTAGGTTGTGCCTATCGAATGAATTTATCTGGCAGAACAACGCGCTACGCACAGTGTTTTTTCGGCCCTAACAACGTGACATCCGCCTTTTATTAAATTTTCCTAATTAATAGTTCATTATAAATGCATAAGGGCGAAAAAACACTGTGCAACGTTTGCCGGGTCAACTAGTATTATTATATGACTAACTTCTAAATTAATGTGATAAACAAACTTAGTGTAAGCCTATTAGGCCAGAGCCTTCGAATACATAATTTTTCGTAGGTAGTAAACTGGTTTCGGTAATTTTAAAAGAAAATATTGTTCCGTGAAGCGTCATCCTATTCCGTAAAGCTGTATAGTTTGCATCCTAAATCTAACTAATATTATAAATGAGAAACGAATGTGAGTTTGTTTGTTGCGCTTTCACGCGTTAACTACTCGACCGATTATCATGAAATTTCGCAAACACGAGGTACGGAAAAGACATAGAGTGCTTTTCATCTAGATAAGTGTCTGTGTACTGTGTCCGAGGGATAAGAAACTGACATAACCTACATTTACGCGAGTGATACCGCGGGCAAAATCTAAGCTTTTATATTTTATCCTTGCCAATATTATAAACGCGAAAGTTTGTATGGATGTATGGATGTTTGTTACTCTTTCGCGCAACAACTACTGGACCGATTGCGATGAAACGATGTATGTAGATAGCTGAAAACCTGGATCCACACATAGGCTGCTTTTTATCCCTATATTTCCATGGCAACGGGATTTACGCGGGTGAAACCGCGGGGACAAACTAGTACTACATATTATAGAGTGAATTCTTTATATTTCCGAAAGGATATCTTTATACTCCCAAGCAGGAGGGATACAAAACGTGCTACGGGACACCGTGCACCTATATATATTTTTTATCACCTTATAGATGACACACCTGGTGCTACCATTCTATCAGGCCTCCCCTACCTTCTGCTACTAAGCATTTTCCAATACAAAATCTGAAAACACTTTGTCCAACCCAGAAACGTCAAAACCTTTGCTCAACCAAAATATTGCTCATAAACATTTGTTTGAGCGAAGTATCTACCAACCAAAAGCGAAATTTAAAAATTATTATCCGCTATTATATCCTATTATCAATATCTAAAGGGTCTGGGACATTTCAATATTCATATCATATTTTTAAACAACAAGCTCGACACGCGGTTTCTTCGCTCTGCTCGTTTCTATTCATGGTTCTACGTCAGGGATTGAGTGCCTCTGTTTTAGCATTTAAGACAATGATATATTTATTACACTCGTTTTTTGTTTGCAGTGTCGCCCACGTGAATCTCACTGGAACACATTACTAGGATAAAAAATATCCAGGACATGATCTATCTTTGTGCCAAGTTAATCCAATTGTATTCAGCATTTTACGCGTAAATGTGTGACAAACATCCGAACATTTTTACAAACATTCACATCTATAATCTTTATATTATAAAGCTGAAGAGTTTGTTTGTTTGTTTGTTTGAACGCGCTAATCTCAGAAACTACTGGTTCGAATTGAAAAATTCTTTAAGTGATGGATAGCCTATTTATCGAGAAAGGTATAGGCTATATAACATCATGCTACAACACAGTAACCATATACGCGGGTGTAACCGCGGGCACAGCTAGTTTATAATATTAGCAGAAAGTAATAGTACCTTCTGCTAACAATATAGTTCGGGACGACCTGTACGCCTTTGAAAGGGGGTATCCACCAGCAAAGAGATTTGGAAGTCCAAGGGATAGGCTTTTGCCCAGCAGTGGGACATATCAACAAGCTAATGAAGAAGAACAGTACTTTAATTAAATATTGCAAAATTTAAATTGAACATCTTTTGTTAGTTATGTAAATAGATCAATTTTAAGCCGCCATCATTGCATCTATCGACCGCAAGAACCGAGGTCAGACCGAGGCTCTGCTATCAAGCTTGAATGAAATGATTTCTATAGATGTATACCTATTATTAGGACACAATATACATAATCAAACGCTTAGTTTTATTTTAAGGTCTTTTATAATCCTAAGTTCAAACAAAGATAAGTCCCACCAGGGGCTTTACCACCATCCCTTAAAGCATTGTCATTGTATGAATGCGCTGTCTCATTCTAGACAATGCTTTATTTTTATTGTATTTTCTATAATACGTAACGGGTATTAACGCGATCATGCATAATGTTTACCTTTTTTATGCTTGACGTTTCGATCAGGTTACACCGGCCGTGGTCACAAGCTGACTGGTGATGCGATGTCATGTCTCCGTTCGTGAGGCAGAAGAATCTTGATCCACCCTCACTTTTGTGTGTGTTTTAAGATAAATAAACAACACGACAAAATCCGTATAAAGTGTTTAATTTCAATGTATAGCATTCGCTTAAACATAAGACAATATTATATATTTTGACGTTTATAAGTGTTACTTTGTGACCTAAATTAATTAAATGATTTTTGACTTTGACTTTGATAGTGGTTCTCAGACTGCCTGCTCAGGTTTGCAAAAACCTTTTACTGTACCCAACCTCTAAAAACGATAAAAAGATCACTAGAACCTCGCGTCAATGTAGATTTCTCAATAATTTTCCATCCCTCGACAACAGTACTTGGATGAAAGGTACCCTATATCCTTTTCTTGATCTTGATTCTATGATCGGTTGAGAAGTTAAAGCATGAAAAACAAACTTACATTCGCATTTATAATATTAGTTATGATTACAAGGTGTATCTCATAAATAAAATGTGCTTCGTGAAAGAAATTGATTGAATGATTTCTAATGCAGAAAAAGCATTAAAATTTATTGCTTGATAACACGTATCGGCGAAAAAACATATGACATTAACGATATCTACTAATTCATGAGGCGGTAGTCAGAACGTACGGATTTGTCCGTAAATATCACATATATTACGATAGCGAACTATGTGCACTGATTTCACCGGCGTTAGGAGAGTGTTCCTGTCGTGGTGGAATTTACAAGCATACATTGAAACAACGGACACAAGGATAATCCACATTAGAAAATAAGTTACTCAAAACGAATATTTTTTTAGTCTCTTGCCAGAATAGAACACGCAACAGTCGGTGTCAAGATAAACACATAAACCTTCGCAACAATAATTTAATTAAAAATATATTATGACTAGCTAGCCCGCGCAACTTCGTCTGCTTCACAAAAGAGATTTTTTCCGTTTTTGCAACATTTTTCATTGATGCTCCGCTCCTATTGGTCGCAACGTGACGTTATATAACCTATAGCCTACCTTGATAAATGGGCTACCTAACACTAAAATATTTTTTTGTAATTCGTACCAGTAGTTCCTGAGATTAGCGCGTTCAACCAAACAAACTCTTCAGCTTTATAATATTAGTATAATTAGTATAGTTTTGATCCGTCTCTTAAACTTATTTTTGATGTACCTATCGGAAAACGTTGGCTAGACGCGAATTCCGCTGTGCATTATCTCTTTTAACCTTTCAAACCGCGGCGGCAGCTCGGTGGCCAGACACAGTAATATAATATAATAATAATAATATAATAATAATAAGTTAATAATAATAAGTTTATTTATCACCAAAAATTAACTGGTACAGTGTTTATGTAATTATACATAATAGCGTAACTATGTACAATTTTAGTAGGTACACTATTTGAGAGATTAAGTAGGTTTTTAACTATGTCTGGTATTCTAAGACTTGCCAAATTAATGATTATAAATTAGATTTCATTATACATTCTGATCCTGCCATCAAAATAAATTACACATAATTATAATTATCCAAACTAGAAAATCGTCCTAGAGTCATAATTAATAACAAATAACTAGGTCATAACAACGTACCTACAGTAATTTGGTGAACAAAAACTGTTTCTGTTATCTGCTTTATCTACAACAAACACTAAATTGTGTACAATTTATACAATCCATACAAATAATGATAAAGTGTTGGTGTAAACAGGAAATAACAATTTATGTGACACTTTTTATACTACATAAGGTCCTCCAGACCAAATTTAGGTCTTGGCGGCCATTCTTTACGGCGACTGGCCATTTGAACAGGAGATATTACAGTGCACAAATATAAGTGCACTCTCTGTTCCCTAACTCTCATAATCCGATGGGAACTCAATCTGACACGACTGGACTAAGATCAAGCGTAGGACCAACGGGTTTACGTGCTTTCCAAGGCGAGCAGGTGTGTAATACCGCCTACTTCCTAACTCCGGGCTGCTATTGACAATTCGTTGTCAGAAAAACCCACTAACTGTCTGTTGGCGGGAACCGGGATTCGAACGCGAGACCTCTTACACAGCAGTCGCATATACTACCGCAGCAGTCGCATATAGGTACACCAAACTGCTTTTTTATATTACTTAGGAGATGGGTGACAAGCATACGGCCAGGTGGAAAGCAGTTAAGGAAAGTTAGATCACTCGCGCGTTACCGACTCTTCAAATAGTTTATGCAAAACTGCCAGATAAGAAGACAATGAGTCATACTGACTGCACAGCCTCCTCAATGTCTCGCAACCCTATATACCGCAGGTACACAACACAAGAGAGTCGTAGGCCTCTTTCCAGTATGATAAGGGATAGGACATAGTCTGCCACGCAGGCCCAGTGCGGGTCGGCACACTTCACACATCTTTAAGAACATTATGAACAAGATATGTGTAAGTCACGATGTTTTTCTTCGCAGTTAAAGCTATCAGCTATTTAATATGCACATAACTAAAAAAAACAGAGATAAGTGCCTTGGGATCGAACTCGAGAGCTCTGCCTTGCAGTGTAAACGGTATCCCAGTAGGATATCGCAGCTTCTGTTAATTTATCTATCTCCCTATACAAAAACATGAACATTGGTTCAGCGGTATGCCCGCGTCTTCGCTCCTGTATGTTACTTTATATTATAATATAATAATTAATATATTGATAATTTTTCTCTCAAAAAGATATACAACGTGTCCCAGAAATCAACGTCAAGCCGAAAACGGGTAATAGGCCAAGTCGTGACAGTTATTATTATCAAATTTTATAGATTCAAAAATAAATCTCAAAAAGTGACACCCTGTAATGATCTTTCAAGTCCTGTGACTACAAATATTAACTTTTGTTCAGTTTTTTTTCTGTGACATAACCATGAATAAACCTTCTGTAAATTACAGTTAAGAGTTAAAACATAACTACCTCAGTTTTAAATAAAATGTTAGACTTTCGGAGGGCACGTAAAAAGTCGGTCCCGGCTGTTGCCAAATTGACAGCAGTCGTTAAGTCAGAGGCCTACGGGCGGCTTGAACAACTCTTGACAACAGGTTGGCCACTAACCACACGAAAAGAAAAGAAAGAAAGAGTGGGCTCCAGATATCCACTTGCAAAGATCCTGACATACTTCTTTTGTTCTATTCAACTCAAACATTTTTCTTGCACGCTTGACAGTTTACGGTACTATTGACTTAGTATTTCTCTAGATTGACTTTGATCTACGCAGATCGTTTAGCTAAACAATGAAGCGTTTGTTAAAAAAAACGCACCATATTACGCCTGTATTCTCACGAAGGTTTAGGCGGATATATCTCATCATTTTCTTTTATCTGACCACTCAAGTCTTTACAATCATTCAAACAACGGACACTAAGAACGCCTACATCTGGAAAACTATTTATAGACAACTCGAATTTCTGAAATAGTCCCACGTGGGGAACGAACTCACAACCAACATTTAGCGCAATAGCGATCACAACAACGCGATCACTTAACCCATTGCGTCATCTAATCATAGTTTACATCTACACATCGACAGTTCTACTTGATGCTGCGTAACAGGGGGCGTGTATATCACCACTCTATACTAATACTAGATGTGCCCGCGGTTTCACCCGCGTTTATAGTTACTGCGCCGCCCCCGTGGATCGTATCGTGATGTTATATAGCCTATAGCCTTCCTCGATAAATAGGCTATCGCTAGATTAGCGCGTTCAACCAAACAAACAAACAAACTCTACAGCTTTATAATATATACTAATATTATAAAGCTGAAGAGTTTGTTTGGTTGAACGCGCTAATCTCAGGAACTACTGGTCCGAATTGAAAAATTACTTTAGTGTTAATAATAATAATAATAATCACGCTACGACCCACGAGGACGGCGCAGTATTCTTAAACGCGTTAGTTATAGATATAATCTCACTCCACCAGAATATAATATTTTTAAAATGTAAGTGGCAGTAATCTCTCCCGGTTATTACATTGCACTTAGAAACATAACAATCAATCATTTTTATACGGATGAAATACGGGTCCGTAAGCAAGCAATCCCTTCTAAAGGTATACAGATGGGAATCTATGGATGTATGTAATATTCATTCTCACAGGATGGAGGAACCAGCTACCGTAATATAGAAGCGGCAAAGCGGTTGCATTGCCTTTGCCGCCGCGCTGAGTAGTGTGTACTCCAATCTTACACAGGACAATTACTTGTGTAATCAAAAAATATTGTTCTTGATCTGGTATTTTCTTGTGTCCATTAATTGTATGATATAAAAGTCTCCCGCGACATATTCTAGGCGACTTTATAAAAAACCTTATATTTTTAGAGTTACGTTAGATCTTTGTCTGTCACTAGTGAAACCAAGCAATTACTATATGTACATAACATTCAATATCTATAATTAATTATTAACTATTATAGCTCAACATTTCTACCATACTAAATGAATATAACAAAAAATTGTTAAGGTTTCCTTATATTCCATTGTACAGCTAGTCTAAACAACAGCTGACAAACAAACTTCTTTGAAAATAACATGTTTATAATATTAATTTTAACTACATAATACAGATCAATATTTTTTTATAATATTGATGTCTGTTATATTTATATAACTATATATTACATTTTTCCTTAATGTCAGAAAATCATTAAGTCACACAGATCTGTGTTCCAAGCATGTTTGGCATTTAGGTACAAATTACTAATATACTGGGGGTAACTCTTCCAGCTCTACTCCTCGAACAGGCTTTTTTCAATGGCAATATTTTATTTCCCTTTTATATAATATATAGTTAATTGATGTGTCTAAGAATTGACTGCACATTTTTATGGATATACAGATTTTTGACTTTGACAGCTAAGCTGAACCTTTCTGATAGGAACCGTTTCACTTTAAAACTACAATGACTAGTGATCAAACCTCAATCAACCAAAACCAAATCAGAATACTCAATAACTTATTTATGTCAAAAGCAATTGCAAAAAACTAAATTTCACATAAGAAATAATTCCTTTATCTTGGATATCTTTACAAACATTGCTACAATAGACTCAAAAAACAGAAAGACATGGAATAAGTATTTTTGGATCGCACAATATTTTCCTTGGGTGGATTGAAGCTCACAGATGATTTAACGAGTTCACCAATTAAACCATTGCGTTATTCATGCAATCAAATCTAGTCAACAAGTAAGTTACTTGTCAAGCACATCTATTATAATAGTTGAACAAATAAATGGCATCATTTTTAAAAAGAGCTCTCGATTATTTACATCTCATTATAACAACAGATAACTATGCCACAATTGAATGTATGTGCAATTGAATAACAGTTGACCTACAAAATGTATTTCTATACAATGGTTTCATTTTCAATTACTCTAGAATCTAGAATTATTGAGTAATACCAAAACAGTGTCTTGGTGATGTAACAATATTTTTCATTGTGCTCATTTTGCAAGTTGATGATATTGTAAATAAAAAAATGCAGAAACTATACGGTGTTTATAATATACATAAAAATATAACATCAACATTCCATTAATTAAACTAGAAACTCTATATCTACACTGTTATCATAGCATTGTTTTATAGAGTGTATCAAAATATGCATGCTCACTTAATAATTAAGTAACATTGATGCTCCAATTATGACCAAGTGTGCTTTGTATGAAAGCTATTAATAATTTGGCCAAAAATTAAAACGCAATATGGAGCTCTGCTTTATGTTTATTATTTTAAGCTCAATGACTTTATAGGAGGGTGGTATGCATCTTGGCAACTTGATAAGATAATGGGTGTATATCTCTGACTTAAGCTTTGGGATACTAATTACGCCTAGGTTGTCACGTCAAAATATCACGTGTATGCTATAGAATTTATACTAAAACAATACTAACTGAAACCGCCAACTGTTCCAACTCCCCGACCAGCGTAGCGCATCCACCAAGGCACGTCATCTTTCTGGGCATTGTCGCCGCCCGGCCGCGCCATAAGCATCGTAATCTTGTCTGTTAGCGACTGCAACAATCATTGGCATGTTTATAAGGCATTCCTGATGATTTGAACACAAATAATTGAATATTTACGAATAATTCTTACCATTTCCGAAAAAATCAATTCACTGCCCTGTCACCTGTCAAGTCAACTAAAAGATAGTTCGTTCCCAGCGACAAGTACAAACTGTTTTAGTATTGTGTTCATAAAATTGAGTGTTTCAAGTTTAGTTTTTACTGATTTCTGGCAAATACACTTTTTACTATATTCATAAACATTAAAATTTTATAAAGTTTAAATATATTTTTTCTACAGCTACAATTATATTTATTTTATTGTTCTAATAATTATAATTGTAAACCTGTAATAGGAAACAAAAAGAGAATTGAGGAAACGCGTTTCGTTCTTTTATAATATTTATTCAGCGTTACAAAACACGTAAATATAATATAAAATAGGAAAAAATAGACATATAATAACTTTACAATTAAATTCAAAGATATTTTTTATAATATTAGGGGTATGGGTATCTGACACTCTAAAAATGTAAGTATATTAATTACTTCTCACTAATGTACGTCACGTAAGAATTAAACGCTTTCTCATGTCGGTCGGCATCAGCGGTTTGCTGTTGTAATATTTGCATGATTTTTTGCAATTACGATTCTATTGTGAATTTGCGTTACAGTTTCTGAAATTCATGTGGAAAGTGGAAGATTAGACGAGTAATGGCACCAACAACAATGCTTCCAAAGCTATCGGATGCCACCCAAACTATGTAAGTGACATTGGTCTGAAACTGAATTTCGTTTTAATTTATCGCTTACGCAAAGAAATATATGCAATAAATGATTTAATCTGCTTTATTAAGTATTTAATTAACCGAAATGCTATGAAACTTGGCTATTGTACTAAAAGCAATTCTGTAACCTGTTGCCCAACAATCGTCTTTTACCTAGGTATTCTGAAATCATGGACGTATATATAAAATTGGAATTCCTAATAAGATTTCAAAAGCTTATACTACAACTATATTTACGTGTGTGGCTTAAAATAACCCCATTTACGTTTACATTTTTAGTTGCATGATTTCTGTTAGAAAGAAATCTGAAGTTGTGTAGTCATAATAAAATGTATGTTCAGGAATAATGCTGCCATCATAACATCGAATTCTAAACCATTGATTTTTATGTAATCATTGGTTTCAAATTTATTATCTATTCCATAAACTATAAGCAAACCAAAATACAATACCTACATTACATATAATTTCTTTAAACAGACAGTATGTGTGTCAAACCAATGTACAAAAAGACTGAAAGCACCTGGCTATTGGATATTTGAAATTGATTATCAAGGTTTAATGCCAAGTGTATATAATTATCTACCAGTCTATTATTATCATTTTAATTTAAATATTAAACATAGTATGTAGGTGTGATGTTCAGTGTAGGTCCATCAAATAACCATTAATAGATCCCTACTTTGTCTTAAAACATATATTAGTCTATCAATTGTGGGAATACTAGACATAATTGAGAAATACATCAGGTTGTTGCAGCGCAAAATGTTAAATAAAATAAAGATATAAATGATAACTACACAAGATAATCACTTTATGATATGAATTTAATGAGTTCCACTACAACTCTATTGCCCTTTTAAAAAACTGACACCTACAATGTTATCATGGAATAGCCTGTTATTAATTACTTGTTCAATGTTCCAGATCATTCTCTGATGGAGATGGAGTGTGTAGCGCAGAGGTGTACTCCACCAATGTGGTTGTGACAACTAATGCTGGTAACCATGACCATGGCAGCTCTAAGGTGAAGCTTAAAAACTTAGTGGATTACAATTGGGAGCCTAAGTTCTACTCCGGCCAACTACTTGCCATACATACCAGTGGGAAGTACTTGGCATACTCTATCAAAGGTAAACCCTAAATATTTTATTATTGTTTGAAAACTGCCAAATCCGTTTTTATGAAATCTTAAACACCTGGTTTTCAAGAAACTAATCTATGTTATTGCTAATTCAGTCAGCCAATCACAGCAGCTGACATGTATTTGACAATTTGATAACAATTTTTCTTCATTTATTCTACCTTTTTAGAAATCAGGGTTAAACTGTGTTAGTATTTAAAAATAAGTGAAAACATTACAAACCGAAAATATTCATTATGAAAATGTTAATCACTGTTTTCCAAAATGTTCAATAATAGTTAAATAATGAACAACAAAATGTTACTAGATGCAAATTATTTCAGTAATTATAAATATAGGTATTATTTGCAAAGAAGTATATTGATTGCAAGCCTTCTTTACTCATATATACATGTGATATGGCTACTCAGCAAAGTGTATAATTACTATGTAAACATGATTGACTATTCATTCATTGATTGAGTTTGTTTGGGTAAGTTTACACAGTATAATAACTAAATATATATTTGTAAAACAGTAATTACTATGGTATCATTATCAAAATGTGAGTATTTAGCCTATAAAATGGGGTTATGACACATGACAATTGTAGCAAGTAGGTTATCTGTTAGTTTTGATGCATATTGTATATGCATTCTACAGTAACTAGCAATTCAAATTGCCAGTAATACTTTAGTGAAATATGCTTGTCACTATGTAAAAAAATTGTTTCGATATTTACTATGGTACTGATATGTGTATGAGATGATATCTATATGAGATGAAGACATCTACTAAGTTCCAATCTGATTAACAATGAATAGAAATAGCTTTGCATCTAATTGCATTCTATTATTTTATGTTTCTAAGGCTTCTTGTGATACATGATCTTATACTGAAGTAGTATCAACAGATAACATGAAAATGTTAACTTTATATTTTACTTTTAGCTCAACCGGCAAACATTGTGTTGCCATAAAAAAATGTTTGAGCAAAAGATTTAAAAAAAATTTTATGGGTGGACAACCCTTATAACTAAGAGGTATGAAAAATAGATAGTAGCCGATTCTCAGACTTACTAAATATGCATATAAAATTTCATAAAATCGGTCAAGCCGTTTCGGAGGAGTATGGTAACTAACATTGTGACACGAGAATTTTATATATAAGAATATGTTGTCTTTGTTCAGCTCCAAATGCTATCAATCCTGGCACATGGACGGGCATGGTGCGTGTGGTATACAACCCCGAGCCCGGCACTGACAGACGCGCGCTCATCAAGGGGATGAGAGGAGAGGTAAGGCTTTTAATCAAAATAATAATAATATCAGCCCTCTATAAAACTGTCCCACTTCTGGGCGCGGGCCTCTTCAGAGCATGAGAAAAGTTAGGCCTTTGTCTACATGCTGACCCTGTGCAGGTTAGCAGAATTCACACATCTTTGAGAACATTAAGGTGAACTCTTAGACGTGCAGGTATACTCACGATGTTTTCCTTCACCGTTAAAGCGGGTGATAATTAACTATTTAATACACATATAACTTTGAAAAGTTAGAGATGCACACCATGGAATCGACTTTCAGACCTCTGCATGGCAGTCCAACGATCTCCCACTAGGCTATCACTGCTTTATGAATATGATAATTACATGATAAATGTTAATAATGAATATGATTTAATCATATTTATCATTATTTATATGGTATAAGTTTTAGGGCTTTAATCTGAAGGCCACAAAATATAAGCTGCACTTATGTAAGAGTGAAAGTCAAACGTCAGGTACCAATGTTGGATGCAACTGAATGCAAACATTTTCTTTTGGATATTTTTTTCTATACTTCATGTCGGAGTATGTTTTGGATCGTTTGCGTTCTTATCATGTTGCGTGAAAATTATATAAAATAAAATGTTGGTAATGTTTCTGTTTTAAATTCCATGTTTGAAATGAATGAGTTTTTCAAATGTATATATTTTCAAAGTAAATTGAAGGCTTTATAAAAGAATCGCTCTATAACAGAATGAGAAAGATTTGCATTATTCTGGTACTTCATTCACAAACATATTTCATCTTGAGGTATATTTGGTTGGCAGGTGCAAGACTTGGCGTTCGCCCACATCCAGAACCAGGTGATCCTGGCGTGTATTGATGAGCTCGGCAACTTCTACATCAACGAGATTGAAGTCACTGACAGTGGATTGAGGTATATTTATTAACTTTATAAACAAGCTTACAGACCACCTAATTATAACTAGTTACTGTATCTAAGCTTCATAACTTGTATATGGTGGTTGACTTGAAGTGGGTTTAATTTCTGGAATTTTGAGTTAATTAGTCAGTTACTGCAGTGGCGTAGCGTAGTGGAGGCGGCAGAGGCGTCACTTTTAGGGGGTGGCAACCTTCACAATAAATAATAATAATATCTCGTACATATTTGAACTGTACAATACACAATATTGATGATTGTCCTTGCCAAAAAATTCTTCAGAAATTATAGTTTTTTAAATTGAAATGCTTAAATAAAAGGGCGGCAAAATAAATTCCGCCCCGGGCTGCTGACACCCACGCCAATTATTTTGTGATGGTATATGTATGAGCCAGCTTGTTTAGATAAGTATGTACATCCTTCCGAAAAAAAACTTTCTTATTATTTTTCTTTTATCTCATATTCAATTCTTTTTCTTAGGTTATTAAAATATCACAGGCGCTTTGTCGCTAGTCTGATTTGTGGTATAATAGGCGATCTTGATCTACGGTAATATCGTAGCGGTCTATGAGAGATTTGGTAAAACGCGACGCTCACGCAGCGTTCGCGTCGTTCACTCGCTCGAGGAACGCGCACGCCCAATGTGGAATCCGCCTAAATGTTTAAAGACTGTGGGACTATGTGGACATAATTATGGTTTGTTTGGTATTTTAGTGGCAATGTTTACTTATTGAAATCAACACTACTTTTTCTGAGTATTGGTTAATGTATAATGATAAACTTAGCAAGTGAAGTTTCTGGTGCAATTTATTTATTTACTTAATTAGAACGACCGCAGTCCACGTACACTGCTGCACGTTTTAGTTTTAGAGTTCGGAAAAACTTATACAACAGCTTTGTCTGTCTGTCTGTTATACGACTTTCAACTCAAGAACCGCAAGAGCTAGAGACTCACGGTCAACGCCATTCGACTCAGCATAGTCGATATACCCCGAAATGACTATGACCTCAAGGTCACGTGATAGCATTTTTTCGAAATCTATGGCAATTCATTTCCGTTTCTGACTTGTTCTATAGTCAGGCGCAGCAGTCGTCTCCCCGTAACCACAGAGTTAGGTCGTAGCTCAATAAGTATTTATATTATATACAACTGATACCAGTGATTATATATCCATATAGCATATCATCAAGTTATTGCATTTGAACATCCACACGAAGACATCTAATTACCAGTACAAACGCAAGTTAGTAATGTATGTATGTTGTGTGTACAGATGCACGCTGCTGGCGGAGGTGCGCGAGGACACGGGCGTGGTGGGCACGGCGCACCGCGTGGTGTGGTGCCCGTACATCCCGGACGACGAGGACGACGCCGCGGACGACGACGTTGCGCGCCTGCTGCTCACCACGCACGACAACATCGGTACGTCACACATATGCTACACACTCCTCGAATCGGATCTGTTACACGAAACATTAATGTCGAAGTTTCGGAACGAAGTTTCGGACCGAAGTTTCGTGCTGAAGTTTCGGGACGAAGTTTCAGGGCGACTGTTCGTACCGTAAAGCACTTTTATTTTGAAACTAGATTTTGCCCGCGGCTTAACTCGCGTAAATGTAGGTTAGGTTAGATGCAACAGTAGTTTGTCGTGGGTAGAATCCGACGGTTGGGCCTCGAGGTGGCGCTGCACAAATCCGAGGCTCTGTTCTTCTAGGGGCCTCGGAACGCGCCGCCGGAGGGGTATCACATCGTGGTGGGAGGCGTCCGCATCGGCGTCGAGAAATCGACGAGGTATTTGGGCCTCGTCCTCGACGGCCGATGAGCCTTCGGAGAACACTTCCGAAGGTTGGCCCCCAAATTGATGGGCGCGGCCGCAGGGTTGTTGCGGCTGCTACCCAATCTGGGGGGCCAAACGCCACCTGCAGGAGGTTCTTTAAGGGGGTCGTGCGGGCGATGGCCCTAGACGGGAGCCCAATTTGGGGTCATAACCTGATGGCTCGTAACACCGCCCTGCTGCGGAGGCCGCAGAGGGTGATGGCCGTGAGGGCCACGAGAGGGTACCGCACGATCTCCTTTGAGGCGGCAAGCCTCGTGGCCGGGTCACCGCCTTGGGACCTGGAGGCCAGACTTCTTGCGTCGCTCTACCAGTGGCGCGGGGAGGTTCTGGAGCGGAGCTTTCGGCCGTTGCCGAGAGAGCTCGAGGCGCGGCGGTCGGAGCTCCGCGACGTTCTAAGGGCGGACTGGGGAGAACGGCTTGCGCGACCGAGTGCAGGGCACGACGCAAATTGCGGCGGTAAGTCCGATCTTGGAGGAGTGGCTGGAGCGGCGCCAGGGCGCCCTGACGCAGGTCCTCACCGGGCATGGATGCTTCAGGAGGTACTTGTGTCGTATAGGCCGGGAGGAGACGTCTTGTTGTCACCACTGCGGTGACGGCCCCGAGGATATGGCGCTGCATACACTCATGAAGTGCCCGGCTTGGGAGCAGCAGCGCCGGTCGTTAACCAGGGCACTGGGTGTCAAAATCCTCTCGCTGCCGGAAATGGTTTTGTCCATGGTCCGGAGCGAGGGTGCATGGAAGGCCACCGTCGCCTCCTGGGAGGCAGTGATGTCCGCGAAGGAGGCGGCGGAACGGGAGAGGTCCAGGTCTCCAACTAAACCGCAAGAGACGTCCAGGGCGCCGCCGTAGAGCGCGCGCAGACCTCCAGCCACCCTAAGGGGCGGCGTGCGGGCGGTGGACTTGGGTAGTCTGCCGCCCGAGCAGCACAGGCTTGAGAGAGGCGCGTAAGCATTTCGCGCGCCCCTCTCAGTGGAGGGGAGGGCTGTACCATCTGGTCCTCCCCCAAAGAGCTGGGGCCCGCCTAGTTACGTGGCGGGATAAGACCTGTCGGTGTCGCGGTGAATGCTAGCGCGAACCCCGTGGCACCGACACTAGGTACTGGAGGAACGTCGTCAGGGGTTTTGTGGGGCCGGCTTCTCTGGCTCGAGCCCCACACACCCGCGCCCTGCGCGGACGGTGCGTAAAAGCATTCCCCAGAAGTTAAAAAAAAAAAGATGCATCAGTAGTTTTGTTTTACGTTTACGCGAATGTTATACATTTAAATTAAACACCTTTATACGGATTTTATCACGTTGTTGATTAAATGTAACAGTAATTCTTCTTAATATAGCCTGTGTTACTAGACTGTCACTGTAGCTTTCTAGTGGTGAAAGAATTATTAAAATCGGTTGATTAGTTTTTGTGTTAAACCGTTACAAACAAACAAAACAAAAAGAAATCAAGTCTTTCCTTTTTATAATATTAGTATAAATAGGGCCTCTTTTCAGTGTAAGGGTTAGGCCATAGTCCACCACGCTAGCTCAGTACGGGTTGGCAGACTTCACATATCTTCAAAAACATTATGGAGAACTCTCCGACATGCAGTTTTTCTCACGATGTTACCTTCAACGAATCTGTAATTTCGAGCCGAAAACTGTAACAGTACTTTAATCTAGATGAAAGGCACATTATGTACTATTCTGTAACCCAGACGATGTGTTTGTGAAATTTCATGATGATCAGATGAATAGTTTAGGCGTGAAAACGTAACAAATAAACTCATGTTCGCATTTATAATTTTAGTTAGGTTTCCTTCTAATTTTTGGTATATAACTTCTTGAGTGTCCTAAACCTTTTCATAAAGCAGCCCGATCGACAAAGTAATGTCATTTTGAACGAAATAAATCCGAAAACACTTCATTGTAGGTTTTTCGTCCTGCCCGAATTTTTGAATAGACTTTTTCATAGTAGACCTACTAGTAGATAATGTCCCCAGACCGAATTTCGGTCACGGCGGCCAGTCTTAACGGAGACTGGCCATCTGCACAGGAGATATTATAGTGCACAAGTGTGTGCGCAAACACAAGTGCACTTTCCTAACTCTCATGATCCGATGAACCGGTACCCCGACACGACCGGAGAGAGATCAGGCGCAGGATCAACGACTTTTACGTGTTTTCCGAGGAACAGACGTGTCTAACACCGGCAACTTTCTTACTCTGGACTGCTATGGACATTTATTAACAGGTAAACTCAATATGGGCCCTACCTCATGCTATGGACATTTATTAACAGGTAAACTCAATATGGGCCCTACCTCACCGAGAAACCATGGCAACAACGCCGGCCTCGTATCTTTCAATTTATATTCAAATCTACGGCATTCACCTCTTTTGAAACGTAGCCATGACTGACGGTTAGAGAGCGTAGTTAGTTTCTTGTTAGTCGTGGCGTCAATCAGAGCGTGAGAATATCCAGACTCAACAGAGGTCTGAGTGAGTCTGGATATTCTGGCGCCCTGGCGACGTCGCCAATTAAATGTACACGATCAAGCTGCGTCTCACTCACGCAGTGTCCAACCGGCCACCAAGACAGACATATACATGTGTTTCTGTGGAAAACTGACAGAACTGACTGGTAGATGGTAGCCACTGGCTACTTCTCCTGGCTACCGAAAGTAGCCAAGAGTAACCATTCCTACGTAGCTGGTGACGTCGCCATGGTTTCTCGGTGAGTTAATGCCCTAACTCTCTGTTGGCCTGACCCGGGATTCGAACCCAAGACCTCATTCATGCACAGCAGTTGCATTCACTACCGGTGTTCTCAGTTTAAATACTAGAATATACAAGCGTGTTGTGGTTTCGTTGCAGCGCGCATGTGGAACACGCGCACCCTGGCGGGCAGCCTCACCACGTCGACGGCGGGCGGCGCGGGGCCGGGCGCGGGCGGCGCGGGGGGCGCGGGCGCGCTGAGCGCGGGGGAGCACGCGGCCGCCATCTTGGACGCCGCCTTCTCGCCCGACGGTAGCGCGCTCGCCACCGCCGCCGCGGACGGATACGTCATGTTCTTTCAGGTATCACCACTCTCTCCGACATGTCAAACAACTAAATCGACATCTTAAGACATATAAGTAAGAACATTTTATCCATCTGGCTCGTTAGTGTGGGTTATGTAAATGATCTAGATGGATATTACTTTTCCTTTTTAATTGAAAATAATAATAAAAATAGTTAAAGACATAGCCTTTCCTATCAGCCACAACATACAGTCGACAATAGCTACAAACCTCTCAAAATACCGAGACCTAATTGAATTAAAAACACAATGGAAAATATGTAGTCCATATTTTATTGAAATTAAACTACTATATACGGATTTTATCGCGTTGTTTATTTATCACTGTATTGCAACATTTTAAAAATATTACACTACTACTATTGATTTTATTTTACTAATTTATAAGCTAATAACATTATTTAAACTATTAAATTTTTTTATTTTTTTTTTGGTTCGACGTTTCGGTTGCTTTTCAGCAGCCATGGTCACGGGGACCACCAATAATAAAACGATGTTTTTTTTCAATCTCGTATATTCACAGATTGGCGCTGGTTTTTGGTACACGGGTAAAAGAGACACATACAATATACAAAATTTACTAACTACCTACTATATACAATAAAATTATTAGAGATGAAACGGATATCCGGTAACTATCCGGTATCCGGCCTAAATACTATCCGGCCGAATACCGGATAACTAGCGCCCATCCAGCCGACTACCGGATTTTTAAAAAAATTGTTAATTAATGCCTTTATTTAGTTAGTATCACTTAAGAAATACAATCAGCAATCAAAACATAATTCTACAACTTAGAAAATGAATTAGTACTCATACTGCACTAAGAGCAAATTATGGTGATTGAATACTAATTTCTCTGCATTATGAGGTAGCAAGCGGTTCCGCTTGTTTTCGTAAATAAGGCCAGCTTCAGAAAATCGTCTTTCGCTGTTGTACACTGCTGCAAGGTGCTGAAAGATAGATTTTAGCAAACTTTGTTAAATTTGGGTATTGTTTAGCATTAGCTGCCCACCAAGAATAAGGGTTACAAATTGTGATCAATTCGCACTGACTTAAGATAAAATTCAAGCTCACATGCTATCGCGTTTCTTTCTTCACGTTGAACCTGGCTAGTATTGTTTTCATTTGCTACCTCATCAAAGCAATACCAAAACTTGTCATGAGCTTTGCGAGATACAGCTGACTCTGTCTCTTCTCCCCTCCCTTTTAGCCGGTATTGAAGATGAACTGCTACTGGAGTACTCTTCACAAGATATTTTAAATATTCCAATAGAATCTCCTGGCACGCTTTATCAACATCAAGCACCCCCGAATAGTTTGTTTTGAATCTCGTTTCTAGGTATTATCGGTATATTCCCAGCTACGCAAGCGTGCTTTCAATTCGGCGGCTGAATATCCGGCTATCCGGCTACAAGGCTGCCCGAATATCCGGTATCCGGCTAAACTGCTATCTGTTTCATCTCTAAAAATTATCATTATACCTACATTACAATACCAAAAAATAAACTCATGATTACAATATTCAACACATTAGCTAGATAACAGAAACTATTGCGGCACAGGTTCAGTTTAAAATACATAAATTTTATGTTCGTTGTGGACAGGTATACATGCACGCCGACAGCAGTCCCCGCTGCTTGCACAAGTGGCAGCCGCACGGAGGGAAACCTCTCAGTTGCCTCTTCTTCTTGGACAATCACAAGAACTATAATACTGAGTAAGTTTCACTATAATACTTTATCGTTATTTAATATAATATGCTGCTCTATGTTGTGTTTTGATAAAATGTTTTGATATTCTGCCTATTTACCATTTACCATATACCTATTTACCATATATACAAAATGTAAGTAACGGACTCGAATAGTACTTTCATCGCACTTTTTATAATACGCCGCAAAAATGCGTTTTAATAAAACAACGCTGGCAAACTTACCATCAGGTAGGTACCAGCTTTGTTGTGTTGATACAAAATTGCCTGCATTTTAATAATAATGGTCTTAAATCATTGATTAGATTTATTACTAGATTTACAAAATAAATAATATTTGGAGTATTGATATGTCATACCAGCTTAATATATTGCTAAAACCATCCTGACCTCTGACAGATTTGATTCCTGTGACAAACACAATATTAGTGGAGTTTCTTTGAATCAATTCTTTATCTAAATAAGGGATTATAAAGTCACTCATTATTACGTAGAACGTAAACATAATCTACCTCAATATATATCTAATCATGAATCAATGAATGTATCAATAGATAATTTTCTTCCAGTGTCCAATTTTGGAAATTTGCTGTGACCGGAGCGGAGAACAACACCACTATTAAAATCTGGTCGTGTAAGTCTTGGACGTGTCTGCAGACCATTACGTTTACCCCTGGTCTACCCACCGAGTCTACCCTGGGACTGAAGGCGATGTTGGATACCAGTGCGAGCTACCTGCTCCTGTCAGACTTCAAGTCGAGGAGTTTGTATGTGCTAAATATGGCCAGAGACTCGGAGGACAGTCTGGCGTACTGTAAGAATATCTCTGAATTCCTGCTGCCATATCCAGTGCTGAGTTTTTGTATTGTTGATGCTGGTGAGTAATTAAACTTTTTATGTAGTGTATATATCTAAATCTGGTAGATAGTATTTTTGTTTACGTTGTTGGGCAATTTCATTCTTTATTAATGCAATGGCAAGTCTATAAAATTCGTTTACGCTTAGTTGCGATTATGAAATCTTGGCATTGATTCTTGTGGTCAAAGTACTTTTGTCGATAGTTACCAATATTGGTAGGTAACTGACAGTCTCTCGACCACAATTCTCATGCCGTAATCATTAATCATAACGTCTTCTGTCCAGATTTTATTTTTTACTGCCTGTTTTGCTAGGTTAGGTTAATAATTTAATTGACAGTAAACAGTGACCATAGACATATCTGTGTCTGTTCACTTGGCATTGCAACTACATCGGTGCTCTATGCACCGGAAATACCATACCATACTAAACGGACAATCCTAATTATATGTCTTGTGGAACCAGATTTAAGTTCAAGTCACTTATGTTGAATCCGCACATGTTACAATCTACTACGCTTTTGACTATTAGGCAGGATATGGTTTTACCTATAGATGTTATGCTAGTGTATCCTTGAATTTTTTGCCAATAATATAACGCTAGCTAAACAAGTGTCAGAAGACCAGCTTATTAAATCTATACCAATATTATAAAGCTGAAGAGTTTGTTTGTTTGGTTGCTTGAACGAGCTAATCTCAGCAAATACAGGTTCGAATTGAAATATAATTTTAGTGTTGGATAGCCTATTTATCGAGGAAGGTTATAGGTTATATAACATCACGCTACGACCCACGGGGACGGCGCAGTAATCATAAATGCGGGTGAAACCGTGGGCACAGCTAGTGAAATATGAAATGTGGCTATGACACCGTCATATTGCCAGACATTTCCAGACGTTCAATAAACTGATCAAACAAGAAATTTGTGGTAAGCGTAAAACTGCAGGCTTGTACCATGTGATAACAAGTGCAGTTATATTTTAAATAGTTTAACTACGATGTTGTGTTACAGAGGAGCAGCAGAGTAAGTGCGAGCCGAGCTGCGACGATCCCTTCCACCGCAACGGGTCCAGCGGAGACGCCGGCGACTCGCCCGACGACTTCGAACTGCATCACGATGTGAGTCACACAACATCTATATTATGAGCTTTTTCACTGTATACAAGAAAATTTACATGGTTGATGGCCAGCTAAACTCATTTGTAACTGACATATTTCAAGTATGTCAGTTACAAATGAGTTAGACATTTTACATTTGGCAATGTAAACTAAATTTTTTGTTTATTAGGAGTTTAGTACCTAGTAAATTATTTGCTGTGAACGAGTCCACAATCTGCGCGAGTCAATCATTGACAGTATTGCAATTTGGTATTCATCTGTCTACTTTAAAAATAAGGGATGTATCATCCGTGAATAAAACAATGTCACACAAATCCTGTGCGAAGAACGGCAAATAATTAACGTAGACTAAAAACAAAAAGGTTCTAAAATTGAGCCCTGTGGCACGCCTATTGTGACTGATAATCCAGAACGGCAGACGATGGAAGTAGACTTTACTTCCGTTGATATCAGCGTGTTGTAATCTATCGCTTAGGTAGAAATCGACTAAGTCAAGTGCAGTATCTCAGATCTGGCATTAAGCCAGAGTTTTCGCAACAGCGTATGATGGTCAACGCAGTCAAAAGCTTTAGAAAGGTCACGGAATACGCCAATAACATTTTGCGAATTTTTCAATAAATATATGTTTAAAAGCGTAACACCAGCATCTATCGTAGAACGATCCTTCCTGAAACCATATCTATATTAATATTATAAAGCTGAAGAGTTTTAGATTAAATTATGTTGGGGTACTTTGAGACAACTACCACCTTAGTCTTCCCGTAACCATGGCTACTGTAATGCAACCGAAACGTCGGGAAAAAAAGGATAAACTTAAATATAAACAGTTTTAATTAATTTAAATAGCTTAAATTGTAGTAGAGTTCAATAATAGTAGTGTTAATAATAAAAGTGTTCTAAAATAAACAACGCGACAAAATCCGTATAAAGTGGTTTTAATTTCAATGTGTAACATTCGCGTAAGTCAGTATTACATTCTTTAAGTGTTATAGCCTATTTATCGAGGAAGGCTATAGGCTATTTAACAAAATGCTATGACCCACGGGGGCAGCGCAGAAACCATAAACGCGGATGCAACCGCAGGCACAGATAGTTGATCTATATGAAATAAATTGTTTACACTAAAGTGACTAAATAATTTATTAATAGCAGGTAATATTGAATTGGCCTAAAAACACTTATGCATCCATTTATAAATAAAGATATTATTTTACTTCATTTCGTTAAGTTTGGAAAAATGCCCACATCAATGCATACGTTGATTATTGCGGCTAGATGCGGTGCTATATTAACAATAATACTTTTAACAAATTTTACCAAAATACCCCAAAAATCGGCTGAATTTTTGATTGAGGGCTACCGCGATTGAATTCACTGCTTGTGGTGCTAGTTGATAGTCAGGTCCCTAGACATCATACTTTATAGTCACAGCAACAGTAACCATAGAAACCGGCAATGATCACCCCCATATACGAGTTTTGACAGCAGCTGTGACAGGATTGACAGGACCTTTCTCGCTAGTGGCGCCGATTTGTAAACACAAATACGATACGACCATTGAGCGTTATGTTAAATAATAAAATAGTTTAATTTTTTTACATCATCAAGAATTAACGTACAATTATTGTTGTTATTTTGAATGTTCTTGTTGTAGTTATGTAACATAAAGTTTGTCGTTCCCCAGGAGTCGGGATCTGGCGGGTCGTGCAGTTCGGTGTGCGGGCGGCGCGTGTGCGTGCGCCTGTACATCGTGCAGCCCAAGGGCCTGCAGGAGGGCCGCCTCGTGTACTCGCCGCCCAGGAACCCGCTACACGCTGACCTCATGCACGGTACACACTACCTTACAATTCAGTACCTACTTCTGTTAGTTATTGATGATTCATTCTAATTGGTGCCGCACCAAGCGGTTCCACAGGAATTTTCTACCGCGAACGCTCAGGTTGCGGAATGAACTCCCTGCCGAGGTTTTCCCACAATACTACTGTATGGGGTTCTTCAAAAAGGGTGTTAAAAGATTTTTACAGGATTGGCGACGCGCAAGTCATGCCTCTGGCGTTACAGGCGTCCACAGGATACGGTGACCACTTACCATCAGGTGGCCCGTATGCTTATTTGCCGCATTAGAAGTAAAAACAAAAAAATATGGTTTGTGGTCTGCTTTTACGGATGATTATTTTAATTTGTCTTATTTAAGTTATTCTTTTTTATAACTTAAATAGTTGGACACAAAAATGAGTAACCATTAAAACTGGATAGAGTTGAACTTGCCATTTTCAATTTGGAATTGGACAGGACAGTTGACATGGTTAGATGTTTACATAATTGAATGTAAAGTGTAAATGATTGGATGTGTGAAAGATTGAAAGTGAAGATGATTAAGCGACAGTAATAATTCGCCTTTGATTACGTGAGATAATAAAAATAAATGGCATAAAATATGGCATTATTACACGTCTGCCAAAGCTTACCGCTTCCATTGGTATAATGACGTTTGTCTACAATATCTACATAGGCAAGTAGTAATTCGTTCTAATACTAAAGGTAACTTTATTACGCAGGTCTATCAGAGCTGACATTAGACGAGAGCGCATCGGAGCCGGCTCCAGCCGCCATCGCGTCCAGCATCCTACAGCAGCAGAGTCAACAACTCAAGAACTTGCTCATGAGAACGCAGGTAATTACAGTATTATTTTAAACAAATTCTATGTACACACGGCTACACATCAAGTTAGACACCCTATATACGCATAACTACGCTACATACAAAATAGAGAATTGTCGGAAAGGGACAGTGCATAGTGGTGTCGATATAATGGTAAGGATAGAGCGTAACATAAATATAACGCACTCTCTCGCACGATTCGCAGCGTTCAACTTCTAATAGTTCAAAGTCCAAACAGTCTAGGTTGATGCGTCGCTGTACAATCTTTGTAAACAAACTACTGTCAAGCTACATTTAAATGTTTGTATCAAAAAGGCATTTCACATCCAATAAGTTTTATAAGTTGGTATTGTATGCTATTTATACTTAGAAACTGTAATAAAGCTTTGTCTGTTTTCACTGTCTATCTTTGTCCGTATTATGCAAAATACAGTGTACTAATTTAATATAGAATCAAATTCTGTAACTCGTGATTTATCTTAATAACTTACTCCAATGACTTGTCCATTGGTTTACTGGCGGTTTAAATAATAAGTCTGAAATCTTTATTTCAATTATAATTATTTAACACTTGAACTTTTAATTTAAAATATATTATTATTCATGACGCTTTCTGTGTGACCGAAAAGCTATAATATATAGCAAATGGCAAGTTATTGCATTTGGTTCAAAATTGTGGTTCGAACCCAAGTCATAGCACTACCGACGTAAACACAATTCTTATAAAAAATATTAAGCTTGGCTGGAGCTGGTCAAAATGCTTTTGGCTGAGAAGAGAGAAGAGATAAAGTTGTATATTTGTCCTATTTCTCTTGAATCCTCTCTTTGGTTAGCTTTATTTAATGCTTCAATTTATTATTTTATATATGATTGCAAATAAAATACCCGCATTTTCTATTTAATGTGCTTTGTATTTTCGCTTATATTATGATTTGTTTGTAGCAAACAAGTATCTACAACATCCCAAATATTGTCCGACAGCAAAAAATTATAAATGCAGAACTTATGTAAACTAAGCTTTTTATATATATAGGCGCTGCCTCCTATCAAAGATAAAAAGAAAACAACTTTACTTTTAAAAATGTCAGAATATAATAAGCTCTTCCCATAGGTTCTTCTGGACATGTTTTTAATCTTATTTATCGTTTAGGACACAAACTTTGTGAAGCCATCTCAAAATATAGTTTGTGTTTCAAAATCCATTACTTTTTATTTATATTATACTTTTTAAACAAGCATACCTTCCGTCTGATGATATAAGCAGTCACCCAAGTCTAGCAACATGTGTCTGTTTGTCTATCTATATAATATTTTAATGTATTTACAAATGTTTTTTATGTTTATAATTTTAGCAAGAGGTAATCGAAGAGTATGATTCCCAGACGCAGCCGGGCAGTCTGATCGTCCAGCGGCCGGAGTCGCCCGCCCTGGCGCCGCAGCTGAACCTCATGACGCCCGACGCGTTCAGGTATGGACACGACTCCGGACACCTACTGGCTGCTGGCTTGGATACGTCTTGTCGCTTCGGACAATTGTCTATCGTATAGTCTAGGTTTCGAGGAATACATTAGGACTTTTTTTGTCATATTTATTAGTATAGTCTATTTAGAGACATCTGAACTGAATAATTTTGACGGTCTTCCGTTTATTGCGGCATGACGCAGAAACCACTGGTCAGATTTTGCCGCAATTCTTACATTCATTCTCATAGCTTGGAATATAAGTGTTTGAGCATTTAGCTGCACGGTACGGTTTGCTCGGCAAATGAATGAATTTAAACGAAACAACCGTTCGAAGCGAGACTAAAAACAATATTGTGTTCGGACACGCCTCGGAGAATCTTAACATGCGATTCGGAATGTATAGTTTATCACTCGATCGAACAATAAGCCACATTTAATTTGATTCCGTTTAATAGAACCGGCATTTGGCTATAGTACACTGTATTACGCGTGAAGTCGTGAACAAACACTCGTATGCGATAACACTGTAGTTCCAGTGTTGTAAACATGTAGTTTAATACAGTATACCTGTTGGCAGTTCTCCAGGCAAACGAGAAGAGGACGACCCGCCGCTGTCGGCCACGCCTGATGTCGGAGCCAAGCCGCGCTCGTCTACTGCAGGTTATTTGTTACTCTCTCGTCTATCGTGTCCTGAGCGGGTAGCGCCCAGCGCCCATGTCCGGGAGGCAGCGGCGCAACGTGGGTGACAGTCTTCTTGTTTAGATATTTCAATTAAAAAATATCATCATTATTGTGTATTGTACAGTTCAAATATTAGCAAGATATTATTATTTATTGTGAAATGTTGCCGCCCCCTAAAAGTGCGGCCCCTGCTGCCCCTACCACGCTACGCCACTGCTTCGAGGTCTAAGGTTCGATCCCCAGCTTAGGTAAAGTGTTATTGAGGTTTTGTGTTAAGAATTTTTTATTAAGGATGGTGAAGTAAAAGATGTTCTTTGTTCGACGATTAGATATATTCTGTGTTCATAAAGTTCACATGGATTATATACTTACGTCATACATCTAGTACGTACACTACATTTTCAGTAGCAGAACGGAATTTGAAACTGTGTCCGTTAGACGAAAATAATCTGTTCTTTATCACGTGTGACCTAACACTAAATCTGGTCAAATGTAGGTGTCATTCACATCTACCTACGCTTTCCGAAATATACAAGCTAAAGTCTAGTTAGTACTAGGAACGCATCAGACACGAAAAGCAACACGATACGCCCTAGTATAGGAACTGTTGGTCGGTGACGGAACGGTCTAGTGGCCATAGTCTTATATATATACTTATATTGTCGGCCTCGATGGCGTAGTGCTTAATGTAACCGACTGCTACGCCTGATGTCGCGGGTTCGATTCCTGCACAAGTCAAACATTTGTGTGCATGAACATGGATGTTTGTCTTGGTCTGGGTGTTTCCATGTATAATATATATGTATTTACAAAAAGAATATATATATAAATATGTATGTTTATTCATTGTCTAGTACCCATAGTACAAGCTCTGCTTAGTTTGGGCTAGATGGTGTTGTGTGTATATGGTAGAATATTTATTTATTTTACATTTCCTTACAAAGAATATTTTTTTGCCTGACACGTTCCTAGCACGGTCATGGTATGAGTCGGGGTAGTGGGCAGACTCGTTTATGCTGTAAATACCTCGAAGGCACAGCAATAATGTTTCATTACAATAAAACTATTTGTTATCAGTTTTACCACCTTGGTGGTTTAGTCACCAGATCTGGTGGTTTTACATGAGTTTTAGTGGTATTTATTCATCATTTGGTGCGTTTATTTTTTGTGGTTTTTAGCGACTTTTTCAATTGGAATCTGGCAACACTTTTCAGGCTAAGGAATCGCCTACTGTTCGAATGTTGTCAGAGAGCTTACTAAATTCTATAATTCTACACTTTCTCTATGACCAGGGATCTCCAAACACAGACATTAATCATTGTTTATTGTTTTTTTTATCTGTCATTTGCGCCGAAATTTGTTAGTGATTGTTTCTGATCGTCTGATCGAGTTGTGTGTTAACAGTAAATATGATTGTGCGTTAAAACAAAAACCTTCCTGAAATTCAGCATTTAATCCGATAATGTAACTCCCACTCAAGAAAAAAATTATACTCAAAAGTATAGAAAAGAGTGGGAATCACAAGATGAATTTAAAAGCTGGCTTAAACCCGTACCGGGTGATGAACTGAAGGCGTTTTGCTCATTTTGTAAAGCACAATTACTAGCAAAATTAGTAGACTTGAGACGACATGCTGAAACAAAAAAAGCACAAACAAAAAATGCAAATAGTATCCGGCAATCAGATGATAATATTCATGCCAGCTGAAAAGATTTTAAGCTCAAAATCTCGCGAAGCTGAATGAATGCTCGCTCTTTACATTATAGAGCTAAAAGTACCACATCGTGAGGGCCGACGGCCGAGGGGAGGCACTTGCCAGCCGGCCAACCGCGGGCTCCTCCAGCCCTAGGCGCGCCAGTCAAGGCGGACGTAACACCCCTACCAGCGCCCAAACATCTTTCGAAAACAACGTCGCCTATCACCAATGACCCACTCTACTTGGAATCCTTCATGTTGGGAACAGAAATGCGTCAGGCCCCAATTGTCAACGAAGTCCATCCGGGGCATTTTGGTTTTTCCAGGCTTGTAGAGGTGGGCGCTCGATGCCACATATACCAAAAATATATCCGAGTCTATGCACGCCTATTACGTAGGTATGTTGCTACATGGCAGGATGTTAGAGATTCACAGAAAGAACGGCAACATTTTAACTAACGAAGAATCTAATTTTTGCACGCAACTAAGATGCGGGCCATATCCGGTCACGAAGACCGTTGAGCAATACTTATCCGGGTTTGGTAATACCACGATACCTGGGTCTACCGACTGCGAATTCAGGTTTAATAAACCTCCCTATGTTGCCGGGAAAGATATAATAGGGTTCTTTGGCCCGCTTCAGGATAATCCGGTTGATTATGCTACCTACGTGAACCCAGGACTTCTGGCTCAACGCATCGTGGAACACGTCGCTAGGACCACTTTACCTGTCCAACAAGATCCGGGCGAGTTCTGGCAGTTTGAAATCGATGTTCCAGAGGAGCCAGTTGAAGGAGAGGAACATCCACCTCCAGCCGTTCAACCAAACCGCTGTTGTTTAGGGTGGGCCCCACGCCAGAGGCTTCGCCAAGAAATAATGGCTGCATTGGCTAGTGCTCATATTGACAATGAACGCTTACATACTGATAATCCAGCTATTCCGTTTAACACCTGGCTGATGAACTATATTTCGTATCATCTTTCTGAGGTACGCGGGTTCGTGGAGTGCCGAGTCCCTTCGACTAGGTCTGGTTCGATCGCCCAGATTGTAACTAATGTGGTCAACAAAGACGACCATGTTTCCGCGAGGGCACCCTTCTCCGTACCTGGGTCCATTGCCTTTAGCGCTACGGTGTTCAGATACCGTATTGATATGGGTGATCATTTAGAAATGTTCGCACCTTACGATATTCAGGATTTGGAGCGTAACAGACGTGCAGAGAATCCTTTACTTAATCAACATTTATTCCAAACTATTTTCACGGATTCCTCCCAGCGCCTTAAACGCATGGTCAAATTTAATTTCAGAAACGCAACTTAAAGCCTTAAGCTGACGAAAAAGACACCTCCCCTTACGGGGGTAAAAAAGAACCAGTTCCGTTTCCTGTATTAATCATTTGACGGATTTACTAAAGTCGGCTTTCTCCGATTCCAAAGCAACTGATGATTTAAAAATGCATCGGACTAAGTGATCTGATGTCATAAAAAATGCCTCGGCGCCTCATTTCATTGATGAACTAATAAAAGACATAGGACAGCAGAGGTACAGTCTCATCATTGACGAATCAACTGACGTTAATACGAGTAAGCAACTGGGAATTGTAATCAGATATTTCAGTCGAAAATTGGGAAAAGTAGTTCCTGTCTATACAACCACTTAAAACCAGCGATGCCATCGGAATTGTTGAACCCTTCTTTCTTGTTTACGACGATATGGCCAAGATAAAATTAAAATGGTGGGATTAGGAACAGACAATGCGTCTGTCATGACTGACATCAATAATGGAGTGTACAGGATATTGAAAAATGATATATCAAATTTAATTCTTATAAGATGCACTTGTTATTCTTTGCAACTTGTCGTATCTCATGCATCAGAACAGACGCTACCAAGAAATTTTGAATTCCTGATCAGAGAAACATACAACTGCTTCGCTCCTTCTTCAGAACATAAAATGAATATCAAGTCATTTAGGCAACTATAAATTGCGGTGAAGCACCGTTGAAGATTTTGTAGACATGTGACACACGCTGGTTGTCCATTGAAACAGCAGTCCAAAGAATAATGACACAGTAGAAAGAACTCACTTTACATTTTGGACTCGTGACAGATCGATGCCACACCGCGGATCTATTATGTTCTATGTACAAGGACGAATCAAATTACTTGTATATGCTATTTTTGAGAAGTATACTAAACAATGTGCAGATTGCTGTAAAAAGCTTTGAAAGTGAGATTGCAAATCCCTTGCGATTATTAAATGTGCTGATTACACTATCACGTTCAATTTGCAATAGGGTGCTATTGCCAAACGCAGCAAACACAGATAGCGATTTTTTAAATATTGACATCGACCGAAACCTAAATCCGGTTCCCCCTTCCAGCTCCTTCGCCTTCCCACTTTCCTAAAAGGTTGGCAACGCGCAAGTGATGCCTCTGGTGTTGCAGGCAAATGAAATAAGTGAACAAAGTAATACATCTAAAGATTTGGAAATGAAAGAATTTATAGTAAATTTAAAAATAAAAGAAGATACAAAACATAAAAAGGATCTACTTCAATTTGAAGACTACAACTCAATCCAAGAACTACAAAGAACAATAGTACATTACAAGATATTTCTTAATTATAAAAGATACAAAAATATGAAAACAGAAAAGAAATCTACTTACCATACTACAGAAGAATTTGACAAGGCATTAAAAATATGTGTTCAAATTGTACAGAAGAAAGATTTTAGAACAGAAATAACAGATTTAAAGAGAATAAAACTTTATGTAATAAAAGTAAAATTAAAACTTATATTCCTTACCTTGATGGTACAAACATCCGCAGGGTGGGCGGCAAGTTCACACAGGCTCATCTGGAGAAAAATACTAAACATCCAATTATTCTAGGACATCGGAATGGTCTAGTTACCTTTTTGATTGCTGATGGACATAAGAGAACCTCGCACGGAGGGATACAATTAATGATATATTATTTACGAACACGCTTTTCGATCATTCGCGTAAAATCTTTAGTAACAATTATTTACCTGCAAAGGTGCACCATTTGTGCAGAGTACAGAACACAATTAATGAGTGACTTACCAGAGGCTCGAGTAACACCGGCTAGACCGTTCTTGCATTCCGGAGTGGATTATGTTGGCCCTGTCCAAATTTTGATGTCAAGAGGCAGAGGAGTCAAGCGTCATATAGGCTATATATGTATATTTGTATGCATGGCTACGAATGCTATTCATTTGGAATTAGTGGGCGATCTAAGCACTAACACATTTATATAGCGACTGCGAAACAAATTTTCTTGGAGCTAACAAAGAATTACTTGATCTCTGGCGTGCGGCAAATCTAGACATTCCTGGTGACTTAACTGGTCTACTTGCAGAAGAAGGACTCAGTGGCATTTAAATCCGCCTTACAGCTCGAATTTTGGGGGCCTATGGGAAGCGGGCGTAAAATCTGTAAAATATCATCTTAAAAGAATACTCAATCATAATCTTACCTTTGAAGACATGTCCACCATCTTATGTCAAATCGAAGCCTGCTTAACTTCACGACCATTATGTCCTATAGATCAGCCTGACACTGAAAACTTAAACGTATTGACACCAGGACATTTTCTGATAGGTGGAGGCGCCCATAACTAATCCTGAACCAGATTTGAGCCATCTACATGTAAACTTGTTCAAACATTTTTGGAAACGCTGGCAAGAAGAATATTTATCCAGATTGCAACAGCGACCAAAGTGGTTACAACTGAAAAATGAATTTGAAGTCGGCGATGTTGTGTTAGTAAGAGAGGACAATCTATCACCAGGCAAGTGGGCTCCTGGATAAAGATAGTGTTTATCGAGTTTATAGTCTTAGATGTCTTGGTAAAATTATAATAAGACCGATTTCCAAATTATATGAATTACCAGTCAATGATACGGAACAATTATTAAAAATTTAACTTTGTATTTTGGTTCATATTATTGTAATTTTATTTTTTTATGTTCAGTAGAGTAGTTCTAATTACATTATGCATGTTACATGCAAGTATAAGACATAAATGTATGTTTATTTAGAAAATGATTACATTATGTACATTCTTTGTCACCATTATGTTTTCCATTTAAAGGTAGATAACTGGTCTTGGTATTATTAAACGATTAATAATACATTTGTACAATGAAAGTTTGGTACATAAATATTATTGATAAAATTTTAAATCAAGAAATTATATAAATCTAATAGGGGAATCGATATAGTAATTGGCCCCTTTACAGTTATTAGCCATTTCAACTTTATTGCCAAAAAACTAGCAATATGCCTTACAAATAGTAGATTTGAAAGCTTTTTAATGGCAACACTTTTATTCTCTGTCAAAAAGTTTTAACGAAATTCCGCTAGGTTATTTGGTTCTTTTCCAATGTGTCATCGTTTGCCGGAGGAACAAAGTCAGGTAAGTTTGTAAAAAAAATGTTAAGACAGCATTGATGTTTTTGTGTGATATTTTGAAATGTGTATGTACTTAATCAGTTATTTGAACTTTAAAAAATATAGCTATTTTGTGTGTTATAAACATATTTAAGGTGAATTATAACCTATTTTGTATATAACCTCAAAATTTTGTAGTGGCCAATAGCTGTCACAATTTTTTCATTCATTTATAGTGTTTGGCCGCCTATGCCAATAACTGTATTTTACAAAAAAAAGTTAAAGTATCGTTTTTATTAAAGGTATCGTTTTCTGTTACATTGAGTAGTATTCTGTACGATTTCTAAAAATTTTCAGCCATTATGTACAGTTAATGGCCTTAGGCCAATAACTGTATCATTTGCAAAGTTAGTCTATAGAAATGGTAGGCCAATAACTATAATGCTTTATTAATTCATTTTGGATAAATTATCAAAAAAGAATATTTACTTGTTTTTTTCAGGTACACAAGAAAAGAATATGCCAAAGATACCCAAATACACCAAAGAGGCCCTGGACGAGGCTTTAGAAAAAATAAATACAAAAGTAATGTCTTTAAGAGCAGTCACCAAACAATACAATATACCCCGAGCAACTTTACAATTTAAACTTAAAAATCCAAATTCAAAATCTCAATTTGGCCCCACACCGTATCTAACAGATGATGAAGAAGTTATTATCACAGATTGGTTAGTTAATATGGCTCGTAAAGGATTTCCTAGGAAGTCCGATGACGTTTTGGACACAGTTCAAAAGTTTTTAACTGAAAATCCACGCGTTACTCCTTTTCTTAACAACAGGCCCGGTCAGGGATGGCTCAAAGCTTTTTTAAAACGTCACCCCATTTTAGTACCAAGAACCAGTGAGGGGGTTACCAAAGCCAGTGCCTGTGTGTCTGAAACCGACATAAGAAAATGGTTTCTTGAAATAAAGAACTACATGACTGGCGAAAACCTGTTAGACGTAATTCAGGATCCAAAGCGTGTCTTCAATGCTGACGAGACAGGATTCCAACTCTGTCCTTCTACGGGGCGCGTGCTAGCTGCTAAAGGAGATAAAAATGTTTATGCTGTGGACCAAGGAAACCCCAAAGAAAATGTTACAGTGCTGTTCACATTTTCTGCCGATGGCAGGACTTGTCCTCCATTAATTGTGTTTCCTTACAAACGACTGCCTGAAAAAATTGCGACATCAGTGCCACCTAAATGGGGCATCGGACGCAGTGATAAAGGGTGGATGACGGCAGATGTCTTTAACCAATTCATTACTGAAATATTTGCACCCTATCTTGCTGAAAATAACATAAAAAGACCGGTCATCCTCTTTATTGATGGCCATAAAAGTCATATTACATTACAACTTAGTTTGACTTGTAAAGAGCAAGGAGTTGAATTGATAGCTCTTTACCCTAATACCACTCGAATCACTCAGCCAGCAGACGTTTCCGTTTTTGGACCAATAAAGAAAATGTATCGAAAAGCAGTACGCAAATTTCAATCAGAAAACGTTGGAGAGGTGGTAACAAAGCTCAACATAGCTATGATTTTAAAAACCGTTGTTGACAACCTAAAATCTGAAACTATAATAAATGGTTTTCGAGCATGTGGCTTGTGTCCATTTGATGAGAATGCAATTGATTACTCAAAATGTTTAGGTGCACCGAAAAATGTTGAAGGGACAGACAGACAAACAGTAGACAAGCACGGAAACAAGGTCATGACTCTAAAAGACTTCGAAAATATTGTAGGAGTCGAAATGATAGACAAGATGAAAGCACTGAAATCTCAAGGTATAATGCAGAATAGTTCCTCTCCAACATTATTCAAACTCTGGAGTTTTTTTCAAAGTGATCCTCCAGAGACAGAATCAACTAATATTGAAATACAATCAGCTAATAACACAACAAATGTAAATCTCATAAGTGAAAATAATGTGACAACAGTTAAAATTACCATGACACCTACCAAAATTCCCACAGATTTGTGCCAACCTTCCACTTCTACCACTGAAACCACAATGGCAGAAACTGCTCATGTTAATAAGTCGATTAGTGACTACTTACAAAATGCCCCAGAAAATAGAAGGAAGTTCATTCGAAAGACAGAAAAGACTCCATTTGTGATTACCTCTGAGAATTTTAGATCAGCTATTGAAAAGAAAGAGATGGAAAAGCAAGAAAAAGAGAATCAAAAAATGGAAAGGAAAAGAAAAAGAGAGGAGAAGAAAGAAGACGCTCTGAAGATCAAAAAAGATAAAGGCGTAGGAAAGAAATCAAAAAATAGAAATATTAATATAAAGACTGAAAATTCTATAGAAGAAAATACTACGACTACAATTAAAAACGACGGTAAACTTAGGATTTTATCCAATATAGAGCTGGTTACTTGCGACATGTGCCGGCGTTTGGCTGATAAAAATAAGTCACTAGTATGTAGTTCCTGTAAAAAGTATTATCATCGTCATTGCATTCCTCGAAAACACCTTGATCATATGCCGGATGACGATGAGCTTTCTGGCTTTGTATGCCACAACTGTTTTTCGTTGAATGATGACTCTGGTGATAATTCTGAATCTTCTGAAGATGATGAAGACATGTTTTAGTTAATGTTTATGTGGTAAAATTTTAATTTATATTTTATTTTTCAATGTGGCCAATAGCTATGTGATCTCACGGCCAATAACTGCTATGTTATGGCCAATTACTGTGATTTTAATATTTTTATTTTTAAGTTCACATTTTTATTATAATATTTAACAAAAGTTTATGTAAGGCACCTTGTTTAGTAAATACATTAATAAAGAAACATATATCGTGAGTTTTATTTATTTCCAAGTTATAAATTTATTTTTTATTTATTTTTTCTCATCGGGTGGTCGCTTATCTGGCCAATAACTATACTGTTTCCCCTATAATATGTTAATCTTCAAAATTTTAAGGAAACTTGTTTTTGAGGGGTGGCATGTTCGATTACTATAAAACTATTTGTTTTAACGTTTAGAAATCAATCTCTAATAAACATTTGCAGTGACAATACGTTTTTAGTTGAAGTGACCGTAACACAAGCAAAACTGAACCTTAACACACCAACAAATAGTGTTATTGAATTCGGTTCGAGTAGTGTTATTGAACTTTTGTCAATGAATTCTCAATAGCAAAACTGAGTCTGGAATCGTGTTTGCTAGACTGCAATAATCTGTTCTTTATTACGTGTGACCCAAGACCATCCTGGTGAAATGTGGGTGTCATGCATCATACCTACACCTTTGCCTACCCTTGCCAAGATATATGAACATAGGTTTAATACGTAAGGGGCTATCCATGAATTTCGTGACGTCACATATCAAAATCGAATATATCTAAGTACAGTAATAACCCGTTTTAAACGTTTTGTTTTTGTTTTAGGGAAAATGGGCATTACTAAATGGAAATAAAACTAATTTTGAAATTGCTGCTTGAATTTAATAGTTACAAGATGTAAAATTGCAAAATTTGTGACGTTACTTGGAAGGTGGAGTCTCACAAATGTGATCAAATCGATGTGATAAAATTTATGGATAGCCTCTAATATATGGAATGTAAATAATATAGTATCTTATGTTAATAATAACACATTATTTTCAGTTGGTACAGTGTTCGTTTCAGGAGCATGCGTGGAAGAGTCGTGCAGTTCGGGCGGCAATAAACCAGCTTCAGCGGGTTCGAGTCCCAGCCGCGAGGTGCAGCAAATCATGGCGCACAACGAACACACATTCTACAAAGATATGGTATGTATTTAATGTTGTTTATTTAAATGTTTGTAGTTAATTAAATGTTATTTGTGACTTAAGTCACGTTTACTCTAAAGGTGTGATTTATATGATATTTGTTCGTCAGGAGGAGGAGGAGGCGAGTTCTCCTGTGGCCGCCGAGCCGACGCCGTCGGTGTCGAACGGGGGCGAAGCCCTGTTCGTGGCCACCGAACTGTTCGTAGCGCCGGAGGCGCCGCCCGCGCCGCCCGCCCTGCCCGCCCTGCCCGCCCTGCCGCCGCACCCGCACAAGCTCACGCATGCCAGTTAGTACCTACTATATCGCACTCTTAATAAACAGGGACTTATCTGAATATTTTGGATTAAGCAAATTTAAACTCTGTTGCTATTACTTGACATGAGTATAATATTTGAATTTATAGTCACACAAATAGAGTTCAAATTGCCTTACTTCCAAATTTCGTGTTAAGTCGCTGTTTTATTAAGAGTGCGATATATTAATTTAGTTTTTATACTACCAATGTAGACAACAAACATATGCTGGAAAATTGCAGGTTGCAAACTCTTCAAAACAAGAAATCAATGCATATGCAAATTTTTTTACTAAGAATGGTTATAATTTTTATGAATGCGTGTAAGTAATATAATATATTATAGTCTGTTTCAAATACGAAGTCCCTTTTGTTTTTATTTGCATTGTATTTATTTGCAGCTTAAAAATCACGAATGGATACTCATAATGGGAGTTTATTAATATTATTATTAATATTAATGTAAATTAAATAGCATATATTTTATTTTATGATATGATATCTGATACGATATTCTGCATCGCAAAAATTGTAAAGCGGATTCAACCACACTTTATAGATCTTCTTTCGTCTTCTCTAAACTGCAAAATTTTAAATTATTTGTTATTATTGGGAAAATCGTGCAGTATGAAGAAAACTGCGCTGCACCATTTTTTGTTTTTTCTGTTTCAATCATTTTTGATTCGATTACCCACGATTACAGTTTGGTTAGAAAGTTAATCGGTAATAGATTTCGTGATGTATGGATTGAAACGGTCTCTTCACTATCGCTGTTCAACGATCATCTGTCAAATGGAACTTCGTATTTGAAACGCACTATAAATCTTATACAATATGTTGTGGCTGTAATTTATTTTAATTGATTGTTTATTTAAAAGAATGTACTTAATATTACTTTAATTATTTTGTATATCATATAATATTCAGACACAATTGTAATAAATTGTTAATGAATTAAATAAATAAATTATATTACACTGAAAATCCTGCTGAGAACACATGTCTCACCTCAGAAAACACTAATTATAGACATCACGCAATCATGTTTAACCACGATATCTCTCACTTTAATATGTGACTTTCGCCTTTTTGACTACCAAATCCTTTTACGCAGGTGTGCATTTTATTAAGGTATTAAGATAATGGTCGTGAATTATTCAACTACAAGCAGAACTAGTAAATTAATTTCGTAGATATAAAAGAAACCACTACGTCACATATATGTGAATAGTAATTTTGGAGTCCCTCAGGGAAGTGCGTTAGTGCTGATTATATTCTCAGTATAGATTAGTAATATTCTATAAACTTAACCTTCAATTATATATGAACTACTACACATAAATCTTTCAATATACTATTATAAAACGCTAATGTATTTTATTTGTTAACAATGTTATACCAAATCGAATGAACCAATGAACCAATATTGAGTATTTTATATATTATGTTAGCCAGTATCAGTCACGCTGAATAACATGATGTAGTAGGTAACTACGATACATGTCACCTATATAATATTTATTCCATTCGCAGACAGTGAAACCTCATGGCCTCAGATCTCGCTTGCGCAGATCACGGAGGCGAACCAGCGCAAGGCGTCGAGCGACAAGTCGAGCAGCCAGTCGCTCAACAACTCACTCAACGTGGTGTGCGCCGAGCGGATTGAGCGCGGTGAGCGCAGTGAGCGAAGTGAGCGAAGTGAGCGCGCCGCCAGTGACGAGGTGCGCTGCGCCGGACTGTCGCCCGCCGACAAGACGCGACTCGAGGCGCTCGAACATAAACTGGACAAGCTCACAGGTATACTAACTAAAGCGATATATAGTTTTTAGAAGCCCTGTACTTGCCACTGCAGTCAAAGACCTCCCCATACTCTATTCATAAATGGAAAGGATATACAATAATTGTAATTTTTAATACGATATTTTTAAGGGTCTAGCAAATCTAACTATATTCGTCTAAATTGTTGTAAGTATAGCCCATTTGTCGCTTGACACGCGACAAATATACCACTCCCAATCATGATCATGCGAGGCACTCTGTTCGTCATAAATATATTCATTTGCCGTCCGACTTCTAAGCTTGCCGACCTAAGACCTTCTTAGCGGCCGACGACTGAAAACGGAAAATATCGTCGGTGAAACGGAGTTTGGATAGTCTCCAATTACCGACCATTAATGCCCTTTTCCGCCCAGCCAGCTGCCAGCCTTTAGAATACTGACTCCAGTACAAGTAGTAGTAGTAGTAAATAATGTCGGTAAATAAAGTAAGAGTTCGAATTCTATAGACTTCTCAAGCATTTGGTTTTGTAGAGTGTAGGTGATCAGTAGTGAAGAGAATATGGCGAAATGCGGCCCGTTTTGGCTGATGTTTGTCGAGTGATCGTGATATCCTATCTTCGATAATTTAAAAGCCTTGTACAGATGTGAAAGCGGACTGATAGGGTGGTAATTATTTATAAATATTTGTTTTGTGGCTCATTTTATGCAGCAGAATAATTTGTGAATTACAAAATGAATGTGTCAAATTATCGGTTATTTAACCTATATAGTATATAGTCGCAGCGACACACCGGTGGCCAGACACTATAGGTTTTCAATTATGTCTGGTATTCAAATTATTGAATATACTGTTAAAATCAATTAAATATCAATGATTTCTTAACCTCATTCAATTTCAGTCTATAAACAAAAGATTAAGCAAAAGTGTACGTAATTTGTACCGAATCATGTAAAGCTTTTGACTTACTTCATCGTAATTTTCTTTAACAATACTTATCTTGTGATGTATGGTCCTTTGTTTAGATGTTACAAGTTTTAACTTCAGAATAAATCATGACTCGTTAATTTCGAGGTTACATATCTATTTACACACCAATAAATGCTATATAATATTGTAGGTAGAGGTAAAGTATTTTTTGGTGTCCCTCAAGGCTCATTCTTAGAACCCTTTTACATTTGCTTTTGAATTCTTGTGTCGCTTTTGTCATAAGATTATACCTAGTAAGAAAATAGTTTGAAAATAAGGTTTATATGGCCGGTAATATGTAGTTGTGATATGCCGTCTCCCACATTTTCAAGGAAAATCCATTATGAGTAGTAAGTTGAAGTTAGCATGTCAACAGCGAGTGGGTGTTGTGTGGTGTGGAGTGTTTGAGTGCGCGTCGTCCCGCAGAGCTGGTGAGCGCGCAGAGCCGCGAGCTGCGCGTGATCCGCGGCGCCGTGGCGAGCCCGCGCGAGCTCATCGACGAGGCGCTGCACGCGCATGCGCAGCGCACCGCCGCCGCCGTCGAGAGCGCGCTCGCTGACGGGTACGTCACTCGCCTTTATTCGTTACTTTATACATTGTGTTTTATGATGTTATTCCATATTTATGACAAAAATGCATTATTTCTCTAAAAGAGCTTTGTTTATTTCGACGTTTCTGTATATCTATTAAACTCAACGTTGACTGTATATTAATTTAAATAATGTTGTTTTAAGGGTTACTATCATTAATGTCTGTTTAATTAAAATTTTGGTGCTGCTTAATAAAATGTTAACCGTAACAGGTAATATAAATGAAAATGTCACGAATTTTAAGAATACATATTTTAACGTGACAATTGACAAATAGAATTTTTGTATCACGCAGTAAATAATTAATTATTTCCCAGCTGGGAACGCATCTCACGCGTGGGCGAAGCGGCTAGCGCACGCGCAGCGCAAGCGGCGGGCGTGGGCGCGGCGCGCGCGCTGGAGCCGCTGGCCGCCGCGCTGCAGCACGAGCTCGCCACCAAGCTCTCCGCCACCGACCTGCTGCTGCGCGACAACATCGAGAAGCTGGCCAACAGCAAGGTAACCGCTATATCCCAGCTGTTAGCGCACCTCTCGCAGGCGGCGGGCGTGGATGTCAAACCCACCACACCTGGCGCAGTAGCGGAGGCGACCACTTAAACCAATGCTTAGATGCCAATATATTTAAACCAATAATTTAGATGGAAAATGGACGGGTTTATTTATTTATTTATACCTATTACCGGTCCACTCTCCATCTAAATATTAAAGATTTGGATATTTGAACTGTCTAAATGTTCCTTCATTTGTCTATCTGTATGTTTTCATAGGTAGAAAACAAAGTTCATAATTTTGCCTTCGACGAATAAAACTATCTAAATATAGCAAGTCAGTACGTCAATAAAGGTAGAAATCTTTATCAAATTGGCTACTATAATGTAATTTCCGTTTGCAGACAGTGATGGAGCGCCTGAGCACGTCGATCGCGAAGTCCCTGTCGGACATGGTGCGCGACTCGTTCCGCGAGGCGCTGTTCGAGAGCGTGGTGCCCGTCATGGAGAAGGCGCACGCGCAAATCTTCCGACAGATCAACCAGGCCTTCCAGAATGGCACCAAGGAATGTAAGTATTTCATTTTGTTGTACAACGTCTGTGTGCAAGGTTGAATAGCTAAATGGGTGGTTTTATAGATAAGTGAGTGTAATGGCTGAGTGGAAGACTAAATGACAGAAATGATCCACTGGTGGATGCGTGGTAAGTTGAAGAGTAGATGAATTGGATTATATGAGTGATTGAATAAATGATCAGATTAATCCAGTATTTGAATAGCTAATTGGGTGAGTCAATAGATAGACATGTAGTCGGGTGACTGATTGAAAGGGTGATCGAATGGATGAGTGGAAGTGTAGATTAGTAAAACGGTGGCTAAGTAGATATAACGACTAGAGTGCGTACCAACAAGTTTGGGTCCTCATACCTCTGCCGAACGATCAAGGCATGGAATTCTCTGCCAAGGCACGTGTTTCCTTCTTCCTTCAACCCTGGGTCCTTTAAGCGGGGCGTGAAAAAGCACCTTCTCAGGCCGTCAAAATAGAGACCTCAACATCGCCTCGGCTGCTATGAGGACGATGTGGAGGCCACTGCTCTTAGACCACACGACTGCTTACCATCAGGCGGAGAGTGGTCATTCTGACGAGCAAAAAAAAAAAGTTGAATTCGATGGACACGATTCACTCTACTAATCGTTTACATATGCACATACCTTACCGGCCAAAAGTTTAAGACCAGCTTAATTAAAGTGTTTTATGTAGGTAATCTGTTTAGTCATCTTATAAAACAGTGATTAATAGAATATACTGTAAATCCGTGAAGAAACATCAACAATCCATGCTGAAAGGGCTATAGTTCGCTAAACTGACTTGAAAAATTCTCCTTTATATTATATGACATTATTCACAAGTCTCGTCATACGAGCAATCAATTTGTTGATGATGTCTTCTGATATATTTCTCCAACTTTCGCATAAAGCATTCCACATGTCTTCTTGCGAGGATGGGCCACGATTTCGGATGTTTCTATCAAGCTCTTCCCACAAAAGTTCTATTGGATTGAGATCCGGGCTCTGAGGAGGCCACACCATGTTTTTTAAAACCCTTTGTACCTCTTCCTTTTCTAAATATGCCCTGCATAATTTTGAGCTATTCTTTGAATCATTATCTTGTTGGAAAATGAATGCATCTCCAATAAATCGCAAACCCCGGAAGGAACAGCATTTTGTTCAAAATTAGTTAGTACTGCTCCGTTTTCAAAATTCTTTCAATTCTGATCAAGTCGCCAGTTCCTTGGCTAGAGAAGCAATCCCAGACCATAATTGAACCACCACCATGTTTGACTGTTGGGACTACACAGTCTAGCATCATCTTTTTTTGGGCGCTACGTCGGACATAAATTCTTCGTTTTGAACCTAATACATAGTTCAAATGTGGATTCATCAGACCAGAGAACTTTTTAAAAATCTTCTTCAGTCCAATTTCGATGGACAAGAGCCCACAGCATCCGTTTTTCTTGTTTTGTGGTCTTAACAAAGGATTTCGAACGGCAACGCGACCATACAATTTCGCATCTCTCAATCGCCGTTTTACTGCAGTCAATGATTAAGGTTTAACTCGGGTTTTGTTCACTTCAACGCCGATTTCTGGTGCTGTTAGGCGTATATTTCGCTTGCTGGTAACAACGATGAAATTATGTTCACTAGAAGTGGTAGCTCTCGGCCTTCCAGCGTAGACGACCTTGATTACTGCCTGTCTTCCTGTATCGAGTTATTGTACCATGAACACAAGTCTTCGATAACTTCAGTTGTGAAGCAATCTCACGTTCGGATTTGCCTTCGTTATGTAAAACAATAATGGCAGAACGCACTTCACTACTAATTTCGCGTGTTTTTCCCATTTTAAGATGTCTTGACTGTAGAAACCACAAGTTTAGACCATTTAGGTGCAAAAGGTCCAGGTTGCAAAATGTCCAGTGGTTGCAAAATGTCCAGGTTGCAAAATGTCCAACCTGGATAAAATAAATGGTTTCGAATAATTGAGATTGTTTTTGAACAAACCCTGAAACCTCCCGCCATGAGTAAGTCGCAAACATGTGTTTTCGGAAAAAAATAAAAATATTACTATGACTTCTACCACCTAGCTCTTGCGTAGCATTTGTCGGTGTTTGAAAACAATAGATGTTTATTGTCCAATAACTTGAAAGTAAACAAAAGAAAACTTGTTAAGATATTCGGTATTAACAATAGAATATACAGATGTGCATATTTTTATTTATCTTACGGGCTTTTATTGCAATTGATAGATGATTACGTTGTTTAAGTGCGGTCTTAAACTTTTCGCCGGCAGAGTATGTAGACGATTAGATAAGTCGACGGTAGAAAAGATAGGTGAGTGGATGATTCCGTTAGTTATGACACATCAACATAACTAGAGGACTCTCTAGTTATGTTGATGTGTGTATGGGTGGTAATAATAATAATAATAATTATCATTTATTCAACTTAAATTGGTACAAAAAAGGATACAGAGCTTAGGTTACATCGTAAAGGTATAATATAAAGAGTGCCTGTACTAGGGTAAACCTGTGCCACAGGCATTAAGGGCACATACTGTATAATATAGATATAAATTCTAAAACAATACTTATGAAAACATTATTATTTGTATATAAAAACTTACGAATTACATTATAAACCAAGTGATTACTATGACTACTTAAAGAGTTATTTTATTGCGCAACACTTATTGAACAACAGTCATCAAATTTTCAGTTTGATCGTAGTTCAAGGTTTGTAAATATTGTTGAACTAATTGCTTAGTGCTAGCATAATTTTTGTCATAAATTGCAGTTATTTTGTTTATATTATTATAAAGAAATGGACCTAAAAATGCGAAAAACCTATTGGTAAAAATATACTTAGATTGAGGATGAGTAGTACAAACGATATCTTTCCGTCGCTTAGTGTTAGTTAGTTCCGGGTTATATTCAAGAGTAGTATGTTGTTTTAGTACGGTGTGCATAATAAAAAGCTGCCTGACTGTTAGTACTTTAGAATTTTGATACAAAAGGCATGTGGGATAGCGAAAAGGTCGATGTGTAGCTACTTTTAGGAGTGCTCTTTGTGCTCTTTCAATTGGAAGAATAACCGACTTGGCGATGCCTCCCCATGTGGTAACACAGTATTGAATAATGGATTGGCACAGTGTCTTATAGATTTGTATAATAAGATTATTGTCTGCTATATAACGCAGTTTTTTAAAAATGAATATTAATTTACGTAGTCTGCTTGACAAAGTGGCTACATGTTGTTTAAATGAAAGAGTGTGATCTATTATAACCCCCAGATATTTAATGTTAGTTGTACTATGGATTGCAGAACATATGCAATCGTCATTCATGGTGTTGTTACAATGGTGTGCATATAGTCGAATCTTACTTAAATGATCTTGTTGATTGCGCATGTTAAACTTAATGAATTTAGTTTTATCAGTATTTAGTGTAAGCAAGTTATTTCTAAGCCATTTATTAAGAAGATTCCAATTACTTGTTTTCTTTTTCCAAGTTCCTCTGAGATAAAAGCTGTCAAGTTGTGTACTGCATCTGCTGTTGACAACTTAGGTCTGAAGCCGAATTGCATTGGGGAAAATAGGCAATTTTGTTCAAGAAATGATACTAATTTATTATTAATTAATTTCTCTAGTACTTTTGAGAAAGTAGGTAATAGCGAGATTGGTCGATAATTTGTTACCAGGTCTTTCGTACCAGACTTATGAATGGGAATCACTATTGCTTTTTTAAGGCATAGAGGGAAGACTCCGATGGAGAGACAAATTCGGTAAATGTGGGTTAATGGAGGCACCAGGATATGCTTAAAGGTCTTTAATATTTACAGCTTATATTGTCCCACCCAGGTGCACAATTATTTTTTAACGAGTGAATAACCCGCTCTATTTCTTGTTCATCCGGATCCAACATAACAAAAGATTTTCCGCTTTTAAGATATGTTGAAACCGGAGGAGAACTGTTATTTGTGCTGCACTGAATTTCCTATTTTTTTTACCAAAGTTGTGCCAATATTTACAAAAAACCTATTGACGTTGTTGACAGAGAAAAGCAGAGAGGAATGTGTTTGCAATAAACTTCTATCAGATTTATGTTGTTTTGAAGTAAACGTGACTTTCTTCACAATTTTCCAAAGTTGCTTTGTGTCTTTTTTAGCTCCTTGTAATTGTGACCTGTCGTACTCTATTTTTACATTCTTCAAAAGATTATTGCAAAAGTTCCGATACCTTTTATATGATAAATTTAGAGTAGAATTTTCGGGGCATTGCTTAGCTTTCTTGTGTAGTTTATCGCGGTTTCTAATACATCGGACTAAGCCGGGAGTTATCCATGGCTTAATTTTACAATATTTTCTACTGAATTTTATTATTTTTGTATTGTGCATGATAGCCTCTTGTACTTTATTAATAACAAATGGCATAGAGATGTTAACGTCGGCAGTTTGATAAACTGGGGTAAAGTCAATATTGCACAAATCACGTTCTAGGTGAATCATATTTATAATTGACCTTTGTTGCGGGCGAATAATATTCTTAGTTTGCTTTAATTCAAGTACTAGTAAAACAGCAGAGTGGTCAGTTATTGACGAGTTAGTAACAAGTGTTAAACACGGAAGCCTAGTTTTGAGCATGACGTGGTCTAAGCATGACCCACTTTGATGTGTGGGAAAAGTGTGGCTAGGCAAAATACCATGGTACGCACAGAGATTAAGGTAATCTTGGGTAGATGCGTCATGATTCCTACAATTTATATTTATGTTTATATCTCCTGTTATAATAATATTTTTAAAAGTTGATAAGCTTTGTAAAATTTTGTTTAAATTGTTTGTAAACGTCTCTAAGTTTCTGAAAGAAGGAGGTCTATATACAGCAATGATCGCGGTATCAGTGCCTATTTTTATAACAAGACAGTTGCAGTCTTGGACCGTTAGCTCTTCGACGGAGACGAGTAAAGAACTTTTCACATATATTACTAAGCCATCATTTTGGTTGAGAGATGTTGTACTATTGTAATTATTGTATCCCTGCAAAGTTGGTATATTGTTCCGTCTGTTTGAGAGCCAACATTCTGTTAGAATAATCACGTGACTCTCAATATTAAGCCTGTGTAAAAAGACATTCAAACTATCATGTTCTTACATATGCTACGAATGTTTTGGGTTAATATTGTTAGCGGCTTACTATATTGAGAAAGATAAAGTTTGCAGCTCTCAGTATCACATATTTCCGAAAGATATATATAATTATTATCTAGGTCATTAATTACTTGATCAGCCATAAATACTTTTAAAATTAAGGTAAATTAAAAAAAAAATATAAATAAAAAAAGGGTCTAAAGAAACTGAGTAAGGTAGCGCTCTTAGGCGCCTTCTTGATAATCTATAGAATTAATGTACCTTGTTTCAGCCATTTTCTTCGCTGGACATTCGAGATCACCTGTCTTATGGTTGCATGGTTTCTTAAAACGCAAGCATGTTGCACATTTTGGTGTTTCGGCTTTCTTTGTACATTCATTGGTCTGGTGACCTAATGCACCGCAATGTCCGCAGGTGGAGATGGTTTCGCGGCAAGTCTTAGTGGCATGTCCATATTGTTGGCATCTGAAACACCTAGTCACGAGTGTAAAGTCACGTACGGGGCAGGATGTCCAGTTGATGAAGACTCGATCCTGGTTGATAAGGGCCTTTCTGATGCTGGCAGGCACTTCAATAATGAAGTTGCAAGTTTGTGCTTCTTTCTTACCCGACTTATGGCTCAGTTTTAGCGAGGTCAGGAATTGATCACGGGTTACCTTGGGGAGTTTTTCGGCAACATTCTGCTCGTATATGCAATCATATACTTCTTGGTCACTAAGGGCTGCTGGTACTCCGATTACTATAATTCTTGGTCTTCTTTTATGTGGATCCTCAACCTTTAAGCCAGAGCTAGTTAACTGGGTTGACTGCCTTAGCTTCTCAATATCGTCCTTGCTGTCAGTGCTAATGATTACTCCTCCGTTTTTGGTCTTCCTTAATCCTCTAACGTGCAACTTCAATTGTTCAGGGCACATTATTTTCTGAACCAGTGACTTTGTGTCGTCACTAGTTTTCAATTTATCGTTTGGATAAATTGCAATGGCGCTCACATTTTTAGGTCGTAGCATGACATTTGCAACGCATTTTTCTTCAATGGTCATCTTAATGGACTTTTCGAAGGCATTCAGACACGTAGCAAGATCCTGCTTTTCCGTCATGGCTTCAAGAGAGCTATTCATCAGTAAGGCCTTTTGCTTCAAGGATTGGTAAAAAACCGCCATTTGAGAGACACCATTTCACCTGGGTGGGACAATATAAGCTGTAAAATATTAAAGACCTTTAAGCATATCCTGGTGCCTCCATTAACCCACATTTACCGAATTTGTCTCTCCATCGGAGTCTTCCCTCTATGCCTTAAAAAAGCAATAGTGATTCCCATTCATAAGTCTGGTACGAAAGACCTCGTAACAAATTATCGACCAATCTCGCTATTACCTACTTTCTCAAAAGTACTAGAGAAATTAATTAATAATAAATTAGTATCATTTCTTGAACAAAATTCCCTATTTTCCCCAATGCAATTCGGCTTCAGACCTAAGTTGTCAACAGCAGATGCAGTACACAACTTGACAGCTTTTATCTCAGAGGAACTTGGAAAAAGAAAACAAGTAATTGGAATCTTCCTCGACCTCGCAAAAGCTTTTGACACTGTATCTGTACCTATCCTATTAAAAAAATTAGATGCTTTAGGAATACGAGGCACTCAGCTTAAGCTGCTAACAGACTATCTACAAAATAGGTATCAGTGCGTAAAAATAGATAATATCATCAGTGCCGACTTACAAGTGCCACAATTCGGTATTCCACAAGGCAGTGTCCTTGGAAGTACTCTATTTTTGGTGTACATTAACGATCTTTGTAACTTAAGCTTTCCTAGCGGCAAAATCGTTTCATACGCAGATGACACCGCCCTTCTCTTCTCCGCTGACACAAATGAGGCAGTCTTTAAAAATGCCCAGCGTGGGTTCGATGTGGTTAATAAATGGCTTAGAAATAACTTGCTTACACTAAATACTGATAAAACTAAATTCTTTAAGTTTAACATGCGCAATCAACAAGATCATTTAAGTAAGATTCGACTATATGCACACCATTGTAACAACACCATGAATGACGATTGCATATGTTCTGCAATCCATAGTACAACTAACATTAAATATCTGGGGGTTATAATAGATCACACTCTTTCATTTAAACAACATGTAGCCACTTTGTCAAGCAGACTACGTAAATTAATATTCATTTTTAAAAAACTGCGTTATATAGCAGACAATAATCTTATTATACAAATCTATAAGACACTGTGCCAATCCATTATTCAATACTGTGTTACCTCATGGGGAGGCATCGCCAAGTCGGTTATTCTTCCAATTGAAAGAGCACAAAGAGCACTCCTAAAAGTAGCTACACATCGACCTTTTCGCTATCCCACATGCCTTTTGTATCAAAATTCTAAAGTACTAACAGTCAGGCAGCTTTTTATTATGCACACCGTACTAAAACAACATACTACTCTTGAATATAACCCGGAACTAACTAACACTAAGCGACGGAAAGATATCGTTTGTACTACTCATCCTCAATCTAAGTATATTTTTACCAATAGGTTTTTCGCATTTTTAGGTCCATTTCTTTATAATAATATAAACAAAATAACTACGATTTATGACAAAAATTATGCTAACACTAAGCAATTAGTTCAACAATATTTACAAACCTTGAACTACGATCAAACTGAAAATTTGATGACTGTTGTTCAATAAGTGTTGCGCAACAAAATAACTCTTTAAGTAGTCATAGTAATCACTTAGTTTATAATGTAATTCGTAAGTTTTTATATACAAATAATAATGTTTTCATAAGTATTGTTTTAGAATTTATATCTATATTATACAGTATGTGCCCTTAATGCCTGTGGCACAGGTTTACCCTAGTACAGGCACCCCTTATATTATACCTTTACCATGTAACCTAAGCTCTGTATCCTTTTTTGTACCAATTTAAGTTGAATAAATGATTATTATTATTATTATTATTATTATTTCCAACTTTACGGGCTAAAGAATTTATTTTCAACTTCTGTTCAGAGTTGAGTTTTCCTTCTGATGCAATGTTACACACCTCATTTAGCGATCGCTCAATGGAGGTAATCCAGTATTTGATGTCATTGGTGCTTAAGGTTTCCAAGGGCTCTTCGGGTTCATGCTGAGGTGGTCGTGGCGTGCTGGGTGGGCTGCGAGTTGTCATGGTACTCCGATTGAAAGGGCTACTTTCAAAATTAGCCATAGTAACACTTAGTTATTATCATGCATATTACTTATGTTTCACCGTTTTACTTAGAAATTGCATAAGTTGACTAAACGCGTAAACTAGGTCAATGAATTAAATAAAAATATTTGAACATTTGTAAGTATTGCTAGGTAGGCACGTCTGCTCAATTCAAACACTTATGGATGGGTGTTAACAGTTCAAAAGAAAATTGGATATTGTGATCGTTGTTAGTTTCGAAGTATGTGCAAGTGAGTGCTTACGTTTCCAGTCGCAGCTAACACGGAGGCGGCTGCGAGAGCGGCGGCGGAGCGCGGGGGCGCCGCCGCGGCCGCCGCCCTGCGCGCCGCGCTCGAGCGACACGCCGAGGCGCTCGCGGCCGCGCAGCCGCAGCACCACCACATCGCCAGCGTGCTCAGGGAGACCGCGCACACGTAAGTACTAACCGTAGCGGCGCGCGGGGGGCGGGGGGCGGGGGAGCGCGGGGGCGCCGCCGCGGCCGCCGCCCTGCGCGCCGCGCTCGAGCGACACGCCGAGGCGCTCGCGGCCGCGCAGCCGCAGCACCACCACATCGCCAGCGTGCTCAGGGAGACCGCGCACACGTAAGTACTAACCGTAGCGGCGCGCGGGGGGCGGGGGGCGGGGGAGCGCGGGGGCGCCGCCGCGGCCGCCGCCCTGCGCGCCGCGCTCGAGCGACACGCCGAGGCGCTCGCGGCCGCGCAGCCGCAGCACCACCACATCGCCAGCGTGCTCAGGGAGACCGCGCACACGTAAGTACTAACCGTAGCGGCGCGCGGGGGGCGGGGGGCGGGGGAGCGCGGGGGCGCCGCCGCGGCCGCCGCCCTGCGCGCCGCGCTCGAGCGACACGCCGAGGCGCTCGCGGCCGCGCAGCCGCAGCACCACCACATCGCCAGCGTGCTCAGGGAGACCGCGCACACGTAAGTACTAACCGTAGCGGCGCGCGGGGGGCGGGGGGCGGGGGAGCGCGGGGGCGCCGCCGCGGCCGCCGCCCTGCGCGCCGCGCTCGAGCGACACGCCGAGGCGCTCGCGGCCGCGCAGCCGCAGCACCACCACATCGCCAGCGTGCTCAGGGAGACCGCGCACACGTAAGTACTAACCGTAGCGGCGCGCGGGGGGCGGGGGGCGGGGGAGCGCGGGGGCGCCGCCGCGGCCGCCGCCCTGCGCGCCGCGCTCGAGCGACACGCCGAGGCGCTCGCGGCCGCGCAGCCGCAGCACCACCACATCGCCAGCGTGCTCAGGGAGACCGCGCACACGTAAGTACTAACCGTAGCGGCGCGCGGGGGGCGGCCGTTGTAGCATTCAATCTTACCTTATGCGGCGTTAGCTTCGATTATGTGGTTACGTTTTACGCATGGCGGAGGAGACAGTAACTTAACGCACCTTTTATTCGGAATTAGCGGAAGGCAGAAGAAAGCCGGGTGACCAATTTCTTCGCTACAAAGATGTGCGAAAGCACCATATGAAAATATGCTCTGGAAATGGTAGAATCCCTCCCTCTCGGACTGATGGGCTAGTTAAAACCAAGGATTTGACTTTGGGAAGTGACAACGGCCTGAGCTAGATTTTAGACGCGATGAAATAAAACCCTGATCACCTGCAACATGGCGATCAGTTGTAACTATGAGAATGGTGTGCTCACATGTCCTTCTTCACAAACCTTCTCTCACAAAATTGCCTACAGCAGTCACTTGAAAGCACATCAACGACAACTTTCTCCACGGAGATGAAGCAACCGCTGTGACCGAAATCGGTCAGAAGGTATCATCTTTATTATTACTCTTTCCTAATTAATGACGACTACACCTAACAATTAATAAAAAGTGAAATATAATAAACGTACCAATCCGCAGCGTGCTGGAGAAGGAGTTGTGCTGGTGGCGCGAGCAAGCACGCTCGGTGGCGCTGGGTGCGTCGCGCGCGCACTCGCCCGCCACGCCGCACTCACATGCGCACGACCGACAGGTACGTATGCGCACGCACACGCATAACATTGTGCATGCGCTACAACTATGAGATATACAAGTACTTCAATAGCAAACCTTCTTACAGAGACCCCATCGCAATGTTGCAAGAAATTGTGTGCAAGAATCCTTACCTTTCCTCCTTCAAGTATTTGCTTTCCGTTACTCTAACATTGTAGTTTATCTCATATCACCGAAGCATCAGTAATTCCGATATTTTGTTAGATATTTACATCATATTCATAGAAACTAGAATGGATTTTCAGATCATTAACCCTTTTACAATGTATTTTATTATAATAAATGTGTCACATGTATTAATACAATATACGTCTAGACGCTGAAAGTAGTCTTGTAATGCATTTACGTCGTCCAAACAGTTAACAGTCTTAAAGATCTTCATATGATCAGCAAATTTAAGTATATCAGAATTATAAAAACATTTGTCAATGTCAGAGATAAAAATTAGAAAAAGGAGTGACCCCAGTATTGAACCTTGGGGCACACCACTAGGAATACCTAACCACCCAGACATAGTTACTGAATACAATGTTTGACGTCTATTTTCAATGTGAGAACAAAATCACCACAATAAATCATCTCTTATACCTGCATATTCGAGCTTAATTCTAAAGATCGCTTGGTCTTTGCAATCATACGCTTTATTGTAATTCGTGTAGATTGCATCAGCTTGTAGACTGTCATCCATAGAAACAGTTAAGAATTCATTTAACTTTCTAATTAAGCGTTTGGAGTTTATTACAAAATGTGCTCATAAAGAGCGTTACAGGAATACTGTAGTTTGTTAACACCCGATTCCTAAAGGTATTTTCAACCTCCGGTAATATATGGTCGGACGGACAATCTAAGATCTTATGAATATATATTTTTTAATAATAGATTACTCTTACGATGCAGAAGTTATTCATAAATAACTTCACACAAATTCCAGTACTCAAACCATTACGCCATTCGTGCAGTGTAAGGGAGATATACCGTACGGCTTCCAGATGCAAGTGGCGCAGATCCAGTCGCTGATAGCGTCGGGCGACGTGAACGGTGCGTTCCAGCAGGCGCTGTCGGCGTCGGACCTGGCGCTGGTGATGTGCGCGTGCCGCGCGGCCGAGCCGGCCGCCGTGTTCGGCCCGCCCTGCAAGCTCAAGCAGCACGTGCTGCTGTCGCTCGTGCAGCAGCTCGCCGCCGACATGGCGCGCGACACGCATCTTAAACACAGGTGATGTACTTGTTCATTGTTAGGAGATCACTCACACTAGTTTCCCTCGACGTCAAAAAAATTATTATTAAAAATTATATATAAAAATTATTATGTACAGAGGCTTCGTAACAAGGTTTTATTTATATAAGTTACGTGGTGTGTGGCTAGATATTCATGCATTTTAGCAGCAGATCATTGGTGATAACAAGTTGTAATAATATGTTTAACTTTGTTTCCTGTCATATCACTAGGTTTGACATGACATAGCAAATCGTATAAAACTATGATTTGCTATTTTAGAAAAAAAATAGATTTTCGATTTTGCTAAAGCATTTGATAGATATACATAAGGCTATTCAATAGAAATTATTTGCATAATTATTATGGTATGTTAGATTATTGTATAAGTATGAAAATTATATTTGTTCAGGTTGCAGTTTTAAAATGTGTCGATGAACATTTTAAAACAGCTTTCGTTTCTAAAATAAAATGATTAATGTTGGCGTACCACAAGGGGCGATCCTCGTTCCTCGCGCGTCCAAGTCGCACGTTAGAGACGAGTAACTGTTGCGTGACACGACAGATACCTAGAGGAGGCGGTGATGAACCTGGACACGTCGAACCCGGTGACGCGCGAGCACCTGCCGGCGGTGGTGCGCGAGCTGCAGAAGCAGCTGGTGTCGTTCCTGGCGGGCGCGCCGCAGCACGCGCTGGCGCGCCCGCTGCGCATGCTGCTCATGGCCACCGAGGCGCTCGTCAAGGCGCCGCCCCCGCCGCCGCCCCCGTCCGTGTGACGCGCGCGCTGCCCCGCCTGCGCCTGCGCCTGCGACTGCGCCCGCGCCTGCGCACGCTATACTCGCATATAACCCTCATAGCTAACATACTTTACCGACTCACACGCAGAATTCACGTCAATATTCACTATAAGCAATGAGACTTCCACGAGTTCAAACTATGTGTGATATTACGAGGTTTAGTCGAGGATTACATTGTCTAGATCTAATAACTCGTTAAATATTGCCAGTTTAAGTATGAACCTCCGTATCAAATGTGCCCAGTGAAAACTTTGTACTTGCTTTACTTTGTGATCCTATATGTGTACTGTATAAATTATTTCGTCTAAAACAAATAATTTTAGTTTATTATTTTTTATTTATAAGTGTTTTATTATTGATTTTTTTTTGCTCATTGCTTCATTATTTTTATTTTCATTACGACCCAAATTATTTAGACCGGGAGCGACACCACTTTGTTTTAAATAGACATAAGATGGCGCCCAAAACGACCAAACACAATTTGACTTAGTTGTTTATTTAAAACGACTTTTTTATTATATCTAATTTTCAAGTATTTTATTAGTGTTTTAGTTTCATTCATTCATTTACGTGATTGATTTGACCTTTTTTTATTCGCATAAAACGTGACATAATTCAATAGTTACATGTTATATATAACAGTGATTGTTTAAATGATATCTCCCAGTGTGATGTTACGTAAGTTTCATCTCGTGTCGAAGTCCGGTTCAGTACAGACTTGTATAAGTGCACACAAAGGCGCCGTACGCAGCGTAAAGACTAAAGTGATTTAATATAAGGACTGTTAACATTACAATATATTATGTTACTTAAGTTTCGTTTCTTGTATAAAGTCATTTTACCTAGAATAATTCTCCTCACGGAGTAAAACATAGTTATATAATGACCGATAATTATATAATAGAACGCCAACTTACTATATAGTAATTATTAATTTAACCACATATCATATCGTCTTTTTCTATTAGCTGTAAAAAGATAGAGACGGGATGATATTGACAGTAATAGAGTGGTGCGATGAAGGCAGATATTAAGTAATAATGCGCTGCGGTTCCCGATAGCCGATCTATCTGTGGTTTACTTACTAGCGATAGCAACTTGATATAATTTGTATTGAGTCGCAAATATGACTAGCAATGGCCGATGGGTAAAGACTGTTAGACTGACACAGTCTCAAAATCTAGACCTAGACTTTCCGACGCCATGTGCGGATTAGATAGTTAATTATTCTCGCTGTAACGGTGCAAAACGCATCGTAAGGACTCGCAAATGTCTGAGGGTTCATTATAATGTTTTCGAACATGTGGGAAGGCTGTCAACTCGCACCAGGCGTGGTGGGTAATGTTTTAAGCCGGACTGATATAATTATTATTAATATGAGTGCACAGATATTGCAGCAGGCAAGCGACTTCCTCGCTGCAGTCACAGTCTGTACAACACTTGGAATGGTGCGAATTCCATACGTGACAATTATTATTTGTGCGATTCACAAACGATTGTTCCGAGTTGGTCTGTTAATAGTATTTTTGTTAAGTCTCCCGTGACACGGCTCGCTTCATTGAATGTGATGACTGGTTCAAAGTAATAGCTATGTCACATGTCTATCTCAGTGCGGTAAACCACAAACAAATCGGTTTTTGTGAATCACTGATAAACAATGTAACTAATTAACAAGACTGCTGTATAGCAATTCGATAGTGTTATTACTCGTATAGAACACCAATATGGTGCTAGTCCATTATTCAAACTAAAATATATAAAAGAATATATGAGACAGATGCTAAAGAATTAAATAGTTAGACTTATGAAACTGAATAAATAGCTTATTCATTAGTTAACTTGGGATGGTAAATGCGTGCGTTTTAATATCCTGCTCGAGTAAATTACAGAGTAATATCAGCAATTATTCGAGAGCCATGACATATTCACTACAAGCGAAGATGTTTATCGCGGCATTGAGTGATATATCATGCTATACAAAATATGTATTGAAGCCATGTTTCGTGGCTCGTTTGAAGCGTATATTTAATGTCCTTTGGGCTACCTACTTAGAATCTACTGAACTGCGTCAAGCATTACGATAATATTGTTCTATTTAAAATACACTGCGCTGTTGAAGTGAGCGCTTAAACTTAGTCGCTAATTAGGCCGCGCAATGAAAATCTAACAGACGATAGTCTCACAACACTGTATCGTGACGTACGAATGGGTTTGTTAAAACGCAGGCATTTGCAAACCGCTACTAAATATTAACTATTTCATCCCAATATTTAATTCCCGATTTTATAATATTGTTATGATATTTCAGTTATGTAGACAGTATCGCTAAGATATGTAACGATTATGACGAACGACCTTCTCAATGCTATGTGATAACATGCATAGGAAAATACAGGATTGTTTCAATGTTATAACATTACTATTTGCACTAGGTCGTCGAAAAGTTTGATGTTATGTTTACGTAGTACGTAACGGGAATTACATCATGCTTGGTATTTACGTGCCTTTTTCGAATGTTTGAAGTTTCGACCAGGTTACCATCGTCGTGGTCACAAACAGACTGATTATAATCGCGAATAGCGAAGCTCAATCCATTTTTCAATAATCTAATCTAGTTACGAGGCCCATTTAAGATCTGGCATCGGCCTTTATAATGTGTTAGTACAGATCATTTTCAAATGCATGTATGGGATGCACGATACACCAGAGTAACCGTGCGAGAGGGATAATTTAAATTATATTTTCATACATTTTAATGCTTATTCATAAGAAACCAATTGTGTAAAACGCATTAAAATTTATCACATATTTAAAGGCCATAACAAACATTAAAAATCAACGACAATAATAAGTATTTTATTCCTATTACGTATTAAATAAATCATACAAAATAAAACTCTTTACATAACATTGTCTTATGTTTACGCGAATGTTATACATTGAAATTGAACTATTTATACGGATTTTGTCGCGTTGTTTATTTAAAATCACTTTTTCACTTATTGTTTTAAAATAAACAACGCGGCAAAATCCGTATAAAGTAGTTTAATTTCAATAAAACTCTTTGCGTTTAATATTCCCATAAAATTGCAAATGTCTCGTGATTGTAAGTTATGACCGCGTCCCGTGACATAGCTCGTGCTCGTGCTAGACCTCCTGTATCGATGGTGCCATGCCACGGTACCACCGCGTGTCCTAGATATTTTTATAAAACATAAGTTAAATAGACAAAACGATTAGTTTGTATGTATGTGTGTTGTTATATGTGACTGTTATGTGCTTGCTTCACGGTGATCTTTAAATTGTACATGTGAGATATTTGCGTATAAGATATTTGACGTTGTGTGCTGTGTTGAAGTTTAAGTAGTTTGGGTACATAAGGTCCCGCAATGAGGCCTTATATTGTATAAGAATCTCAACATTTTGTATAAACACTAGTTCTGGGGCAAATTATATACAACTGTGACCTTATATGGCATCTAACACTGATATCTATACTATTTATATTTGTTTAATGCGTCAGAACCGATTTGTGAAATGTTGTCTATATGTCTACAATATTTATGAAACAAAAAGATCTCGTAGCCAATGTGTTCTTTAGATAAGAAAACGGTTGCAATTTTACCGATAATGGTGAAATAGGTATACAGTGCCTATGCAAATACACCTTAGTGATCTTTACATTGCTTTTTCGGTATTTATTGATTCATGGTCTACTAACAAATGTAGCAATCATAAAATCACATAATAAATATTTTTGACTTTGCAAAAAAGATACATCCAGTGTTTGTTAAGATCGTACAAGATTAAGCTCATGCATATATGTAATCCGTAACGTATGATGCATATTCTTTTTCTATTAAATGCTTGATAACCCGAGCAGATCGCATTACATTCAGGTAATCCTTTTATTTTCGTTATTGTTTAAAAATATCAACATTAACTAGCTATGCCCTAAGCTGCAATAAATAGTTAAATAGTCCTTTGCAAGATTACAGATTACAATTATTTTCTAAAACTATTGCAGTATTGGCCCACGTTAGAAGAATTTGCCAATCCAGATATTTTATTATATAAACGAGTAAAACTTGAACACAGCAAGTAACGTGTTTATTGCTAATGTCGAACTAAGACTGGTGGTCGTAGCCAGACTACTACGAATATGCCTATTACTCAGTAACATTAACGTGTACAAATACAAAAACCTCAGAATTGTATAGATTATATAGTAACTAGGGGGCAACTACGCTAGGAAACTGACGCAGCCTTCAATATTAGAATTGTATAGTACTTCGGTAAACGCATTATAATAATAATAATATTCTACCACATACACACAACACCGTCTAGCCCAAACTAAGCAGAGATTGTACTATGGGTACTAGACAATGGATAAACATACAAATAATATACAATTTTTTTGTAAATACATACCTACATATTATACATAGAAACACCCAGACGAAGAAAAACATCCATGTTCATGCACACAAATGACTTGTGCGTGAATCGAACCCGCGACCTCTTGCATGGCCAGTCGGTTACACTAACCACTACGCCATCGAGGCGGTCAAGTAAATTAAAGTAGATTCTAGATTATTTGGACACTATTGTGAAGTGAATATATAGGTACTGTGTGGCGTATAGTAAACTATACAATGTATTACAGCGAATGGCTGCGAACATAGAAAAGGGTACTACAAATTTTGGATGTTATGATTGTTATACAAATAGGTTGTTATAATCTAGTAATCGTAAATATGAATCTTTGACTTAATTGCCATTCGTTCTGTTTACACTCACACGTGTTCGGTTCGGCATAGCTTGAGGAATGAACTGGTGACTTATACAAAAATGCGCCAATGGTGCGTTGAACCGTCAAAACTACATGCAGCTAAATCATATCCAAGCGCTTTAGCCATTTCGGTGAGCCGCATGATGGTGATAATCTATATCTATACAAATAAATAAAATTGAAGTGTCCGTTTGTTCCGACTAATCTCTGAAACAGCTGGACCGATTTTGACGGGAGACTTTTACTGGCAAATCGCCGATGTTATAAGGAGTAAAAGAAGAGATTAGAAGAAAAGTTTAGACTAGTTTAATCGTTCATCAATACCGAACCGTACGTGCCGACTTAATTACGTGTATAGCTCTTAACTCAACAGCACACCGGCTGCCAGGTACAATAAGTTTTTAATGATGTCTGGCATTTTAACAATTGACAGGTTACTGCGTTCCGAAGTAATATACAAATCTCAATATATAAATGCATTCGATTTAGATGTTGTTTTAACTCTAACATGGATTAGTCCTGGAGTAGGTATCTAAAGCTCATTTAGGTTTATCGAATTCCCATCTGATGAAGTGCTTAGAAATATAGATATACAATGACTGATAACAGGTGTTTAGGTACTGCTTCGTTAAGCCTAAGTGAATGTTTTAGCAAAGACACTGGACAAGAAATATGCTCTAATTTAAAACATGTGAGGGTGAAGGGGATATAATACAATTTATAAATACATTGTTTTAACGGCCCCTATGATTTATAAGACCGTAATTTATAGTAAAAATGAGAATATTTAAAATTATTACGTAATTCCTTCATCGACTCGTGTCTTATTGTCAGCGCACATTTTACTTGTTAGCCCAACCATATCAAGTCATGATGATTACATAATTGTATCTCGACGCGTCCGTACTCTGATCTAAAATTGATAATAAATCTAACAAAAACTTACTGTCAATTTGTGTATCAAATCTCTAATCTATTAATACACAACTAAGCTATATAGCTCATATGCGTAAATGAATATTTGATATAAATACCATTATTTCCACTTGTGGTAGAAACGAATTCAAGCTATAGTGCAATCTATAAGGCTTTTTGATTTTAGATTTATGAACTGCTCAATATACCTATGATTAGTAATACTGATTTTATTTTATATAACAAACTTCATCTATTATCAATTTTGGTAGATTGATTATTAATTTTAAACTAATATGTGAGTAAGGAAACACATCCAAATCGAAAGCATAGTGCACTGACGTGCAAGAGCCTCGATGCTTATTGTTGATACTATTTAATTTCTTAGTGTATGATAGACTACTGTGTGTTATACGGCTCCTCACTGTGATTCTGTGTTTGTATTAAGTATAGGAACAGTTGACATTATCAGCTATTTGTCTGACCATAGTCACGGACCCGTAAGCTAGCTAAAGCTGATCCAGTCTAGTATTTATCAGAGGTGGTTGGTATGTACCAGTAATCCGATAATTACAGAATCCCTAATACCGGCGGTAACCAGATCAGGCGCAGATCTAGACTCAAATCTTAAAATGAGTCAATGGAGTCATTGCTAAAGTCTTTCCACGACACAATATTGAATATAATGTAAAAATATAGATAGGATTTTGTACGATAATTCAATAGTAGTTTTTGTCAATTATATAGCGTGGACGGCAAGGATAAAATACTTCATAACAAATGTATTTCAATTTTGGAGAATTACGACTCACTTGATCCTCTACCGCCGCGCCTGATCTAACCGACACGATGTTTATAACACGACCATTAGGAGATTGTAGGACTGATTAGCTCTTGTTAGCTTGTGGTCTTATATACTATAATTATTTGCTATATGAACGCTTCATCTTATTGTATAACTATACTGGTTATTCGGTAGTTTTTATGCCATAAGTTGTACAGTGTTATTGCGTTTTCAATCAAGCAATTGGCTCTAAAGGCCAGAAACATGTCCAGTAAAGACCTTCAGTTGTAAAATGCCTTTATGTAACTTACGAACTTGGTACCCAGTATAATTTAGTCCAAGGTTTGTCAACTTTGGACCTAATGAAACAGGCAGATATCCATTGAAATTAAACTATATTAACAAGTAATGTTAAACAATAAGACTGCAGTTAACTACTGCCAACCTTGAAAGAGTATACCTAGATTTTGATGAATGGCTGTCAAACCATTGGTAAAATTATATTGGCATTAGTTCTCAAAGTACTCCGTAGCGTGGTCAAAGGTGTATGTTATCTATTTACATATTTCACTATGAGCAATAATTTACAGGATACGTGTGTGTCTACATAAATATAACTGTTCTAAAAATGTTATTATATGAATGGATTGTATTGTAATACGGCATAAATATAGGCTGGATAAGAAATCTGACCTAACTAACGATGCACATAAATGTATTCGAATGCTTTCGAATACAGTTGTACACAATTCGATATGATAGTACTATGCAAGGTCAAAAACGCAGTGCAAGTACTTATGTATCGTGTTGTCAACAGTTTCAAATGCAATTATTCATATCTTTAGCCCGAATATCCAATATATATATATATATACTAGTCCACTAGTGAGATAGTACATATATAGGCAGGACAAAAATCTACATTGGCAATAAGAACACAGGATTTCGTACAGAAAAAATAATTTTCTTAGACATAGTGCTAAACGGAAGCAATATGCCCTATAAAATTACTACAAATACAGAATGATTAATGTAATATTTAATCAATACAATAACATCAGTGCCAAGTAAACATGACTTTTTATACTTATTAATTTATGTAATTATTTAAGTAACAAAAGTAAAGGCCGAATATATGTATAACCCTCAGAAGCCTAACATAAGGTATAATAAAACACGTCTAATTATGTGCATCACTAGTTAAGACAACCTTGAAATGAATTGATTGCATTGTTGTTATACTAGCGAAGGAGCTCGGCTGTCTGTATTTACTCACTAGTACAATTGTTTGTGATAAGGGCCCGGGTTCCCATACTTAGAAACTAGGCGTTTTACCTACGTACAGTTAATTTTTGACACGTATGAAAAATTGGTCACTATTTAGCTGTCCGTAAATAAAAACATTCGTTTCTGAATATACGAACCAAGCATAAGACATTAATTCTAAATAAGTCACGTGGTCAATTCAGTAGAACATTCAATAGATAAATAGAACGATGGTTGTCGATGATAGAGTGAGGAGCCCATGTTATTTCTTTTTTATAAATTTATATTTTGTCAACGCTTAGGTACTCTTGACATGAAACTATTGATAGTATTACTATAAGAAATACATTTATCAATAAATGCGTATTTGATTTGTATGGTTTTGTGTTTTATTTATTCCCTTGTATAAATCGTCGTGTGCCCGATAAAGTATTAAAATAATATTTATAACATACTAGAACTACTTTATTCTAGATGAAAGGTCCTTCTCTGTACCGCTGACGAGGTATATGCGGAATGTTATGCAGATTAGTCGAGTAGTTAATACGTGAAAGCGTAACAAACAACAAACTCACATTCGCATTTATAATATTAGTGAGGATGAGTACTTGTAGTGCCAACAATGTGCGAGTTATATGTAGGTACTTGCTCTAATCTACCGCAATTGCTTACTCTAAGCAGGCTTCACAGAAACTAGGTGTGACTGTAATTAGGTATGAAGAAAAATTGAATTATACGGAGAAAAGACAATGAAACTCTGAAGTTTACCTAAAGCCTGCAATACATGTTGGCCAAGCGTAGGCCAACGCGAGCGAAGGTAAACTGATACAAGGCAAGTACTACTGTCTACACGTTCAGCAAGTTTGAAGAAAACCAATGCAAACGGCCAATGTAGACGAGCTTTGTGGAGCTGTCCACACGTTGGGCGCTGTCAGTCTTTATTGAGCATTGAAACAATATGGACGTTGTAAAAGTTATTGCAGCTGCTGGTATTTATTTGATTATGGCACTCCAACAACTTATTCACGATTAATGAGCGCATGTCATTATTATATCAGTGTATACCGTAGTAGACTTGTAAAAATAATACATTTTGTACGTATAAAGGCGATATTCGCCAAGCGCGAAATGGCAGCCAGACCAAAATGTGGACGCTATTTGCCGAGCGCAGGCCAATGCCTTTGGTTAGTGCAGAAAAACCGACACCGCTCCGAAGTGAGACGAGTGGTCGCGAGCGACTGCAAGTTGTTACAAGCTACGCCAATTGAGCTCTATACGCGTTGGCGCTGGCCTTTACTCGGCCAGCTAGGCGAGTGATACGCAGCACTGGCAAAGCAAAGCAAATACACCATCTATACGTTGGCATTGGCTGTCACTCGGCAACGTTGGCCCAACGTGTATTACCAATATTGTACGTGTATTGGCTTAACAATGTTTTATACTAACTACTTACTGAGACATCAAATACACTTATGAACGGATTTAGTGCTATGAGTAATAAAATACGTAATAAACAAAGAGTTTTGAACTAAAATAACAACCGGTAATTTTAATTACATTTTTAAAACCTAAATATTTTATAACCTTGATTCTTTAAGTGCTTTGTGAGTAATTTAGCTAGTATTTATAAACTAATATTAGGCATTTCTTTGAATGAAATTTTATATTGTTACGGCTAGTGCCATTTGTCGGCACTGTGGGGAAGACTCGGCAGTCTCTTCTTATAATTTATTACAGCACCATCTATTGACATCTTACGGAACTACGTAGTTGTCGGTACGAGTAGAGCAGAGAGAACGCTAGTACATTCTCGAATCATCGTACTGTTACATACCGGGTATGGCTTTTCTAGAAAACTCTAGAAACGCTTTACCCGCGTATAAATAGAGCGCACGCGCACCGCCGAGTCAGTTTACAATCGTAAGCAGTCAAGTATTCATCGAAGCGAACGGAAGCGAAATTACTACGGAGTTTAAAGCAGTTACAGTGAAAAAGTGTAGTATAGTGTTTGGTGTTTTAAATTAAATTGTGCTAGAATAAAACGTTTTAGTTAGTCGGTAATATTGTTTTACATTCTTATTCCTCGAACCCAGCACGTATCAATATTATTGTTATAAATATTATTAAGCTATTAGGTAACACAATAAAGAACTATAAATTTCAGCCTCTAATTCTTCTTTTAAAAACTAAACCTTTTTATTGTCATCCCTCATTCTTATAGGAATTCAAAAACCAGAAAAAAACAACAACACATTAGTTAGTAAACATTGTTTAATTAGTTTTACACATGAAAATTAATATATTATTGAAGACTTATGTATAGTTACACAGATACAGTGCCTGAGCTTACTGCCTACAACTTCTTAAACAATGTTCAGCTATATAAATAGTTTTCTTAAAATATATTAACATTCTGACTAGTCTATATATTTTAAATTACATAATGCATGTCGCAAAATAAAACATAACTATTATATTTGTACAACATTTAAGTTCATATTATTTTTGCGTGTCAACATTTACTACCGCTGATAATTGTATCGAAAATTAGGTAGGTATATATCTTAAGTTTATGATTAAATTTGATTTTGAAAATAGAGATTATTTATTATATTAGAGATTTCATTCATCCTTGACATCCAACAACATTAAAATTAGGCCGTAGTGTAAATTATAAATAATATTAAAGGTAAATAAATAAGTATTTCTGCTTACAATCACGGAGACATTCATAGCCCGCGCTCGTACAAGTACATTAATGTTTATACTTAAGAAACGGCTAGATTAGCCACAATCACTTGAAGTGGACACGTGTTCTGACATCGTATGTAACAGACAAAGTGTCGTGTGGTATAGCACGCCGTGAATTAACTCATAAAAGAGGCGATAACACTGGATTTTACTATCGGCTTTGGGAAAGCGACTGAATCATTTATTGCTCTAATTAAATTAGTACTTTGTATTATACAAGGCAAGTTTATAGCAAGAACACAGCCGTGTCCAGGAATGGCGGATTGCAGATATCAGTGGGTCCACTGGCTCGTGTCAACAAAAGCCACTCATTTGTAAGAGCTATCTGTAAACTTGTTGCCTTTTAATACGGTATTTTTTACATAATGTGTATTAGTTATACAGTGCAAGTCGTAGGAGAATAAGTATGAAATTGCAGCTTTGTATGAAGATAATCGATACTTTTGTGGTTTTCACACTATTTCATCAATATTTTTGTATGGTCAATCCGAATTATATCATTTTTTTATGTTGCTTGTATTTCAGCCACTATAGATTAGCAAAAACATCAACCATCATCTAATGGCGAATTGAAACAATAAATAAATACGAGCTGACATTAAGGGAAATAACGTTAAATACAAATTGTATAAAAGCATTGATAATTATTATCAGTTTATCATCGAAATCTAAGTGAAGTTTTAAAACAACCATTAAATTTTGTATAGATTTCATAGCTTAAGACCTAATATTAGTTTTCAATTTATATAAATCAATGTAGACCGTGACAATTAATAATATTTAATCAAGAATAATATATTTCTGAAATGCCAAAATCTGTATCAGAAATAACAAGTTACTGGCACGTTTATAATATTTGTAGAGCTCGATTGTCGTTGCTATACGACACGACCTTAATTAAGTATGGCCACCATCAGTTACATATGCAGTGCGTAAACTATAAATACTGAAAGTTTTAACACAACAACGACAGGCCGTTAAGTCACAAATTACACATATACAGAAAGCTGAGAAAATAAATAATCGGTAGAAAGACATTCACAAAACGATTTAGAATAAAATCCATGTGATTATTACAATCAGATGACTTTATCGTCTATGTGTGTGTTTGTTTTCTCCAATTGAATATAAACGGCGTTCAAAACTTATGTAATTTGTGGTATTATACAATTTCTAAATCGCCAATGTAAAATCAGTAAACATTTCTCCCATCATCGCGCTGCTTTTTGCGCGATTACTACACCCAAGATACACAGCCCTGCTGGAAACCTCTCTGCATTTCCAAAATCAAATACTGGATCGTAAATTTATTTTCAATATCCGCACAGCGTATTAACTAGTTTACCTATAGCTGAGCTCGGTCCACCATGAAAAATAAACGCCGAAATTTCGGGCAGACTTTTCGTAAAAATACTTTCTTTTTGTCCTAAATTTCGTTATCTAACTTGTTGGTTGCCCTTAACCAGAAGAACCAAGACTTTTTATTCTCACAGACCACTTTCAAAATTTAGCTGGTTCCGGTGGACCCCTGCAGCTAGAAATTTATTCCGCCAAGTAAAATCGGACCAAAAAATTAAAATTGCGTTAAAATTAAAACATTTGATCAAATCTCTACGAGCAGACCTTTTCTTTTTTCTGTATAAAAATTCTCGGTTCTTCAGCGAGTGGTATTCCTCTGAATATCCGTCGATCAACGTTTAAACAAGTAACAGTTGCTGAGCTTCTGCCTACATTGATAGGTGAAGTCAAGCCAACATTTTGGTTCTTCACTATCGAAAGCAAATAAATTTTCGTGGACCCCTTACGAATTGTGAACGCCCATTTTTTTGTCACGCCAACGTACACCCCTGTCGAGTCTCCCGTGGACCCTGGGTGTCCACCTGGATCATTTTAGGAACTAAGGCCCTAAACCCGTTCAAAAAGTAGTCCGAACGGAGTAATGCCATTTTAAAAGAAAGAAATCGGCGGAATATTCATTGTAAGTTTCTTTCGCTCGGCCCAAAATTTCGGATAGACCTTTCATGGTGGACTTACAGATCATATAGCTCCAAATGTGTCCCATTAACATCAGTGCCTACGTGTCCTGTACCGTGTAGTGCGCGTTAAGTAGTGACCGACACCCCTACTAGGAATAAGTACGTTCACAAGAACATGTCCCGTATCACTCACGAGATACCACCTGAACTACCGCACACTTTAACAATATCTATTGCAAACCAACGCTGTTTTAGCCGGAGTCACGGTAAGAAACGAGTATGTTGGGCAGAAGTTCACCACGTGGCTTTTCACTGTTGAGACTCGATGGTAGTATTTGAGTACGAAATTAGGGTTGAGGACGCTGTCTCTTATGAGCCGTTCTGTTTGCTGGGCTGAGTTGTAGTAGAGTGAGTTGGAGTTTCTTGCGACGCAGGTTGGGAAGGTCCGGTGGTACCTCGTGGTGTAGCACAGGCATATTCAGAGTTCATCGTCGAAGTGGTCCCCTAGCACGTCGGGCCCAAGGTCGGTGGCTGCGCTGCCCACGAACACGGTGTGGTGGCTCAGGATCTCCTCGAAGGACAGCACGTCGTCGTGGTTGTCGTCTGCCGTCGCGAACAGGTGGTCCACTTCCTCGGTTGCTATTTCTCTGTAATTACACGCTTTTTTAATATAGTCAACTTTAAGTTAAGATATTATTGCTATAACCCCATGGTATTTATAAAAATAAGCTATAATTTTCATTTATGGCTAATCTGCTCAACTAATTTTGATAAGTATATTTACTTATCTAATTCAATTCAGCAGTGTAGCCATAAAATCGTAACAGACAGTCTTTTGTATCCTGGCTAATATTATAATGCGAATGTGAGTTTGTTCGTTACGCTTAGACGCTTTAACTACTCGACCTTTCATCATCAAATTTCGCGTACACGATGTCAGAGGAGTATAGAAAATATAGATTTTGATAAGAATATCAACTTATCAAAATTAGTTCAGCAGTGTAGCTATAAAAAGTAAGGAACGGACTCCTTCGTACTATAATAATAATTGATACTACTAAAAGAAGTCACGTGCAGCAATGCATTTCTTTAAAAAAATTGCATTTCAAACTATCCACACCAGATTTCATCATACAATACGTTTTCACGGCTAAATCGCGGCACTGATTATGAACAACCCATGGCGCGTTTAGATTTAAAAAACGTATGATAAAATCTAGTTTCCATAATTATTATATTTGTTTCTTTATTTCAGAATTTATATTACCACTATCAGCTGTACAACCGACTTGCGGTTTTCAGCCGATTCAGACAAATCTAGATGTTTCCTAGCCTCTACTAAATTGGAAACTTCTTGTTGAGCTTTTATGTCTGCTGTGGACTAGGCTTGTATAGACAAAGACCGCAACAAGCTATATAGCGTTATTTAATATTGTTACGGCTAGTGCCATCTGACGGCACTGTGGGGAAGAGTCGACAGTCCCTTCTAATAATAATTTATTACAGCACCGTCTATTGACATCTTACGGAACTAGGTATTTGTCGGTACGAGCTGGGTGGAGAGAGCACTGGCACATTCTCGAATCATCGCGCTGTTGCGTGCCGTGTTGTGACGTTTTCTGGAAAACTCCAGAAGCGCTTTACCCGCGTATAAATAGAGCGCACGCGCACCGCCGAGTCAGTTTACTATCGTAAGCGGTCAAGTGTTCATCGAAGCGAACGGAAGCGAAAATACTACGGAGTTTGAAGCAGTTACAGTGGAAAAGTGTAGTATAGTGTTTGTTGTGAATTAAAGTTATTTGTGTGCTAGAATAAAACGTGTTTTAGTCGGTAATATTGTTTTGTATTCTTATCCGTCGAACTCAGCACGTAACAATACTATATATCCCAATATTGATACGGTATAAAAAATTGTGTGATTCACAAATGGTTGTTCCGAGTGTGGATGTTCTTTGTGTCCGTTGCTTGAATGTTTGTAAAGTCTCCCGCGACACAGGAATTATTCCTACTGCGGGAGTTGTCTTTTTTTAATGGAAAATAGAATAGAATAGACTAAATGTAGATTTACAGTACTAAGTGTGTGAACTTACTCGTTGTCGGGTAGGATCCAGGTTCGTATTTCTGCGAGGTCGATGACGCCGTCCTTGTTGAGGTCCAGATCATTATCAAACTTGTCCTTCTCAGCGATCAGCCACTCTTTGTCCTGTTGCAGACCTGTACGTGTAAATTTATTTATTTATGCACAAAGCAGAATACAGACAAATATTACATAACAAATTGGTGCATTAGTTCATTTCTACACTGTATTCCTAAAGTTTGTGTACACAGCATGATTAAATAAAATTAGAGTAGGACAATGTTAAATGTATACATAATAACATTGGCAACCTAAATATGTACACTTATAAGTCAATAATCTTCTTTCACAGTAGCCAGCGGCTTTGCTGTGCCCTGACATTGCTGAAGTCCATGAGCAGCGGTTATCACTTTCCATCAGATGGGTCACTTGCTCGACCACAATAAAAAAAGGGTATAAAATAAAACGTTTTTCGGATTTTAAAGTATTCTGTTATACTATTAGCAAACAAGTTAATTTAGTCTGGCTTATAGTAAGTGGTAGACTAGGGCTAATACGAGCCTCCTTGCCGTTGGACACTTGCTTGCTTATTAGAGCAACTTTTATGGAACCAGAAACACCTACGCACCGCAGGCAATTAAAACAATATGGTTGGCTACGATCTTGGAGAGTAAAATAATATTTTCTTAATATATGACTGCAAGGATGGCGTCGTGATTGTGAACTCGATTGCACTGAAAGGACATTGTCTACTTTTGGCCATCGGTGGTAACGAAGTTATTAAAAAAAAATCGTAGAAAGTCAGTTTGGATTTAGGAAAGGCATTTCGACGACCTTAACTTGCTTTTCATTAGTGAAACTGATTACTGAAGCCCTTAATAATAAAATGTATGTTCTGTCACTATTTTAGATATGAGCAAGGCTTTCGAACATGTTCCACACAAACGACTTCTCTATAAATTAGAAAGATACGGAATGCGGGGTAAAGCACAAGAGTGGTTTAGAAGCTACCTATCTAATCGCGAAAAGAAAACAGTAATCTCCAAAATAGAAAATAGCATTAGAACCACATATACATTAGAATTAAAAAGTAACAATTGTGGTGTGCTACAAGGAAGTATACTGGGCCCACTGTTATTTAATTTATACACAAATAACTTTAAAAAACATCTGAAACACGACTGTATCCAATTTGCGGATGACACTACATTAACAATAAAATGTCTAAACAAAACTGACTTAGAAACTATTACTAACAACGAGCTAATAAAAGCAATTAAATAGTTAGCCGAAAACAATCTTCACGTGAATATATTAATTTCTTACATATGAGTCTGATTAATAAATATTCATGAAAAATATGTTGTTTTATTTGATTAATATTACCCTTTTCAATAACATATAGAAACCTATCTAAATATAAAGTCTGATACAAAACTAGGTTTATATTCTCCTTTTTACTGATGCGAAATATTTAATTGATATCATATTATTAGCTAAATGACCTGTCCACGATTGGCCAAAGTGTGTATAGAAAGTGGGCAATCCCCTTTTTGTCCAAAATTTGTGTGATCTATAAATAGTTGTTGCTAGTGTGTCTTTTCTTTATGTATGTTGCTTAAATACTTGTTAAGGGACCACGACACGCAACTTATTACAAAAAAAAACTGTTGCATTTTGAGCAATACTTGAGATTTAAGGAGGGTTATACTTAAACACTCGAAATTTCTGAGTGGCAATTCAATGATCTCTCCTTTAGGCCTTAGGTTGTTACTTCATCTATACTAATATTATAAAGCTGAAGAGTTTATTTGTTTGGTTGAATGCGTTTCTCAGGAACTACTGCTACAAATTGAAACATATTACAGTGTTGGATAGCCCATTTAACTAGGAAGGTTATAACCTATATTACATAACACTACGACTAATATGCGTTTCTATTTATGCTCCGCTGAGCATCAATGAAAATATAGTCAGCTAGGTATGACAACTTCATATATTTTATTAAGAACGACAATTCAATATACACAGTGTACACACAGCAAAATAGATAGGTTTGCAGGGCACACCAACATAGATGTTGGTGTGCGTGAAATCAACGTGTGTATTACTTCGCCTATATTTTGTTAGTGTTATATCAATAGCCCGTTGTCAACGCACACACTTGCAATTTCTGCTCACATTAATGTTGCAGGGAATATGAAGCATAAATGTTACCACTTTTCTAATCGGGCCCGTGGCATAGGTGTATCAGCATTCGGCTGGCAAACCGAATGACTCTGGGTCGAATCTCACAGCGGGCGTCAACTTTTTTTGTATTTTAAATGTTTTTCATTGTTGATTTTATTTATGCAATTTACCTGATTATTTTATTATATATATTTATATATAATATATTATATATAAATAATAAATAATATAACTTAATTTTCATTTTTGTAATTTACCTGATTATAATATATGTATTTATATATAATAAGTATATAAATTGATTATAGATATTCGAGAAAAATATATGGAAGTAAAAATTAAACAATTTGTAATAAGAAAGTCTCCCCGTGACCATGGCTGCTGGAAAGCAACCGAAACGCCGGGGAAAGTGTAAACCAAAAATAAATAGATTTAATAGTTTAAATAATTTTATTAGCTTATAAATTAGTAAAATAAAATCAATAGTAGTAGTAGCGTAATATTTTCAAAATTTTGTAATACAGTGATAAATAAACAACGCGATAAAATCCGTATATAGTAGTTTAATTTCAATGAATAACATTCGCGTAAATAGAAGACAATATTTTGTAATAAGAAATCAACAATATTTATTGACAAGGTGTTTTTTTAATTATAATTACATGTTATAAAGTTTTGTGCATGACAAATATTCTAAGTCTGACGAGAATTAACGTTATTTTCTATATTCAAGTGGGTAATTTATTTATTAGTGATATGAATAAACATGTTAGTATTTTAAATATTAAGACACAAGTATCCTAAATTATAATCTTACTAACAATAACATCACTCACATAAAACAAATTTAATTACCCGTATTATTGTTATTAGTAGCCGATTGGTGCGCCTTCGCTATCTATTACTTGTTGCAATCGTGTCCTCATGCTAGCAACCATGTTCCCACACAAATCAGTGCCACGAAACGATTCCCATGTCGAGGTAACGATATTATCTAAATTCGATTTATACCTGACTTCAGATGAGTCCCAGTTTAGAACCATATGACCCCATAGATTTTCAATGGGTTCAGATCAGGACTTTTTGATGGCCGTTCAATAACAGTAAAATTTTCTTGGACGTTTAACCAACTTTGCACAGTTATCATGCACGAAGTAAATGTGTTCTTGCGGGTATACAACGCGCACAGTTGGTAGCATCACGTTTTTTAAAACGTCCAAGTAACCTTGACTGGTATTGCGACCCCCTACCTGCACTAATTCACCTGGACCCATTTATGACATCCATCCCCAATATCCTAAAGTAATGTGGCCACTAGACCTGCATGGAAGAATATTTTTTTATTATAGCGCTCGCCATTTTTGCGCCACAATATTTTGCGACCGTTCTTGTCAGACTTAAAACATTTTTCATCACTAAATATAACGATATTATTACACCAATCAAAATCTATATATTCCCTTGCGAAGCGTACCCGGCTTTGCCTGTGAATATCCGACAGCAAAATTTTCTTGGCTGGCCTACGACATTTCACACCAGCTGCACGCAGGTGGTTCCGTACAGTTTGTAATGTCACGTCATGTTTAGTCGCCGTGGAACGAGTCGTGAGGAAGGGCTCACTCATATGCCTAGCAACAATATCACGGTGCTGCGCATTGGTATCGGTGTATGCAAATCCAGCCTTTGGTCCCGGTCGGTGAGGGTCAATGCTTCCCGAATCTGCATAACGATGGACCCACAATTGCACAGTTCTTCTCTGTGAACAATAATAAAATATTGTTACAAAAAACAACAATAAATAACATTTGGATTACTTAAACATATTAAACTTCTAAACATAATAACATTTTATTACTCACCGATATCTTTAAGCGCCTCGCAATTTCACTAATTGAAACGTTTTGCTCATGCAAAATAATTACCTCAGTTCTTAAAAGTGTAGTTAAGTGATTTATATTGATTCGCAAATATAAGCACTTCTAAAACCACGCAGGGTATAATGTCTAAAAACGTAACGAAAGTCCGATAGTCAATAGCATTATGACGATGAACTTAAACTACTAACTTATATATGATTTGTCATTTTTAGAGGGTAGACAATAAATATATTTCAAACCAAATATAAAGAAGACTTGTTAATAGTTAAGCAATGATTTGAACAAACAAATGTAAATATTTTATAAAACATACAAAAACATTGAACATTCGGCAGTCGGATTTGAACTTACGGCGCCGGCGACGCAAAACGTTATCTACTGCACGCTCGACTAAAGCACCACGGAGAGAATTATCATTTTAGCTAAAAATAAGCTTTATATTCCCTGCAACAAACCCGTTGAATGTCTGGCAAAAAAAGTGAAAGGAAAGTCCTTGGCGCTTATGCACCGCATAGGTGCAAACGACACGCGAGGGATTTAAAGTGAGCAGAAATTGCAAGTGTGTGCGTGGGCAACGGGTTATTGTGAAGAACAATAACAAATACGCGAAGTAATACTCACGTTGATTACACGCACACCAACATCTATGTTGGTGTGCCCTGCAAACCGATCTATTTTGCTGTGTGTACATTATTTACGATCACAGATGCACATTTAGTGCTAACTATTACTAAGATTCATGTGACCCACTTGTGAACGACGGGACTCATTATTCATTTATATTTATTGCTTTAATCATTGTTAATGTCGTTTGGGCTGCCATACTTAATAGTGTTACTGTTCTACTGAACTTAACAACTACTCTAAAGATCATATTTGTTTACAAAAATAAGCTATACAGGGTGTCCGGTAATTAATGGATAACCTGGAAATGTCTTATACTGAAACTGAAGGCCGTTCAGAAAAAAATATGAAAAAAAATCTATCCTATCTACTACCTGAGATGTGTTTTTTTTTAATTACCATTTATAACTTTCTTGCATACTACGACCATAAATGAATGAAATCCATCGGTTTTTTGTTGTTTTATTATTAAACACTAATTATGCTAATAGATAGACAGTAAAAGTATGCTATGCTTATATAGCTTGCACTTTTTAATATATATACATTTTTTTTTCATGTTTCTGAACGGCCTTCAGTTCTACTATAAGACATTTCAAGTTTATTCATTAATTACCGGACACCCTGTGTAACATCACGCTGCGAACCACGGGAGTGGTGCAGAAATCATAAACGTGTTTGAAGCCACGTGGGATAGCTAATCGTGAATACAGATATGTGTGTGATGCTATGGTTGTAATGGCAAGTGCCACTCGTAGATAAACATAAAAGATACATTTACAAAGATAACGTCACGCCCACTTACATTATCGTAATTCAATATTTGGATAACACACGGATAACACACCGCCCATAGCTTTCAGATCGAATGTCGCGAAATGCACACTTTTGTATCATACTTTCTACTAATATAAAAAATATTACCATTTGTGAGAATATTTGGTTTGTTACTCATCAGCCCTGTATTAAAGTGTAACACTACATACAGGCCTTTCAACATTGTTTACAAAGGTTAGGCCATAGTCCACCACGCTGGCCCGGCGCGGGTTGGCAGACTGCACCTATTGGTCCAACGGTCTCCCACTAGGCTATAGGTACTATGTTTGTTGTTACTCAATTACTCGTAAACCGCTGAACAGATTTGAATTAAACTTTGGAGATAAACAATAGATAAACCATATCTTTGATGATGATAATGACAACACATAGGATACTTTAGTCCCAGTATTCGGTCCCGGTGGAGCGAAACCGAAGAGAGAAAATAGTAGTATAATAATGAATAGCGTAAATAACAACAAACATGTCTGTATGTATGTTATATAAACTAGTTCTAAAGGTTGTGTATAATGTTAATTAAATTATTCTAATTATTTCGGAGTCATTGACCTCTTAATTGCTGCGATTCTCTTTTGGAATAATATACTTTTCCAGCATCCAATGCGTATCTCAAAATCTTAGAATTAAGTGAGGTTTCCGTTTGCTATATTTATACTAATATAATAAACCTAAAGAGTTTAAGATTAAAGTCGTAAACTTGTTTTTTTTTGTTTGAATGTGTTAATCACTGGAAATACCAGTCGGGAATTACATAATATATCCTTTTTGCATTTGTTAGCTATTTTATTGAAAGTTTAGGCTTTAATAACATCACGCTAAGAGCCAAAGGAGTTAAGCAGAAATCTTGTCAAGACATGGATGGAAACACAACGGATAACTAATCTACACTCATATCATAAAGGGAAAAGATTTGTATTTTTGTTTGTAATGAATAAACTCAACGGCTATTGAACCGATTTGAAATAAAATTTTGCCATTAGATAGTTGCCTTTTCAGAAATACCATTCCGTAAAAAGCCACGGGAGCAGTGCAAAAAGCCTAAACGTAAGCTCTTATAAACGTATACGATATATTACCTCTGTCCCCGATGTACTCCATGAAGTCTATCTGTCCGTTCCTGTCGGTGTCCTTCTCCCGCAGCGTCTGGTTGATCAGGAACTGGTGCATCTCCTGGTGCTCTTCGGGATTCGTGAACACCTGGCACATAACATCGATTTACGTTTACGCTAATGTTATACATTGAAATTACACTACTATACACAAAGAAAAAAGAATCAAAACACAGTAAGACTTCATGATACTTTGAGCTCATTCTGCGTAAGTCTTCTTCTCCCTAGCCTTTATTATTCCCAAGTCACTCGGGGTCGGATTTTCTGGTCTAACCGGATTTGACTGGATATCAGTTTTTACACGGAGCGGCTGCCACCTGACCTCCGCAACCCGAAGGCTAACGGTACCCAAGGCTAGACCAGTGTCAGGATATTATAGAGCACTGACTTCCCAATAATGACTGCCATAGATGTTCATGGCAGCCAGAACCGACGGCTTAACATGCTCTCCGAGGCACGGAGCAGGCGATAATTGTCAATCAATACGCACATAATTTCGAAAAGTCATACAACTTCCGAAAGTCAGAGGTGCGCGACGTGGGTTCGAACCCGAGACCCTCTGCATTGCAGTCTGTTGGTCTCCCCACTGAGCTATCGCTAATACTTATAAAAAATATAAATTATATTATAGTTAGATCGCTTACTTTGACTGCCATAAATTAAGTTGATTTCTTGGCTAGTATAAAGCTAAGATACAAACGTAAATTAGAATCGTTGTAAACAGTAGCTTGAATTTAGCGATTCTTTAAAATTAAAATTCAATATTGCTTGTTCCATATCAGATCGATTGTTCTCGAATTTAATATCGTCTATCTGTGACGAATTGCCGTCCCATCGGAATATAAATGTTCGAGAATTACGAGTGCACTTCTGTTTACACGTGCACTGTAATATCTCCTGCGCAGATGGCCATCTTCGTTAAGAATCGGTCTGAAGGACATTATTATTACTTCACTCAATTCTATATGTTTAATTACTAGTATAAATAAAGGAATCAGACGCTAGTTCCTACTTTTACAATCTTATAAATGGTTAAATACGTTAGTTGGTTTCTCCATCTCAAAAACAGCAACTGAGCTGCATTAAGTACTTAATAACTTGATGCATTATATAAATCATATATGTCCATGGTCTTATAATACCTTTGTGGAGCATAGTAAAGGTTATTATGCTCATAAAATATAATAGCGTTTATATCACAAACATTTTATTTTATAGCACGGTACATTTCGCAACGTACATTATTTCATGTGAAATACTTCATTTTATTCATTGTTTATTTACAAACTTTCTTCATTGAATGTGTCTATCTCTTGACCAATGTTCGGACCTTACGGCCTGGACACAATGCACATTGTATCTGGATGCCAAGAATTAAAGCAATAAAAGAAGAGTCAAGTATCTTCTATCTAATATATATGGCGATTTGACATATTTTCTACACAAAAAGCGTAATAAGATATTGGACTTGCGAGCGAGAGGTCGCAGGTTCGGATCCCACCCATTGCACTACTGACGTGAACCTACTTATAATACAAGCATTCTAGCTTAGCTGGAGGGTTTAACAAGAATACCAGTACCACCCAAATTGCTAGTAATATTATTAAAGAAAAATTCCCTAGATAAAAATTATCTGACAATTGAAAAATCGGCCTTTATTTAATAAAGTGCAAATTTGACCATGTATTTATCGTAGAATTTATTATAGCCCGATATGAGAATTTGAACCCACGTAATAGTGTCCGAGGTGACAGCCGCCTACCACATTTCTAATATTCAATTCAATTCAATTTAATGTCATTAATTGCGATAATAGGTTATTACAATAGTTGTGTTATACAACAGAAAATGTTTCTCCATTATCTTTTTTTTGCCGTAAGGCAATAGATGTTAACATTATTTTAATTGATAACAAATTAATAGATGGCAAATGTTAATATCACCAAACATTAATTAAATTTAAAATAAAATATCAATTGAATACAGAGCAATGTCAAAAGTAATAAAGTAATAATTTATTAAATAACTACATAAATCATAGGGTTCAATACAATATACATAGCTCATATTATACAATTCTTGCATCATTTAAATATTCATCAATACTATAATACGCTTTATTTAACAATATATGTTTAACTTTACTTTTGAATTGTCTGATATGCGTTATTTCTAATAAATGTTTAAGAAAGTGATTATACACTCGTGGCGCCATACAAAAAACACTGTTTGTCATTAAGGAGCTTGTGTGCTGAGGGCAACATAGGCGCTTACTTTTATAATGTTCAAATGTATTTATATTGCTCCTAACAAACTGAAAATCCTATTAAAACTTCCCTATTCGGTAATCGAACCGAAGATTAGCTGTTGAAAACATGGATATACGACTAAGGGCCTGTCCCAACACCTCCAAATAGCATTTATCTATAAGATAAAAGTTTCACCATCTCTCTTCTTTAACCTAACACGAGTGAGACAGCATGCGATTTATCTTTCGGATAACTTTTATTTGATAGTTGTTAACTGCCTCCGTGGCGCAGCGGTAGTGAATGCGATTGCTGTGCATGAGGTCTCGGGTTCGAATCCCGTGTCGGGCCAACAAAAAAGATATTGGATTTTTCTGTTTATAAATCTCAATACGAGCCCGGAGTTAGGAAGTTGGCGGTGTTAGACAACCCCGTGCCTTGGAAAGCACGTAAAGCCGTTGGTCCTGCGCCTGATCTCTCTCCGGTCGTGTCGGATTACCGTCTCATCGGATCATGAGAGTTAGGGAACAGAGAGTGCACTTGTGTTTGCGCACACACTTGTGCACTATAATATCTCCTGCGCATATGGCCAGTCTCCGTTAAGATTGGCCGCCGTGGCCGAAATTCGGTCTTGAGGACATTATTATTAATATTACTTGTCTTATGTCTCTGTCTCGTCTTTATATTACAATAGCAGGAAAACATAAATAAAATATTGGATCGTTTATACCTCAAACTCGTCGATTTCCAGTTGTCCATCGCTGTTGGCGTCTGCCACCGCCCACATCGCCTTCTCCTCTTGTAGTGACTACCAACAAACAACACATAACTGAACACTATTGCCATTAATAAACAATATCATACACCCTGCCTGATATATCTCACAATCCTAAAGTTTCTGGAGAAATTTAAGTAACAAGAATGAATATTGTAAAATCGTTTTGCTGTCATCTATTTTGAGCGTATATACGAGTATGTAGACTTTGACGATGCATATAAAGTCACTGACACTAGGGTAAGCGAAGATTGCTGTTTTATAATTGTTACGATCTTGATGACTGAACAACATACACATTACTGCACATCATCGGTATTACTATATAAGTTCATAGACTCTGACTCATATATTTCAAAGTTTGGGGTTTCTCAAGACTTTTCTGTCGCAAGAACCAGTATTATAAAATTATTTTGCTGCCCTCTATTTTAGCGTATATATTTAAACTTAGACTATGGATATAGAGTCACTGATATCAAGGTAAGCAAAGACAACTGTGTTGTAATTGCTACGATCCTCATATACTAGTCTTATTGCAGTACTTCCTGCCTGCATGCTTGCTAAGGGTAGGTACTTTTAAGTTCCCCATCTCGGATCCTGTGTAAGAAAGATCTTGTAATTATCCCATTCAAAAAAGTGCTTAAGACAAGCAAAATAGGCACATATATATTTTTCCCGATTCAAGCTATTGATAAATCTCTCTTTAAATCACGTTTAAAGAAATGCAAGTCATAGCGAGGCCGAGGTAGTGAACAATGTCCTCACTGAACCAGAATGTTTTCACTATGGTATCCTTCATTATTTTCTATGTAAATACCGATAATTAACTAACTCTGAATAAATACTAGCTCCAATGAAATTAGGAATAGGAAGAAGAAAAAGAAGAATACAGTTGCTAGAAGTTCTGTGCACTTGCAATATGACTGTTCAAGTATGAAACTGATAGAAGACATAAAAGTAAATAAAACTTCAGTTTTATGAAGTGCTACACCCTACAACTACACCACACATGTAAATTACCGTGCCATTATCATTTGTAAGTTTCTCAATTAGTTCTATTCCAGCCATATCAAAAATGAGAGATTGGACGTGGATGCAATGATTATAATTTTGCGATGCCATTTTTATACTACTTAAGACATACAATTCGCCTAATGGTGAGCGGTTTTCGCCTATCGAAACTTGTGACAACAGGGCATCCCTTGCGCATTACTTTCAAATCTTCTAGAAAGGCAATCAATATGCTACCAGCGCAAGAGGTAATAATCACAATCTGACTGACAGTACGCCGTCTCCTTAAGACTGCGCCGTGCGTAAGACACGGTTGGACTGCATTCAATGACAGAGCTTGATATTCAAATCGGTGCGCGGCCGCCATAGTAAAATTGTATGGAGGATATGAAGTGCCTTTTTAATAAATGGGTATCGTTATTGTCAACCAATAACTTAAATATTTGGGACGGACAAATTGTAATATAACTATTTATGTTTCGTTTAAGCTGTAAAATAGGATAGATGTCAACTATTATAATCTTAAATCACGTAACACGAGCTTACGTTTTTGCATTTTTCGTGCAAATTTCCGTAATTTTGTAGGCGAAAATATTAATTATTTTAAGTTTTTTACACGGAGTAATTGTAAACACATTCATTGTTATGGTAAATGTATATAATATATTATATTTGTATTAAACAAAAAGTGTTGATTGTATCAACTTGACTGTGACCGCCTGTTTTGGCACATTTCGCTCGGCGCAGTCTTAAGAAGCTTATCAGCACTACACAACGCAAGAACGTAACACAAGATTATTCAGCTTTTACCTGCAAGATACAGATCCTTAGTCCACGCGTCATGTTAAGCGAAGTTCCAGTCTAAACATTGAAACAATGGACACCAACCAGCTACTGGTGGTCCACACAAATATTTATCATATGGCATCGAAACTACAATTCCTTCTTAACATTGTAAGATCTTGGAAACAGCTTTTAATAGAAAGTTACTAGGTACATTTAGAATTGTATGTTAAGCAAGAACGTAAATTAAAACCCGTCCTGTTTCATAGTTTAGTACAATGTATATGTCAACTAACATACTTGCCTAAAATGTTAACTGTTTAAAATAATTCTTACTAAGTGCATTAGTAATATTGAGGCCACGTACATATTTGTATTACATCCTAACTAATATTATAAATGCGAATGTAAGTTTGTTGTTTATTTGTCTGTTTGTTACGCTTGCACGCCTTAACTACTTGACCGATCATCATGATATTTTGCATATACGTTGACAGGTGACAAAAACAAAGGAAACATTTCATTCAGAAAAAGGTAGGTATCTACTGTTACTAATCTAACCTAGGGGCGACGTCGCGGGCAACATCTAGTTCAATATTTGAGTTTGCTCTACGTATAGTTTTATTTTTAATAAGATGCAAATATGGCAATTTTTGACAAGCCAGAATCAGCCAGGCTCTTGTGCTCAAACGACGACATCGTTTACTGAGTTCCTAAGGTAGGTTCATGCTTTACGATTTAAGTAAATGTTTCCTGTACTATATTGTATACAGCTAGGTAGGGGAAATACCACAACATACTGGATCTAACATACAAAATATAAGAAGACATGGAGGACCAATTAAACAGTGGTGCATTCTGTAATGGTGATCTACCAAAATCGCTACAAGAAACTAGGATACCTACACGAAATCTATAGTCTGTTAACGTTGACGCCAGCGGAAAGATTACCAAACATGCATAGTCTCAGCAGTGGTGTAGCGTGGGTGTCAGCGGTCCGGAGCGGAAAAAATATGCCGCCTTCTTTTTTAGATATTTTAATTTAAAAGACTTTAATTTTTTAATAATTCTTAAGAACTTTTCGGTAAGATCAGTCATCATTATTATGAATTATACAGTTCAAATGTTTACAAGTGATTATTTTCTATTTTGAAATTTTGCCACCCTACAAAAGTACCACTACTAGGCTACGTCCCTGAGTCTCAGGTTTATATCCCCGAAGAGGTATGCAGAGATGTTTCACACCTACATCACGCCAATTATTTAATAGCCTATTGCCTTCAACCAGACACAGTTCTAATCTCCATACGTTACTAAGAATTTCTGGACAGTAAAACTCAGTAACACTACGCCCGACCATAGAATCGCACCCGAGACTTCATGCCCACCAGTCGTATACATTAACACTGCGTCATTGAAGAATGAAAGAAAATAAGAATGTATATTGAATTGAAGAAGACGTTGCTTGGCGGAAGTCTATTGTATTAAAATGATTCGGAAGAGAAGAACCGCACTAACACACCCTTGGATTGTCTACCGCAACTATTGAAATAGAAAAGGTTCACAATGCCTAACTTCTCTGAGTAGGGACAGCCACGACGTTGGACATGGGCGTACTCCAACTTTAGAGAATGAAATGTCATTTGGTTGACAGACGTTTCTGTAAAGCAGTTATCATTTTCAAACATTTCGATTTTTCGCTGAATCTTACGTTGTTAATGGATTTTGTGATTCCCAGTACAACTAAGGATCCCGTGCATATACTGGATACTACACCCAATAGTAAGATTGTAATTAACGTTAATACGTACCACACCATGGGTTATAAATTTATCAGTGACCACATCATTCTGTAAAATAATTACTTATTAAATATTTTTTATTATTGCTCCCGTTGGCAGATGAGCTAGGAGCCCGCATGGTCGTAAGCGCCATATTGACATATCAATGTTTTTTTGGCGTCATAGAAACACAATCAAGCCGCTGGCTGCCGTTAACCTGTCAAGTCTTAAAATATATTGAATCGAATTACGCGTTACTTGGCAGATATCCATAGTCTTAGAAGACCAGACATAATTAAAATCTTATTTGTCTAGTCGCCGGTGTACTGCTGTAGCTCTAAAGGTTAATCACATAGGTGGCAAACAAACACAGGGTTTGCTGCCTTGGAGGTAGAGATGGAAGTTACCGAATGGTTCTCCAGCACTCTCTTCCAATAAACAAAACGCAACAGTATCTATACTGGTACATAGCGTCGATATTATTTGAATTGCACAGAAATAATAATAATAATATGGCCTAATAGCCAAGAGCCTCGATCACCATCTAAAGAGCTTGCATTAAGGGTTTGATGCAGAAGGCAGCGTTATTAGATACGGCACGCATTGTGAGGAAGTTCCCGTTTCTGGAGTTCTTACCACCGGCAGAATTTGAATTTGAATATATTTAAGCGAAATATTGCGACATACGATACCAACACGGGATTTCGAATCTCACAAAATTTCGCTCTCAAAACGCTGTTCTTTTTCCCTAAGACACGCATAATTCCTAGCAGGCAATCTTTAAAAAAGAAATCCAGATTGCAATATCCACATCTTCTCCACTCGAGAATAGAAAATGTGCCAGCATTATTACGTTATTTAATAATCCTCACCATGCCAGTGTCTCCAGTGTCGTCAGGAGACACCTCGTCCTCCGTGTCGACTCCGAAGAGGTGAAGGTACTCCGCCCACGTCACGGCTCCGTCGTTGTCGTCATCAGCTTCTTGAAGACGCTCCTGGGCTTCCTCGCGAGCTAGATTGCTGTTAAAGACAGTATATTAAAGTTCTAATTCATTTATTTGTGAAACAAACGTAGGAGGTAAAAGTCTCACTATGTTTTGGCACTAGAGATGCAACTACTATGCAAATACCAACTTTTGAGCCTGGAATCTAGACGAAAATTACTTGCATCCAAAGTGTTGTACAGTTTATGTAACAATAGGTTTGACTGCTCCGATACCACTAACCAATTAAGTTACATTGTACCTAGAAACGTATTGCAGCGAGAGGTGCGCGTGCCCCGGCTTTTCTACACCTCAAAATGCAGAACCAACGCCGGCACACGGGCGCCTCTTCGTCGCCTTGTCGAAACGTATAACACACACCTTTCAGACTTAGATATATTTGCACTCCCGTATTCAACATTTCGTAGACAAGCTATTGAACTGTTAAAATAATTAATGCTAGATTTTCCCGGTCACAATTATCACGTGTTTATTTTATTGAATTCCTAAATCTTTTTAATATTAATTCGCGAACATTGGTGTGGGTTGCACATTAACTCTTTTCTTAACTTGTATATAATTGTTGCATTACATTTAATGTGTAACTTTTTTTATTGGGACACTAGTCCCAATAAAAATATTAAACAAAAAGCAAATAAGAATAAACATATAATATTGAAATATATCTATGTGTTTAATTATGATAAGTTAAGGATGTATAAATCTTAAAGTATAGGTAACAAATTACACATATTATGTTCTATGTTCTATCTGTATCTCGGTCTGAAATTTTATGTAAGTAATGGATTTGTCCTTAAAAACTCCTAAATCAAATACATATACGTTTCTGATTCATATGTGCTCAAAGGGTTAATCAATCATTATTTTTAAATCAAGTAGTATCTGGTCATTGATTTTCAAAATAAATATGTATTTTGCACACAAATATTAATGATTGCTTTTGATTTAAAATATTTTGGTATATCATTAGTTCATTACACAATAAATGACATTTATAAATATCTCTTACTTGACAAAACAAATTATGACACCAAAGAACAGAACATGATCCCACAAAATGTCACGAATGTAGCAAAAGCTTCCTTAATGTGTTTTACCTAAGGTTTGTTTTCAATAACTGCAATTATCGTGCGAACTTGACAAATACTTATTATGGCATGCATTGGCGACAGCTGTTTTAATATAAAAGTGTACCTATTATTTTTGTAATTTCTCTGTTTTGTGGGTGAAGCAGACGTATGTTATGTGTGCAGCCTATTGCTGTTATTGAAGCCTAGTGCCAGCCTTCGTATGACTACTCAGAATTATTAATATACAAAATGAATGTCCTCCAGACCCAATCTCAGTCACGGCGGCCAATATGAACGGCGACTGACCATCTGGGCAGGAGATAATGCGTGCAAACACTGCTCTCCCTATTCCCTCAATCCCTCAATCTGATGAGACGGCAATCTGACACGACCAGAGAGGGACCAAGCGCAGGACTAACGGTTTTACGTGCTTTTCCAGGCACGGTGGTGTCTTATCCAACTTCCTAACTCCGAGCTGCTATTGAGATTTCTAAGTAGAAAAACCTTTGTTGGCCTATAACTGAGTGATGGAATCGAATGCCGAATTGATCTAAGTTAAGTCTAGAACAGAATTCAGCAGACTGCAAAATGCTTGCGTCGCGTTACGTAGACTTAAACTGTTAGCTATTGATGTGGGCGTAAAACACCAGTTCTTTGGAAACTAGCTATCGTAATGCATGTGCAATTTAAACTCACACTGTATAAATTCAGTTGATTTTAACTTCAGACACTTCAATGTAGCTCAGTTTACATTTTCGTGTGAAAATAAACTCATTGTTTAATTTTACACACAACGTGTTTGCAGTACTTACAATGTAATATATTCGACGTACTTTATTATAAAGATATCAGCACACTAAGGAGTATTCATACCAATATCGTACTTTTACATTTTAGCACATTCTAATAATTAACCATGTAAAGAATATTATGAAAATTAAGGCATCACCGGGCTAACATACAAGCCCAAAAACGTAATAGTTAATTATATTAAATGTGCAATAAGCATGTGATGGTGTGCTCATCATGTGCAAACATGCGCGTGAAATTAAAGAATAAAACGTGAACAGGACCTACTACGGCTACTTTTAAAAAATACCGAACGGCAAGGAATATATAAAAACGAGATCGCTATACGCTCGCTTGTATGAGCCACGTCTCGGTGTAAATCGCAACTGCATTCATCCAACTTGATACGAATTTGTCATGCGCACCGAGACGCAATCACACATAGCTGAATGCGTCTGTTTTCGCGCATTCTAATGCTCATGTTTATATTTTGTATCGTAGCGCGAGATTAAAACTATACTGTATTTTTGCGTCCAAATAACTAAGGCGACACGTCTCTATAAAAAACCTGAAATTACACTGAAACGGGTAGAGTGGGGAGCCCTACAGAAAATCATATGTTTCTCTCCCTTGTGTTCTTGCTGTACGAAAGGTTATCAGAAACCTTGAGACGCTGTGCAGCCAGGAGAGGGCTTAATATACTTGTTTCCTTGCATTGGCAGCATAGTTTGACAGATTGTACACATTATGAAACTAAAAACGGGTAGACTATGATAAACACTTTTCATCAAGCAGGACAGGCTTGTTTGCTACCATGGTCTATAAACAATTCCACAGCTTGACATTCTGTCTAATTCATTTAAAGTATGATACGATATAGTTGATAGAAACCTTTAGTTAAAATAAAATGTTACATGCTATGAAATTTTAGCTAAACATGTATCCAATATTGGATTTTTGTATCACCTAAACATTTTCTCCCATAAATGTAATACTTATGCAACCGATATAAACATTATTTCCCAAAAATATATTATCCAACCAAGACCAATTTTGTAAAGTTTTATCTATAAAAATGATCAACAATATTATTTAAGAATTGGGTTTCAATTGTCATGTGTTCTGAAAAATGGACTGTCAATTGGTTTAGGTAATATTAAAGAGACATGGCAATGTTCACTATTGTTTGTATCTGTCTATTGTTAATTTAATTTCATAAAGGTAACCTTATTGTCCATAAGTGTACTTTGTTAAAGTTTAAAATTTTCTTTGTTGTCTATTTTAGAAAATGCTCATTATAGTTGTCTGCCCCTCAATCAGTATGTCATGTGTGAAGTGACATGTCTATGAGGGACACAATTGATTGACAATACTGTCTATTAATGACACATAATGAGTTCAACAACATTATATAGTGGCCTCTACGTTTCTTAAGTACATCCCACTAATATGTGAATGTACATCATATGTATGCATGTTTGTTATGTATTAACCCTTGAATTGATTTGAAAAACTAGGCACACAGTTAAACCATATCTATCTTGAAACACATGTTGTACTTTTTATCATGTTATACACTCAAGTAAAGAAGCATACTGATACTATGTGACCCATTCAGTGGCATCATCAAAATATCATGCTTGGTCACAGAGGCAGAGGGGTGTCAGGTTTTCCTCACATAGTCAATATCTTGTATGTATAAATAATATGGCCACAAATATAAGCAAGTGTATTATTTTTTACTTTTTGTTTCTAAAACATAATTTAAAACCATTCACATTATGGTGTAAAGAGTGCTGACTCTTGGCATATACTATGGATGGTCACCAAGGAGGCTGAGGGAGGTAACATTGTAAAACATGGATCACATAATATGGGTACATTCCCCAATACTATAATATAGCATGCTCTGCTGCAAAAGTCATTATTCTATTATGTAACACATGCAATATCGAGGAACATAACAAATCACCAAAAACCAGTACATTCACATTATCTAAATACAAATATTGCAGCTTCTGGCACACAAACAGTTATTCAGCTATAAACCAGTTTTAAATATACAGGTTGCACAGGCTAGAGCTGCTGCACTGTTCCACAGAAAACAGCTCAATTCCTGACTCATAAGCTATAAATGATAATACAGGTGATGGATGCATTGCAATGGTGAGTGGGTATTGATTAAAATTACTCTCTTCAAGGAACTGATATAATTATCTATCTAATTATGCTTTATCAAACTACATATATTTTCTTTAATGTATTGCTTTAATTGAGCACGAAACATCAGTTACTGATCACTACATATTATAAAACAGACACCCCCGCCATGCCTGTCATGTGGTTTTCTCCAATAGACAGAGTATTTCATGAGGTAGGTTTAGGTGTATAATTTATTAAGGTTTTGTACTACACATGCAAAGCTGGGGTGAGTTGCTAGTATGTCATAATTAAAGGTTGTTATAGAGAAATATGCTCCTACTTTCTGTTTTTAATACCAAAAATGAGAACATGTTAGTCAATGAGACTAGTGTCACTCTCCATTGGATGAACAACTTGCTCGCCATTGCATTATAACATAAAAGCCCAGTTATTAATTAAATATGTATCATATCATTGTATGACCACAGAGCCTAATACTTATAAAGTATCCATACACTACAAAGATTTTTGTTTGCATTATCATCAGTTAATTGAATGCTCAACTCATTAACCTATTAAACTGCAGTAGCACAGACACAATAGGTTTTCAATTATGTTTGGCATTTCAATCATTGACAGATTAAACCAGGTTTATTACTGTCTTATCAATCCACAATCCTATATTTACAGCTGTATAGTGACTCTGATAGAAGTCCTGTTCAGCATGCCTAGAGTTTCACAATAATGCAAGTCTAACATTTTATTTTATTACAGTATTTATATGAAAGTCATTTTGTGCTCTCTTTATTATTTAATTTCACTTGCATGTTGTGCATGTGCTCAACAAGAAGGAGAATGGTAAAGCTAGATTTAATATGGCCTATATTCTAGATTGAGCATTAAATTAATAAAAGCCAGACTATTCTAATTACATGAAGGCATTAACGCAGGGTCAAGCAAACCAATATCATAAAAACATGATCAATAGCTGACCATTGACAATACATAAACATCATTAAAATATAAGACTGTCCTTCAGTAATGTAAACAATACTTGTGTAATGAAACTATAAATTCTAATAACCATGAACAAATTGATTAAATGTTAATTTGGGAACAAATTAGTTTCAATAAATCCAATTATATTTCTTATCGGACCAGACCATAAACATGCAAATAATATTGAATCAAGATAACTTAGTCATCACCAACAACCCTAAAACAAATTTTATAGTTACTTTATTTATAGGTATATTTGAAACTCCCAATATGTGAGTAATTGATAAAACAAACTTTTGATAATTAACTAGTTCTATAGTGAGTGGAACTCAACTATATAATGGTTATTATAATACAACTCACGCAAAAGACTTCAGTATCCACTGCTTCAGCTCCAAGCGGTCTACTTGCTGGTCTCCATTGAGGTCCATCATGGGCAGCAGTAGCCCCAGCCGCTTCTTGGACTCCTCAGGGCTCAGGTTGTCGAACTCTTCCGCCTCCTTAACACTTCCTATGGAGTAGTAGTATGTTACGTACAGCGCAAGGGGCACCAGTAAAACCAACGCGTTCTTAACCGACATAGCTCCGCCCGCTATCGCATTTCTTATCAACTGAGCCATTGCAAAACCTAGACGGCTACGGTGGCCGACGTCACAAAAAAACGCACTAAAACAAACTTAACTTACCTAAGATGGCCTCGTGGTCAAACTCCGAGTTGTGGCCGGAGTCGCCGTAGTGCTCGTAGTCTCTCGCGCGGAAGCTACCATCTGACTCGCGCTCCAAATTATCTACGCTGTGCCCATGCACTGCCGCAGACGCACAATATAACAGCATATTGTGAGTTAAAAGAATACCCAAAAAGTATTTATAAGCCATTTTGTTGCTCTTTCACTGCACTTTTTTATTTATAACCTCGTGTTAGCGCTCTAATATGCAAATTTCATTATATTGTTTATTTTCAAAAATAACATTGACGGAACATGGAAGAAGCACAGTTTGACGGCAATGACGGCTCTAGAGATTTTCGGTAACTAGTTATTAAACTAGTTATTAGCTTTAACTTGTTTGCAACGAACGTGAATTTAATAAGCAAACGTTATATTTCCAGCACTCCTTATCACGCGCATTTATTCAATAAAACATTTGTTTACGACATACGCTACTATCGTTATATGAATGTAAAGTTATTAAAATTTATGGGAAAATACTGCAATATTAAATAATAAAACGTCACACGTGTTTTACTCTAGACCATCTCTATAACTACTTTTAATAAAAACGCATCATTATATAGGTACATTAGGAAATAGATTAGGACTGCACACTCAATTAGGAAATAGATAGATAATATTGTTTGTTATGTCTGTCTGAATGTCCCGTGATTTGTGTTTTATTGTCATTTGTATTTATCGTATGTATGTTTACTAACAATAGTTAATAAGTTGCTTTTGTAAAAATAATCCTATGGACCTAACAGTCTGCAAATAAATGAATAATAATAATTGGTATGCATTATTTCGCAAACAATTATGCCCAAAGGGATTCTGTTTCTTAAAATTCATATTTTTTAAGTGCTGATGGAATGGAAGGAAATACCCAAGTTTTGTTTAGTTGTATTAGAGTCAACTATGTATGTATACTACCACGGGACAGGAAAATCTCTTGTTATTCGATCTTTCTATAAACAAAACAACTCCTCAGTGTCTTAATGTAAACTCACGAGTAAAGTACTTTTAACCATTGGACATTTTAGAATAAAATAATGAATGAACTAATAGGTATCCCTAAAAGTGGTGCTCTCATAGTTATTAGTGCGTTTGTGTGCAAAAGTTAAGCCTAAAGGTTGATTAGTATAATTATGTTAAAAATGAAAATACGAAGAAGTGAAATATAAAATATCATACAATATTATGAATAATAAACCGAACCATTTTCCATTATTGAATTGCCGTATATTTTGACCTGCTGTACGTACCCTAAGCCATTATATCATCTAATCAAGCTTATTAGAGGTTCAAACCTCGTACTTAACTTACTTCAAGTACCTAATACTTGACAATAAATAAATGCACATGAAGGCATCTCTAATCTATAACTACTCTTGAAATTGGCGCCATGAAAAAATCTTGGAGAAAATTGGTAGTGATACTTTACATTTAATAAGATAGTGAAACTACTACAAACGGGTAATTTATTTGAGAAAAAAGAACATAGATCTAACATTAAGATAATAACAGTTATATCATTGACTCAGTTTACAGAGGTATTTCACAACATACTTTCTAGGAATTATTGTGATTTTAATGTAATTTACGTAACGGTAATGAATTGAGTATTTTTTTGTAACCACGCTGGTTAATTATTGTGTGACAATTTTCTTTTAGTCTGGGGTATTGTGTAATTAACTAACGTTACTAATAACGGTTACGTTATTTTATAATGTCAGTATACTGGCACACCTCTAAACGGACAATTCGTAACAAAAGTGTTGCAATCCTAATAAACGGGAATTTTCAGATTTATGAGCGTTAGGTACCGAAAAATCTTAAAAATAACATAAACGAATGTAACTTAAAATAGCGTACATTAAACCATGAAGCACTGGTAGATAAAAGAAAGCGCAGCGTTGTATAAAATGTGCCGAGCTGTAATTATTGGCGTCTATTAATGTAGACCAGACTACTACCGAAAGTATGCCGTTATTTTGTTTATTATTTATATAGAGATTGATGGATGGGCGTCTAAAGAGCCCAGACATGTATATTGTATCTATCTACCTACTATAACAAAGCTGCTAGCTCCTGATTGGGTAGGTAGATTGGTAGATATGAATCACATTAATTGTATAATCCCACGTCTGTATGCTCAATCACGTTTGAAAGAATACCCAAGGATATTTTAGCGTAGGTATAAATCAGTGAACAGATTGTATTATCAATAGCGAGCAAATGAAAAGATCTGATCTTTTAAAACGTCACGAACGACTGGACGAAGATTGTAACTATTTCTTAGTCAACATTAGAATAGGCTGGGATTAATTAGGTATATTATCCAAAAAGAAAAGATCAAACAATGTTTGGTAGGAGATTTATGTTTAGTTTTGAAGGTTTAGTATATCAACGGTTAATTTACGGTGATCTAGTATAACCCTTAATAGTTATGTAGACAACTTACAGGACATTAGCCACATATAGACCACATTTATTTTTATCAAATATGCAGAGGTTATATGTGGACCACAAACTTTGGGAGAAAATATTTCCCAACTAGATTTTTAAAATGAATTTAAACAGCCACAGTATTTTAAAAAGATTTGATACTTTATGAATACATATTTTCTTCTCATTTTATATATCTAAAGCAAGAATACAGACTTTATACAGGTTGTTTAGAAACTCTCTTCGTAAAACTCGATTCGTAGCGAGTTTTTGCAGAGTCAGCAAGCTGCAAGTCGTACCTCTGATTGTGTTGTAGCAGGCGCCCGTAAGCTACGCTTAACCAACAGTCGCGCCATAATATGCTTATTTGCCACCGTACTTGTAAATAAAACTAGTTAACATGGCCACAATTCACTATAGCTTAGACCGATATCTTTAATTGCCATTGCCTTTGGAAACTTCGGGATAAACTGTATTATTTATGCTTATACATTAAATTTAAAATTTAAAAAACCCCTGACTCAATATTCATTTGGTACCCATATTGAAAATTTTAATTTGTGAAAATATGTAATTTTGTGGTGGCGGCCATCTTGGATTTGAATTTTATCATAGTGTTTAGTATTCTACTAATCAAGCCCTTTCATTTGATACCCATATTGAGGAAGTTGTGAAAAATATGTAATCCACCATTTTATGGCGGCGGCCATCTTGGACCGATTTTTATTATACGTAGCTAAGAACACTCCCGATTAATTCACCTTTCAAACAAAAAAAACAAAATTAAAAACTCTTCACCTGTTCGGGAGCTACGATGCCACAAACTGACACACACACACACACACACACACACACAGACACGTCAAACTTATAACACCCCGTCGTTTTCGCGTCGGGGATTAAAAAGGTGGCAAACAAACCTGCGATCCACCCCACCAAAGTTATTAGATAGCAACACATCTAAGCAAAGTAATTAGATAATAACATCCAGACCAATATACACTTCTCATCAGAAAAATCGAAACACTTCCGTTTTTATGGTTTCTGTCCTAATTTAACACAAAAGAATTTTCATTCCATGAAAAACATCACATGATTGTATAGCTGGCAGTTTGGCCAAAAATTCTAAATTCTAAATTAGAATTTCATTTGTTTATCCTATTAATGAAATGATTCACTGTTTTGAGATAAATGTGTGTTTAGAGTTGAAGTACATTTCACCTTTGAAAACTAAAATTAGCGCTTATCTTAAAAAATTTTTTCTGTGTTGTGTATAGGTACTATGTGTGTACTGTGACTTTGGGACGTCTGACAAAGTTTTTTTCTAAAACATATGGATACTTCTCCCGCAGAAGCCGCCCAAGTGGTGGCATTGCTGGATTCTGGACTTAGTCAGCGTGTTGTGGCTGAAAGATTGCATCTTAGCCTGTCGTCTGTTCATAGTCTACAGACGCTATCGGGAGACTGGTTTGTTCACGCGCCGTTCAGGATCTGGCAGGAATCGGGTCACTTCTAAGCGAGATGATCGATTTATTGTAACTTACTTACGAGATCGACGCCTTAATGCTTTTTAACTGCAGCAGCAGCTTCATGTTGTACGTAGGGTGGCTGTAAGTGACTACAATTAGAAGGTTGAAGGAACGTGGACTGGTACCGCACAAGGCAGCAAATGGGCCAAAATGAACTGCAGACCATCGAAGAGCACGCCTTAACTTTGCGCGTGAGCACCTAAATTGGTCATACCTCCAGTGGAACAAAGTCCTCTTTTCTGATGAGTACAAAATTATGCGGTATGGTAATGATGGAAGGAACAAGGTCTACGGAAGAGATTGAGAACGCTTTGCACAATGCTACATTGAAGAAAAGCTCAGCTATGGTGGTGGTTCGTGGATGGTTTGGGGAGGAATCAGCGCCGACAGTAAGACAGAGCTTGCCTTTGTATCTGGGCCACGTCTGACTGCACTAAACAGTCATCGGTACATCGAACGGTGTCTTGAGCCTCACGTGATGCCCTATGCACATTTTATTGGCAACGGTTTCATATTCATGCACGACAATGCTAGGGCTCACACCGCGAGCGTCGTACGAGATTGTTACCGAAGTCGGTATCTCCATTATGGAATGGCCAGCAAGAAGCCCGGACATGAATCCGATTAAACATCTATGGGATGAATTAGAGACGAATTCGTGCAAGAGATCCTGCCCCAGAAACACTTAGCCAGCTGCTAAATGCAATCCAAGAGGAATGGAATGGAATGCCACAACATTTGATCGTGACTCTCATCCGATCGATGAAGAACCGTATGGAGGCAGTAATAAGAGCTCGGAGAGGGCATACGAGTTATTAAATAAACGTTTCATAGCTTTTTTTTTCATTTACGTGTTTTATTAATTTCCTTCATACAGGGTAAAAATGACTTGTTAAACAAAATACGAAACCTATGAAAATTTTATTTGAATTTAGAACATTAACATTAGGATTTGAAAACCTCATATTATTCACTATTAAACGACATTTGACATATATTCCTAAATATACACATTTTTCTGATAATCCTTACAAAACAAACTTGCAAGGTGAAAGTGTATTTGATGCAGACTCTTATAATAAGGAGTTCGCATATTACTTGCTGTCGTTGTCGATACCAGGGAATGAAATAAGAAGGGTGAATGGAATGGGCGATAAAGAGGTATGTCAGTCTACGGGACTACTTAATAATAGGACGAAACTACACTAATGGATTCGTAATCGTTCTTATCGTATTACCTAATTAGTTTTCTGTTTCGTGGTATTAGTAAGTTAGTATCATGTGTTGCAAGTCTTGTTTTGCTGCGTTGAACAGGCCGACGATTTCTATTATTTTTTTAATAAAAGATTTAAGATAATAGTAATCAAATAGCTCAGTGGGGAGAACAACAGACTGCAATGCAGAGGGTCTCTGGTTCGAACCCACGTCACGCACCTCTGACTTTCAGAAGTTATATGACTTCGAAATGATGTGCGTATTGATCGACAATTATCGCCTGCTCCGTGCCTCGGAGAGCACGTTAAGCCGTCGGTCCCGGCTGCCATGAACATCTATGGCAGTCGTTATTGGGAAGTCAGTGCCCTATAATATCCTGACACTGGTCTAGCCTTAGGGTATCGTTAGCCTTCGGGTTGCGGAGGTCAGGTGGCAGCCGCTACGTGTAAAAACTGATATCCAGTCAAATCCGGTTAGACCAGAAAAGCCGACCCCAATAATAAAGGCTAGGGAGAAGAAGTAAGAAAATAATAAAGTTATATTTCAGAAAACTTTTATTTAAGCAAGTTATTGGCGGCCATCACGATCAACGTGATTCTCCTGCTGGCCACGTGGTTGGGGTAGGTCGTCAAGAACTTGGACAGATGCTTGCGAACCTCGCCCACCACCAGCGGCACGTGCGCGCGCGTTCCCGTCTCCGTCATGTTCAAGTTTATTATGGCTTCTTCCAAATACCTTTAAAATTAAAAATAATAGTTATGCTTATCTAGATTTTGTCAATAAATGTTTTTACCTCGGGATTGGTACTTTTTCCCTGAATTTACTCTTGCATACACGTTGTATGCAAAATTTCATAATGAATGGTAGAATTGTTAAGGCGTGAAGGATAACAAACTCACATTTGCATTTATAATATTATTTAGGACCTACTAAGATTCGCGCCTATATATTCCCGAAAGAACAAGCAAACATGTTTCTAAAGTCCCAGTCACAATTGTTAATTTTCGGATCTAAAACTCAATTGTAACAAAAAGCTCATTTCATATTATATTACATTTCATTATTATATTCTCCATCCTTACAGATTTAGGTATACTTCTATTGCATAAGTACAATTTCACATAGTGCCTAGGCTGGCCATTCAGCATTGGCCGTGGAAATAATAAATGTATTGTGATGATATAAATAACTAGATTAGACATCTGAAAAAGAAAAAATGGACAATGGAAATGCATGCAAGTTGAAAAATGTAACATATACCTTCGAAGAGATTGACAAAAGTTTATTATAAGTTTATAACATTTATAAACCAAATCTTGCCAGATATATTTAGGTAGAACTACCACGAAACATCAGCGGACAATGGCTACATTTTCTGAGACCGTGTGGCTACAGAAAATATAACTGTTTTGCCCTAAATAGGAACGGAATTCAGGCACACTGGCAAACTTATGCCATGGGTTCAACGATGCAGTAATAAAAACTATGCGGCATAGCTTAAAAATAAGCACAATATGTTGTACTCCACCTGCATTTCAACTGCGTTTCATGCAGCATGTCGGTCGCGAGCTGCTGTATGAGCGATAGCAGCACATGCTGTTGCAGGCGGCAGGGCGGCGCGAAGACGAGGTCCGGGTCCGCAGACCTGCACGCCGCCATCACCAGGGATAAGTCGGCTGCGCACAGCGCGCGCTCGAACGAGCCGTTCACATCGCCCGCTTGGATCTGCTTGTTGATCACAGCGGTTTTCATCTAGACAGAAAGTATTGATACTTACTTAAATGTCCGCTTACCATTCCTTGGTATAAACGACCAAATCTCATTTCGCCGCTAAACATAAATCGAGCACGAGTATCTTGTGTGAACATGTGCAACAGGGGACCAACCACTACCTGAGATTTGACAAACCACAGATTCTCGCTAAAGAACACCGATTCTTACCAAGGATGCTTCGCGAGGCTATTGAAATCAAAAAACCTCTTAATTTCAATAGAGAAGATGGTTGGAATGTACCACCAGCTTGGGATCCAGTAATTCAAATAGTCAAACCCAAGAAGAAGCAAACCTATATCTTCTTGATACTTTGAGCTCATTCTGCGTAAATAGAAACACCAATGATTAAATTATGTTACTACTTTAAAAAAACTACACTGGAACATTGAGATAACTACCATCTTAGTGTGTACCATCTTAGTCACCGTGACCATAGCTGCTGAAAAGCAACCGAAACGTCGAGGAAAATGTATACTTAAATATAAATAGTTTTAATAATTTAATTAGCCTAAAAATTAGGAGAATTTAATAGTATTAGTATGTAGTGTAACAGTTTGTAAATTATGTAATAAAGTGTCAAATAAACAACGCGATAAAATCCGTATATAGTAGTTTAATTTCAATGAAAAACATTAGCGTAAACAGAAGACAATATGAAGTACCTTAGAGGTAAGCCCCAAAAGAATTACCACTTAAACACGGCTGGGCAATATTCAACTTAAAGAAGATTGCAGCCATATAACCTTGTGTTGTGTTCCTGTGGTGAATAGAAGTTTTAGGTTCCCTAAAAAGACAGTGAGCTATTTGCTGGCGAATAATAAACCTTTGTTTGTTGACAAATCAACGGGAAAATTGCCGTTGATTGTCAGGTTTGTCAGGTCAGACTGCATGAATGGTACAGCGTGTTAAGTGGTTTTCTCGCCACACATATGGAATAAAAAACCGTGCGTTCTACAAATTTGTGCCGAGCCTTGAGTTCTTTATGTTCGTTATTTGAATGTTTGCAAAGACAGTCCTAAGCTAAACGAAAAGTACTTAAAGGACATCAGTAGAGAATAAAGAAAAATTGTGTTGCGAGCTGGGTTGGTAGTAACCGAAGCATCAGACAAGATTGCTTACAACAGTATCGTGGTGATAGCATTAGGCACTATTTTTATGGGTGTTGGAGGCGACCCATCTATTTTTATATAAATAATTTCTGAAAAACGAAGTAGATCGTAATCAATCATTAGGTCTATTCCTTTCTGTCATGATCGTACTCCGAGGAGAATCTGCAGTTCTGTATTTTGTAAGCTCGCATATCGCTGGAGCATACAGAGATCGCGATATATTTACCAGCTGATCAATGATGGACACTTCAGGGTTGGTTGGCTGCGGTGTGCTGACAGGCACGTAGTCCACAGCCGCTACACTCTCGGACTCCGGAAACACCTCAGTTTGGAACTGCGGGGAGAACATGTCCAGGACTTTCTGACGCCAATCCTTTAACTCACTCTGGAGCAACCTGGTAAAATAAATACATTTTAAAGTATATTTTTAATAAAGTCAGCGCTAAGGTTAAAGTCCCTGGTAAAGGACTTGCTAACATTGAATTTAAGTTTAAATCTCTTAATGTTATGGATAACAGAAATCATTCTTATGTTATTCGCTTTCGAACTTATTCGCACGACCTTTTGATGCTTCCCCAATCAAGCGGCTGTTAGTTCTTGCCAAGCCCTAGATTTGAGTCTCTCGAAGGTGTGACCTGTGTGTCTCTGTGACCTACCTAGTATAGATAGTACCCTAGCCAAGGACAGAATATACATCTGATTCCATAACATTTTTGCTACTCAGGCCTTGAGATACTAGACTCAAGGTAGTATAAATCAAAATTGGGGATGTCTGAGTGAATTGCAGCCATAATTTTGAAAGCCCCACGTAGTAAGGGGTACATTTAATACATTATGCTGCATCTTCAAAAAATGCGAATTTATTCACTGAAGAGTGAACTCACTCTTCGACGGTACACTGTAAGGTGTTGACGATGTTCTTCCCAGGATCGGTGGTAGCCTGCAGCAGGCACTGGTGGCGCTCCAACGCGCGGCGCAGCGCGCCCGACGTCTTGTACACAGACTTGAACAGAGACGACGACTTGTCTTCCACTGGGAAACAGAATAACAGCAGAAGTAATGAAAATTTACTTATTTGTTTTACGTTCACGTGAATGTTATTTTGGAAACAATAGTATTTGCGAATGTTGTTGGTTGACATGTAGTACAGTCATTTGATAGTTATACCTGGAAAGTTTTCCGGGAGTTTGAAACATTTGTAGTTTTATAGATTTCTATGTGCTCTTGCCGAATTTCAACTTTGCCACCTCGCGTAAAGTTGCCGCTCGCGCCACCATATTTAAAAAATGGCACCTAAAAGTGTTTTGACAATATCTCCATTCCAAATCATTGATAAAATGATTTTATACAAAATTAAACTAGAGAAAATTTCCTACATTTTATGTAATGACATTATATTTGTAAAATCTATAGTTTGAAATTATGATTTTAGTAATTTACAACTCATACCGGCCATATTAGAGAAAAATACTTTTTGTCTGGGGCCTCGGAGGTCCAAACCAGACAAAAAGTATTTTCTTTCTCATAGTGTGTTTTCCAGATAATTGATAATTGTGGTTAGAAAAAATTGAGCTTGAGTGTCTTGAATGTATCTTTTATAGGCTCAACAGTCGCCTAAACGAATTTGTTTTACACTGCAGTTAACCTAAGTGGCACAACTGTATCGAATGCAACTAATGGGCACTAGGACTCGGATCCAATACCCACAAAATATTTATAGTTTTTCTGTCAATAAATTCATAGTGATTTTCAGGTTACGCATGTATCCAGTTATAATTATAGCTTGAATCCAGTTTACTTACGTTCAACAAAAGCCTGTTCGATGACCCTGTGTATATGCCCGACGAGGCGGCGGTGGGAGCGCTCCAGGATCGGCAGATACAAAGTGGACATGTCGTGACTGAAGCAGCCACCGATCATGCTGCGGACTGACTCCGCAGTCGCACGCACCATTTGCTCTTTTAGCTCCTGGAATTAGAAAGAGAATCAAACCAGGATCCTTACCAACAAATCTTAAAACATTGTCGTTGCATATGCAAGAATGAAAAAGTGTGCATCGAGTGCATAGCGTTCCTTTTTTTTTTAAATAGGTACCTTTCGACTGCTGGTAATTAATTCCTGTATCGCGGGGAAAATTAAAAACATTTAAACAACAGACACAAGGAACATCCAGACTCAGAACAACCATTTCTGGATCACACAAATTTTTGTCCCGTGTGGGATTCGAACTCACTTCACTCGGTGCTGTTGCAGTGGTAAGGCAACCATTTAAACCACTACGTAAAGACCCTGGATCATAGTAATAGTAATTGGTTACTATGACTTATGAGTTATAATTAATAACAGGGTAATCACGAGCGTCTTGCCGACCCTAAGAGAAGGAATTATAAGTGAGATGAATTTTGGGTGCAAGTGAAGACAGGGATAGATTCTCCGGAACTCTTATTTGTCTGGTGAACCGCAGTAACAGTGTTATTAAACTAACGCCGGTTTTCTGTAAGATGTTGACCATACCTCGCTCTGCAAGAAACTTATAAGGCTGTCTCTGATCTCCCTGTCGAGAGTCACCTCTCTCCTCGACTCGATGGCGCTGAGCAGGGTCTTAGCACGACTGTTCATGGACTCTCCGCCTTCCTGAGTTGATGCTGGTGCGCCGAGGTCTTTCACTCTGAAAATAATTAAAATCTATAAACAGCAATAAGGATCTTTAGTAATAATCAGAACAGAAACCAATGGACAGACGTTCTATGTGACGACGAGGCGACGAAGAAAGATGTTATAAGCTTTAAATCTTAAAATAATTTATCTAGATTAATCTAATTATACTGATTTTATCCAGAAGCTTATTTTTTATAAAACACTATTATAATATATTTGAATCTTTTAACTACTATTGTTAAACACGTTTACTAGTTACTGTTTACTGCTATTTAAAATTATAAAACCTAATATACATAGATTTAATGCTTTTCAGCAGCCATGTTCACGGTGAGACTGGTGGTCTCCCTGTGTATATAAAGTTGTTTATTTTCAATGTCTAACATTCGCGTAAACGTGAGACAGTATTATTTAGACTAATGTTAAATTTAATTTCTTTTACGTCTTTTTGTGAAAGGATGCAAACAGTACAGCGCTTGTCGGCCCAACTTGTTGTGGGTTCGGTCCACATGACAAAAGATTGTATTAAAATAGAATATAAGTAGACAGAATAGTAGTCAAAAATGTTTGTGCCATGTCTAGGTTTTTCTTATGTCCGTTGTTTAAATATTTCCCGTCCCGTCCCCGCGAGACAAAGCTTGTTTTTTTAAGAACAATGACAATAGATACACAATAATAGGTACAAATAAAAAAACAAACCTCTGCGAGATGGCATTCTTCAGCATATCAACAAGTACAGTATTGTGCGCGTGCTCTGTCTTCTGAATCATTAGTTTGGAGCTGCGGATCTCTTCCTTCATCGTGTTCAGAAGTCTACACTGTTCTAGAAACATATCTGCAAACAGATTCAAAAAATGTTCGAGGCACCTTATTCCGATTTAAAAATCCTTATTCCGACGCATTTGGTTCATAATTCCAAGTGCACAAAATAAGGAGGAAAGGAGCTGGGGCGAATGACACATGATGTTTAAAAATCAAATATATTTGTTCTCTTTGCATTTAATCAGTCTTAGTCCTCTTACATGATTAATAACATGGTACCACAGTATTTAAGTAAATAGATAGTAAATAACATAAGGTATTTTAATTACAGATGGAAAATTAAATAAAGTTAATTAATCTCGCTGAAGGATATTTTTGTGCATAGAATTATATAAATAGATATAAACATTTTAACACATTATTAAGTATTATCAAGTTTTATTCAGTCTAGCTTTAATTTTTTCTTATTTAGTACCCTAAAATATATTTTCTATAGGGCAAAGCAAAAGCCGTTTCATTGCAGTTATAAACTGTTGATTCATCTGCTAGTACACTTAATAAATTATTTGTTTCAAAATAACGTTTGACTCTGTCAAACTAGTTGCGGACATCTTGTTAAGTTATTTTATTTCGATGAGTTGGCAAAGTTTGTGCTAGTCTCTTAGCATCAGTTGGGTGTCTGTCAGCCTAGCCTTCCTCGATAAATAGGCTATCCAACACTGAAAGAATTTTCAATTCGAACCAGTAGTTCCTGAGATTAGCGCGTTTAACTAAACAAACAAACAAACTCTTCAGCTATATAATATTAGTATAGATAACCGTCCGCGGTTAGTCACAATAGTTTTTTTAAATTAAACCTGGCATTCTAACAATCAACAGGATATAATAATGAAAGTCATACTCACCGCTTAGCCGATCAATTTTCTGTTCCAACACAACCAGCATATCTCCATCGGACATGCGATCACTTATTCCACTGTCAAGAGGCTTGTACTCCTCACCATCAGAATGCATGCAGAAGTCTACTGAAGAGTCGCTACACGTGCGATGCACAAACGACTGCTTGAACAATTTCAGATCTACATTCTCGTTACTTTGTAAGGAACATAAAGAATGGGAGCGACGCTTGTCGATATTCAAGCCTGGACCACGTTTTGGTGGAGAATCCATTATGAAGACGGCGAAACATTCGTAATGACGATTTGCTTGAGAAGTTTTTAAATGAGGGTATTATTTTTCTTTTACTGTTTGTTTGGTATTTAGCATTTTTCGTACATACCCTCATTTAGAAATTTAATAGCATCACGACTGTAATTTTTAAAGGGATATGCAGAATCATGTAACTGCTATATTTCGCCAAAGATCTTTAGGCGCGACTTGGTTTATGAATGGCAGTGAGATTCTTGCAGGTATCTTCTCATAGGCTCATCCATTTGCTTGACCTTAGCAACTGATATAAATGTAAATTGATCTCACTCATCGACAACCTTTAAGTATAAGTTTTAAAAGTGTTACTTTGTCATCTAAACGAATATCATTATGATTTATGACTTTGATTTATGGGCCTCTTAGGTCAACGAGGAACTTTATTGTAAAGAACCCCGCAAATAAGAACAAAACAAAAAGAACATTCATTTATTATAAATAACTAATTTATTATACAATTTTCAAAAGCAGTATTTAATTATAATTAGGAACAGAACAATATTAAATGGATTTCTAAGATTAATTGATTTCTCTTCACTTTTAACTGGTTCTTGTCACAATGCTAAAGTAATAAATGCGCATACAACATAAAAATGTATGTTTAGGTACATACCCTGTTTATTTTGATCTGACAAGAAAAAAATCTTAATGCCAATAATTTTTTGCATTCTAGAATAGACGACGAGCTATACTTAGTCGCTGGCATAATAGGCGGACGAGACCTTAGCGAACGGTACCTGGTGATTATTGTGACATTGGCGATTAACTCGTCAATAGTGATCATTAATAACCAAAAGGACATTGTCAATGGAAAGTTTTTAGTATTGTAAGGTCTAATATTTTCAATATTACCAGGATAGTACCATGACTAGCAAACAGCAATTAAATTTTACACGTAAATTGACGAACTCAATAGTCAATTGGTGATATATGGCGACCTTGATGGTTGGACAACTTGACCTTGAGATTGTAGTTGTAATTAGGAGTGCGTCACCAGCAGCTGGAAGATGACCGAGCCTTGCTGCTCGTTGCGATCGTACAAGATGTTCCTCGCCCACGCCCTGCACTCGATGTTGATTACAATATTCGCTGCAATAAAAAAGCAATATTATTCAACTACGCTTTGTATCGCACGATATTATTAATTATATGTTTAACAAAAAACACTTAAATAGCAATATATATTAATAGCAGCATAAATCTATTTCGAGTTATTTTTTGATTTTAGAAATTACACCTCACGTATAACGTATCAAGGCCTATATCGCGGTGAACTTTGTGATTCAGAAGTGTCATTTGCTGATCGCCTAAATAATTGCCCTGTGTGGGGTTCGAATTCCTCTTATTCAGTGCAACTGTGAAGCGGCTGCTTGCCTGCTGCGTTACTGTGTGGTCATGATTATGTTCAAAATACTTCATACATACACAATCTCATACCTATATCCATGAAAATGTAACCAGAAGTGTATTATAATATCAGCCCTGTATTAAACTGTCCCATTGCTAAGCACGGGCCTCTTCCCACTGTGAGAAGGGTTAGGCCATAATCCACCACGCTGGCCTAGTGCGGGTAGCAGACTTCACATATCTTCAAGAACATTATGGAGAACTCTCAGACATGCAGGTTTCCTCACGATGTTTGCCTTCACGTTATAATTAACTATTTAATACGCATATAACTTCGAAAAGTCAGAGATGCGCGCCTTGGGTTCGAACTCGAGACCTCTGCGTGGCAGTCCAACGGTTTTCCACTAGGCTATCGCTGCTACTGAAGTGTATTACATGCAAACATTTCACCAACTATAGTTAGTAACCAGTCCAACCTAATAAGCAAGGTTTTTTCCGGATCCTAGGCACAGTATCAGACTCCATGATGCTACTGAGAATATCCCAAACACACATTGCTCTACCCCAGACTGGTCAGAAAATCTAATAACACTTACCACTTGAACCCGAGACTGAATTCCCAACATACTTCAATAGGACCACTGGTCCCGGACCAGTAGGACACATCACACTATTTTGGAAGCAATAGTATACTTTACTTACTTTTAGGCTTCTCGAAGAGCACAGCGACAAGAGGGCTGAGGTAGCCCGCCTGGTTGATGTAAGGGAAGTAGTAGGAGGGGAAGCCTGGCTGAGGGAAGAACATCACTGGACCGATATTTTCCATGTCAGCTGGGTTCACACCGTCGCACGATACCCATACTGTGTTCCCTTCGGGCTTGCCAGACTTAAAAAGAAAAATACAGTACAATTAATATGTTGAGTCACGGGATTTCGGGGATTTATAAACGAACCGACTGAGGCGGGCGAAGCCGCGGGGTGAACTATTCCAATTTATTGGTATAAAACCTGCAGAGACGTGAATGAATATAGGTGTACTGCGATCGATACGTACCTATTTAATTTACTTTTAGAGTTCGAAAAACCTCTTATACAACAACTTTGTCCGTCCGTCTGTCTGTTATACAACTTTCAACTCAAGAACCGTAAGAACTAGAGACTCGCAGTCATGTCATTCAACTCAGCATAGTCGATATACCCCCGAAATGACTATGACCTGTGACGTTTGACATCTGATCTCAAGATCCCGTGGTATCACGTGACCTTTGCATATATTCATTGGCGTTTCTTACTTGTTTTTGTTTGTTTATTTGTAAGGATTTAAGTCAAAAACAACTCAGCCGATTTTAAAAATTCTTTGACCATTAGAGAGCTCGTCAGCCATTAACATAGGCTATATTTTATTTTAAAAAGTACTGTTTGTAACAGTAACATAACCTGAGCTACTTTTACGCGAGCGAAGCCACCGGAAAAAGCTAGTGCCAAATAAAAATAGGTAGGGAGTTGGGTACTTACGACTAAGTTGATGTGTCTCACGAGGTTTTCCGGCATTGAAGAAGGCAAGTCGTAAGATTCGTTGTACGGTTGCGGAATCCAATTGAGGACCTGTAAAACACAATACAAACAAATGTAACGGCGGCTGACCAATGGATAAAGTATTGTACCTACTTGCGGTCGAAATTAACACTACCGACGTGAACCCATTCCTTACACAAGCATTCTAGCCTAGCTGAGGGTTTAAGAAGAATAACTACTAGTAATAATCTAAGTAGAACTAATGTGACATCAGAAATTATTAAATGAGGCAATTTTGTATTTGGTCATAATTAAACCATGCAATAGGATTAGTTAAAATATAATCCAGCAGCACTACTTCTATATTCTCTATATTATAGGAGAAACTTATATATTATCAGATGTAAATACCGATTTAGAAAGATATTGAATTATCCTGATGATGTGCAAACAAGTATATGTCATGTCCACTACACTTAATAATGTTCTATGATCACTTGCTATACCAGAATTATCATTCGCCACTCGCCGATATTAAAGTTAAGACGAAAGGAAAGGAATGAAAAAGGCGTCGGAACTCATCAAATATCAATTATCGGTATGGCTGTGGATAGTCTAGCTGAGAACCGGCGCGGCTAGCATAACCAAGGGCACGGGTGAAAAGTCTATATATAAAGGTTCTTTCTTTTCTTTTTCATTTTAAAAGTCTACTCCGGCAGCAATAATTTTTGTATTGTGGGAGAATACACTAAAATTTTAACAACGGACACAAAGGACATGTAGACTCTGCACCACCATTTGGAGATCACAGAAATTTTTATCCCGTGTGGGATTCCAACCAAGGAAAGTCTTGTCAGTTATGACCACTTAAATCATTACGCCATTCGTGCAGTTTTGAGGTCGATCCCGCTTGTAAAAGATCCAGAAGCGTATATTACAGATGCCACACCTTGTTCAGTTTGAAGAACACGCAAGGTCCACCCTTTGGGTAATTGTACTGGTTGCTGGAGCTGCATGGGTAGTAGTCGTTGAGAGGGACGTCACACACTTGCTTCTCACCGGTGGCGCCACTAGTGGGTGAGCAGACAACGCGGTTCCCAGCACCAGGGTCCTTGCGACGGTAATCTAGTAGAGAGAACGTGGCGTAAGTTTCTTTAACTGAAAGTACTTGCCACATATTTTAGTATAAGCTTCCAAACGCTGCTATAGGAGCGGCGCGGTGGCGTGGCGGTATTGTATGCAAGTGCTGTGTCTGAGTAACAGGGTCGAGCAAACTGTTATTGAGATTTTCTATCAAGAGATTTACAATAGCAGCACGGAGTCTGGAACTTTAATCTTTTTGTCGCGCGAGACTTTACAAACATTCAAACAATGGACACAAAGAACACCAAGGTGTTCCGATTCTAGACTCGGAACAACCATTTATGGATCACACAAGTTTTTTGTCCCGTGTGGAGGTCGAACCCATAACACTCGGCGCGGCGGCAATGGCGAGGCAACCAGTTAAACCACTACGGCATCTGTGCTGTCAATCGAGAACTGTGACGTTACATCAGACCGGTGTTACATCAGAATTAAAAACAGCTCGTACAAGACTCCACTGCTTAACCCATCAGGCCTATAGGCAGAAGACTATGTATGCCTTAATCTAAGGACGGTTCACTCATGTGTTGCTGACCTTGCAGAGTCACTGAACGACCAGTGCAGGAAATAAAATACTGTCTCCCTACTGACAACTCAGAGTCTCCTAAAGCCTACAACATGCAGACAGCGAAGGTGCAACAGTAAAGATGGCGGATTGTTGTATTGTTCGAGTGAGTACAAAACATTACACACACGATTACTCAGAATCTTATGTGTAATGTTTCATACTAATTCGACTAATCCTACTAGTTCTACTAACTTCACGCAAAATCTACTAAGTTGATTGCGATGAAACTGGGTATGAAGATAGCTGGAGCCCAGGATTAACACATAGGCTACTTTTTATACCAATTTATCCCCTGCATCGGGACTTACGCGGGTGAAACCGTGGGGCGCAGCTAGAACAACAATAACACCACCGGTACCACTCCGTTGCCGTCCTTGTATGATGGGTTTAAGAGCTCTGAAACTACAGTACAACTTACCAGCGAGCGCATCGTCGTACATCTTGGTCCACTTGAGGATGGAGCTCTCGTTGTTCACATTGTAAGAAATCATGGTGCTTCTCGACTCCGCCATATGTATAAGTTCCAGATCTGAATACAATCACATTTAATTTATATAATTAGTAAAGATTGCCGTATGTTTCTTTTTTAGGTTTAATATTAGTGTTAAGGCTTCAGCTGATTTTTAAAATTGTTGCCTATGACTCAGTTCTGCAGCATAAGTAATGTGATGGTCTATAAAACGATGAGATTTAATTCTTCATCAAACAGCCGGTGAGAGCGGGGCGGACGCGGGATGAGAGCAGCACGAGAGCGGGGCAACTGCGAGTACGTAAAAGCGTTCACTCAGCTGCTCCCGTGCTATTATCACTTTGCCCGGAGGGCGGAAGCATGCCGCAACCGGTGGTTTACAAACACGGAATGGTTACAAATGTGGTTGCGGGCTTGACGCACGCCTGGTAGGTACCACTTGTACTTTTTATTATAAGTTACCTAATATAATAATTATATTACGGGATCTAGGACAAGTCAAACGAGCCCAAACTAAAAGAACTTTTAATAGGGAATGTTGTATGTGAAATCGAGTAGGTAGTAGTATTTAAGGTAGCAATTTCGTAATTCACTTCTATCACAAAACTTTGACTGTTTATATATTTTACACAATAATACCTAATGGCAAAAACGTTTACGTGCCTTACAGTAATCGGTTGACGTAACCTATTTTTGCTGGCTACATTATCATAAGACGTGTTGGCGATCTTAATTGGTTTCCTGTAGAAGAGTGATGGTCTTGAGTTCGATTATCGCGTCTGGCCAACAAAAAATATAAGAATTGCCTGTCATGGAATTCTCAATAGCAGTCCGGAGCGAGATAGATGACGATGTTGCACAACCTGTGCCTCAGCAAGCTCGTAAAAAGCCGTTGGTCCTATGCCCAATCTCACTTCGGTCGTGTCGGATTGCCGTCCCATCGGCGTATGCGAGTAGTGAGTTTACTTGCGTTTGCGCATACTCCTCTGCACTACAATATCTCCAACACAGAGGGCTAATCTCCATTAAGATAGGCAGTTGTGACCGAAATTCGGCTTGGAGGTTTGTTTTTAGTTAGTTAATAAGCCTGTAGCTCGTTATTCGCTTACGGACGTGACGCTCATGTTGCCGCAGAATAAGCACACATCCAGTAATGACTCCTGCAACAAAATATAGCCATATTGGATTATAAGTACATAAGTATTATTAAGTGATATATCCAAGTAAGCGCGCGCACGTGTACTTTTAATCATGTAAATTTTACCTTAAAAGGTAACGCCTTAACTAATACTTGCGTCCGTTAAGAACAGTAAGAACTTAAAATTTGTAATGACATGCACTTGTATACACATACAGGATTAAAAGTGTCTTTCTTTTAATCCTGCAGAAAAAGTAGGCACCAAATATACGGCGAAAATAAAAAGACCCGCGGCTGTGTTTAAATTCGCCAAAGAATCGATCTATAGGAGAAGTTACGTCTCTGAATATTATTTAAAATCTATCAAACCATTATTTTGGTTTTACCAACATTTGAAATCATATTATAAATAAGCCTTATGCAAAATATTTTCGACAAGGTTTTGACAAAGATATAATTCTCAATAAAACACATTTGTATTATTGATACAAAAATGTGGTGGAAAAATTAAATTTGAATATTATATTCAAATATTTTTTATAACCTAATAACAACCAAACATTAAAACTTTTTAAATTTAGTACATTGCTCCTAGGCAAAGGTCATTTCAATTTAAATTACGAGTTTAAGGAAATAAAAAATAATAATCACTTGTTACCGACACAGCATTTAGACGGGGACCAGACGGTGACTGCGCCGCCGCGGAGTTAATGGAACCGGAGACGGTCCTAACAACTTATTTGGCTTATTAGACGAACAATTTACATAGTTCGTACAGTGATACTTAACATCCTAGCAACCTCCATTTGCGACTGACTAAGAACCAGCAACTATAGTTTTTACATTTTACAAAAGATTCTTATCAGAATTATGTTTAATTCACTTGAAGTATAGTTACCTAGAGTTATATTCGTGAAAATATTTCTATAATGGTGATGTGATTACAGTTTATTTTCGTTAGACATTCATTTAAAATTTAGTTTAATTAAAAGTCAGTTACGTTCTCTGTGAGATTTGAACACAAAATTGATTTTTCACAACCCTCACTAGGTGCAATTTTTATGTCCCGGGAGACTTTACAAACATTTAAACAACGGACACAAAGAACATACAGACTTATAATAACAATTAGTGGGTCATACACAATTTTTTATTGCAATGCAATTTTTTTTCGTGTGGGATCTAACCCCATAACACACAGGGCGGTGACGAATCGACCACTTAAGACGCTACGCCATCCTTGTTGTGTACAAAATAAAACAAAACAAAATCTACTGAAGGATCTTAGCATAAATAAAATAAACCTTACCAACAATAAATATTAAAACAGCAGCAATCACGAGGATCTTGATGGTTTTTCTCTCGAGCCCCATGGTGGTGGTGATGTTCTATTACACTGTGTGGTGAAAGACCTCTCGACGATGCACTGAAATACCGACTGCGAAAACGAACTTATTTATGCGGTAATGTTTGTTTGGGTCAATGATACCCAAAGTGGTCTAAATTGACCCCCACACAATGATACCAGCAGTCTAGCACGATCATATCACAAGTATATTACGCATAGTCAAAATTCTTGTCCCAGAACTTCGTAACGACCGCGCCGGAAGACATACGTTCCAATTATACTTGCGCTGACTTTGTCGCTGGCTAATATATTTGTAGAATTACACATGCAGTTCACGTCTAAGGATAACATTTTAAAATTTTATTTATTTTATTTTATGAATTACGGGAAAACTTACATCTCTGTATGAAAGAAAAGCTAATAACATATATAAGGCCAATTACAAGTTCTCACTTATAACCAAATTAAATTACTTAAAAACTAACCAACAGAGAAAACAAATAAATATTACATAATATGGTCAACTGCGATTATTCCTAATAACTGTTTACCTACAACAAATTTGTTTTAATCTGGATACAGAAGTGATAAACAACAGAACGACAACTAAGTCTGAGTTTTGTCCAAAGGTTCTGTTTATAATTTGTACTTAACACAGGAATATGTACCTACAAGATACTATTAATGTATCTAATCATCATGAAATTTTAATTTGGGTTAATTAAACCGGCTTTTGCCCATTTAAGCAGGCTTTTTAAAATATTTTCTTTGTATGAAAGTCGAAAGATAATGTAGATTTCAAATATTTTGTTGCTTTCTTCCATAATTTTATGATATAAAATTTATAAAAAATCGCCAATTTTATGAGTGTTCGGCCAGTATCTGACTCATTTTAAAATGACTTTTATTCACTTTAAAGTAGATCTTGTTTTGAATAAAAACAAAGTCAATATCTTTCAAATCAAAAAGTATTAACAATTTACATATAAGTGATCTGCGAGACAAAAATATTTGGGGACTACTGGTTAGAGGTTTTAACGCGGAAATGACAACACTGCTTTAATTAAAATGTTTCAAACTAACTAAAAATTGGCCTAAAATACCTTAGCCTATTTTTATTTTGTCTCTTACATTCATCAAACCAGCGCAAAATGGCTATCGCTCATAATAAAAACTACCCCAATGAATAAGTTCATAGTCTTTGAATTATATCCAAAAATAACGAAATGGGTGTAAAAATCCAGGATTCAACCTCTTCGTCTTCGTGTGATCTTTTTTTTGTAATGCCCCACTGCTAGGCAAAATCCTCTCCCTTGGACTTCCAAATCACTCTGTTGGTGGATATCCCCTGACCTTATGACCTTGTGACCCCTATATCTCGGTGGTCTTTTTACCCACAGGGCCCATATTCAAACTCGACCAAGGTGTCTGTACAGCAAGTTACAAGTCAATCTATCCAGTGGTTTCGGAGCTATGCCTGTCACTAATAGACAGACACACAGACCCACATAGTGTTTTCATTAACCTCTTAAAAGAAGACCCAGAGTTTAATAAAGACACTACGATTACGAGTGCTCAAATATCTGGCTTCCAATTTAATAAAATAAAACAAACAAAAATTTATGTAAAACCTTTAATATAAAAATAAACTTTATTATAAAATATCTTTGCGGAGATTCATGGCGCTCTTTCTGACCTTGGTGACTGTGGAGGGTTCAGCTGGTGACCTTGGTGGTGAATGGCAGCTAATTGGTAGCGAGTGGCACTTAGCTGTCCACCATCAGTTGGAAGCGGCCTGCACCAAGTTGCCAGTTGTCCTGGTCGTGCTTTATGTTCTTCGCCCACACCTTACACTCGACACTGATCACTATACCCGCTGAAAATATACATAATATTTTATATAATATATAAATATTGCACTATTTCCATGGTCTCATGGCATAAGTCCGCCTTCATATTTGTGTGTGAACCTCCGGTATACTATCTCCGCTCGTCTACTATTACGTGTAACTTAAGACATAGTTGATGAAATAACCTTCGGAAGAACCTTTTTTAAGAGGGACAAAATTGTAATCACGTGTAAGGTTCATTCACAACACTTGGCAGAACGGTAGTGGCGAGCTGACTACTTAACAATATCAGGAAAGGATCAGTAAATATGTTGAATTGATGCAAGCACTGTTTTTTAAGAAAGGCACCCTAACTCAATTATTTTACTTACTTTTAAATGCCTTTTTTAATGAGAGGTCTGAGATCCACCACGCACCTTTGGACTGCCCACCCCAAATATTATAACGGAAAACGTTGACAATACTGAATGCTTCTGATGATGGAGTGTGTGAGTAGGAAGACTGCTGTCCATGAAATCTCAGGCTCGACCCCCGAGTTGGGTAAATGTCATTTGGTTTTTTGTCAAAAAAATTCAGTAACTGCACGGTGCCGGGAATCTGCTCCCTGTAACGTAGGATTTAAATCGTGTCGAAGGTTGGTATATGTTTCTACTTACTCATAGGCCTCTCAAAGAGGACAGCCACAAGAGGGCTGAGATAGCCCTCCTGGTTGTTGTAGGGGAAGTAGTAGGAGGGGAAGCCCTGCCGTGGAATGTAGTGCAGCGGCCCAATGTTCTCCACGTCAAAGCCGTTCTCTCCCTCGCACGACACCCACATCGTGTTCGCCTCGGGCTTGCCGGACTTGAGAATAAAAGTATAGTAGGTTAAATTTTACAGAAGATAATATATATACATATATAATATTATAAATGCGAATGTGAGTTTGTTTGTTACGCTTTTACGCCGTAATTACTTGACCGATCATCATGACATTTGGCATAGGTACACGTTGTCAATAGGTACAGACAAGGATATATGGTACCTTTCATCTAAAAAGTACTGTTCTCGAGTGAGTGAAGCTATAGACTATGACAGCATTGACTTAATATGTACTTCCTACGTTAGTAGACAATACTCGATTAGATTGTTTGTTAAACTCTTTAGAGTGTATAACACGTTTGAGGGTAAAATGTAAATACTTATTAAAATATGCTTGCATGCATTGTAATTTTGACTGCTTTGTTGGCCTCACGACAGAAGTTTGGAGTCATGTTTGAGTCCGATTGGGATCTTAGGTTGCTCCCAGGCTGTGCAAAATGTTATTACATTTTCTATCAAGAAATTATTAATCTTCTCCCTAGCTTTTATTATTCTTAAGTCACTCGGGGTCGTCTTTTCTGGTCTAACCGGATTTGACTGGATATCAGTTTTTACACGGAGCGGCTGTCACCTAACCTCCGCAACCCGAAGGCTAACGATATCCTAAGGCTAGAACAGTGTCAGGATATTATAAGGCACTGACTTCCCAGTAACGACTGCCATAGATGTTCATGGCAGCCGGGACCGACGGCTTAACGTGCTCTCCGAGGCACGGAGCAGGCGATAATTGTCAATCAAGAAATTATTAATAGCACTACGAAACTACGAAGCAGCGATAGTATAATGGAACAGTTCAATCCCGACGCGGACATCACTGACGTTTTAAAGTTATTTGCGTAATATATAGTTATTTGTCGCTTGCTTGACGTCGAAGAAAAATATCGTGAGGAAACCTGCATGTGTGAGAGTCCTCCATAACAAACTCGAAGATTTGTGAAGTCTGCTAACCCGCACAGGACCAGCGCAGCGTGGTGGACAATTGAGAAGAGGTTCGCGCCCAGCAGTAGGACAGTTTAATACAGGGCTGATAATATATACTACTCTTGGTACTTACGACCACCGCGATGTATTGCTTGAGGTGTTCCGGCATGTCGGCCGGCAAGTTGTCCGTCGTGTTGTACGGCTCCGGCTTCCAGTTCACAAGCTACAGATAATACCATTTTATAATAAATAATGCATACAAGGAACATTTTCATACATTTCACCTAAAATACTTTTGGGGTTTGCCTCTGTACCAGCGGTAGTGAAATCAACTATACTGTGCATAAACTCTCGGACAAAATGGTGTTGGATTATAATATCTCCAAGTTCTTAGTAGCAGTATGGGTCTGAAACGGTAGGTACAACTCGCTTACTAGTAATAATGCCTGTGTCACGGGAGACTTTACAAACGTTCAAACAACGGACACAAAGAATACCCAGATTTGGAACAACCATTTGTGGATCACATTAATTTTTGTCCCGTGTGGGATGCGAACCCACAACACTCGGCGCAATGGCAGTGGTAAGGCGACCACTACACCGTCCGAGCAGTCAAAATTGCATTTGTTTCGTATAGCGTATTTATTACTTTACCATCTATGTAACCGATTGGCAAAGCAATAATGTAATTGTACACACGGCTACACATCAAGTTATTCAAGTTAGACACCCTATAATAATATACGCATAACTACGCTACATACAAAATATAGAATTGTCGGCAAGGGCATGCACTGTGCATAGTGGTGTCGATGTAATGGTAAGGATAGGCCCTTGCCTGTCGCGTACCGTTCAGCGTGAATGAGACAAAATAACAAAAATATAACGCACTCCCTCGCACGATTCGCAGCGTTCAACATCTAATAGTTCAAAGTCCAAATAGTTTAAGTTGATGTGTCGCTTTGTATACCCGTATTTAAACTGAATCATTATGATAGTAAAATAATAACAACCATATGTTACAATATGTATTATCATCATTTTGTAAGTAGATTAATGGACACTTTATATATTTATATTATACTATAATTATGTCACCAAATATGTTTTGACAGATAAACTAATCATATATTACCTTGTTTCAAACTTATAATTCGCTCTGAAGTTGCTATAGTCTGTGCAGTTCCAACCCCGCGCCCCGCCTTTTCCTCTAGCTCTGTTTATGGCATTACGATGTTACTCGAAACAATTTTAGAGGAAACTAAAAGATTGTTCCAAGTTCAACCTCTGTGAAAGCAAATGCATACCTTATTAGGTCTCAAGAAGACGCAAGGAGACCCTCTCATATAGTTATACATGTTCTCGGTGGAACACGGCGACAAGTCACGGAGAGGGACGTCACATACTTTCTCCCTGAAAGGGCCCATAGTCGCTGAGCATACCATTCGGTTATAACGATTTTTGTGATATTCTGGAAAGAAGATGACGGCAATGTCAATTTCTGATGTTATAAAATCCCAAGTAATAATAAATTTGGGCAATGTTTAGCGACATAATACTGTATGATTTGTCATAGATATACTGGAGTAAATAAGACAAGTGGCAGCTTCAATTAATTTATTTGTACTGACTTTCTAACATTATTAAGTTTAATATGTAACTATGCATATATACCTACTTACACAATCGTTACAACAGGGAGTTCTAAAACGAAATAACTATAATATGATCACCCGGCCTGTATCGATTAATGTCTAGTAATGCGCATAGTTTTATTCGAATGATTATCAATTATAGTTGTGGATAACACGAAAGCTATTATTTTGTCCTTATGCATAGTTTTATCACATTCAAATGCAATTCGATTGTGATGTGGATTTTTAATCATAACTTTAGACTAGAATGTGAATGGTAACTACGTCAGCTGGTAGTCAAAATAGCTCGCAAGGATCCCACCACAAAAATGCAACTCCTTTTCGTACACTGAAAAGAAATGACGATGCCTCTTTTTTAGTTCGCGTCGAGTAAGTAAGTATCCGTCTTTTAAGCATTGTGAACATCCATCTAAAAGTATGTAGTGATGCGAAGACAACTTACCATCGAGGCCATTGTCTATGACTTTGGTCACCTTGAACACGGATCCTTTGTCGGTGAACTTGTAATGTATCAACGAGCTACCTGGCTCCGGCATTGGTATGATTTCCACACCTGGAATAAATAATGCATTGTATTTACGAACAACTTCCTCAAATAAATGTGTATAAGTCGAAACGAAAATATTCTAAGTCTAAAGTATAAGTAGTGTTTTCATTTCCAGATTGCTGATAACATATCTACTTGCATTTCTTTAAAATATTTATAGCTTTCTAAGTCTATCCCACTTTTATTCATTAACTTTGTTCAACCGCTCTCGTCGGTGGTGATTTTACAAAAAAACAACACCTAGACTCAGAACAGTTATAACTCGAAACAAAAAAATAATGAATTAGTCAAATAGTTCCGTGTGCGGTTCGAACCGACAACACCCAGCGTCGCGCGTCGTCGCAACGGGCGGCGAAGCCTTAGCTTGCAATCTACTCCATCCGTGTATATATTTACAGAATTTTACGTCATTGGTGCCAATTCTGTTGTCACAAAATTCTCTTATCTTAGCTAAAATTCTCTAAAATTTAGATTAGTCCTGTCAAACGACATTTTGTATTCTGAAATCGCTAAAAGTGACAGGACTAAACTAAATTTTAGAGATTTTTAGCTAAGATAAGAGAATTTTGTGACAACAGAATTGGCACCATTGTCTATGGTAGATTATAATTTCAATATGAGTGATCTTTGTGTCCGTTGTTTGAACGTTTTATAAAGTCGCCGCAAACAGGAATTATTCCTAGTGCGGGAGTTGTGTTTTTCAAGAGAAGAGAAAGAGATAGGGTAAGAGAATGTTTGCCATCGTGGTACACTTAAAACAATCGTATACCAGTTAGGTGCAATAACTGGCCACCATCGGTAATAGCGTTGTTATTATAAACGCTAAACTGAGATAAAGGTACGCACTTTGTAACTCGTCTCATTCTCATAATTTACTTACGTTCATTTTGCGGGCCGCTCGTCAGGTGAAGCACCAATCCGATGACGCCTCCTGCAACAAAAGATGGACACCGTTATGAATATAACGCAGAATACACGTGGCGTTTGTATGCGTAAGAACCTGTGAAGATGTACACGTACATAATAATATGTGTGTAAATGTGTAAATACATGTCATTAGCTATTATATATTTTAAAAGAAAATTTCTTACTAAGTATAATAACAGTATTAAAAACTTACTCGTAAGTTCTTAATTAGAGAAGCATCGCTACCTACTATTATTCTATTAGGTATATAGTTTTTTGAAGATAAATGCATAATACCTCAGACTCTAATCTATCTGCAATAAAACCCTGAACTTGATTTAAGTAACCTATTTTAGATGCTAATGTTCTTATAAATATTAGATTTTGTTTTTAAACACAACTACCGCATTTAGAATGTTCTAATGTCGCGGTGGTCTTAACAAATATTCAAACAATAAAAAACACTTGAAACAACTATTTATTAATCTCACTTTTTGTCTTGCGTGGACATCGAACCCGCAACACTCAGCGCAATGTCAGTGGGGAGGCAACCTCTTTAGCCACTACACCATTTGTGTACAAATAGTTAATGTATTAAATTAATTAATGTAACATATTTTACAACATAATTATTAATAGCATATAAATCCCTCGTCTATGTATTTTACAAATAAAATGATTGAAATTTTAAATAATTTCTTAAATAAAACGATTGTTGCGACTTGCAACTGTCAAAGACTCTTAGTTTATGTAACCCTTAACTCTGAGTTTTCGGAGATAATTTTCTGTTGAATGCAGGCTTAGTATCAAGTACACAAAAACAAAACATAAAAGCTAAAATACATACCTTTTATAAAGAGAAAAGATTTGTTTGTTTCACAATCAATAAACCATTGGAACGATTTTAATAACCCATTCACCATTATAATGCTACTTAATCCAGTAGTAACGTAGGCTATGTTACATCACGCTACAAAGTACCGTAGAGCAGAGCAGTAATAACGAACGTGGGTGCAACGGCAGAGGAGAATATAGTATAGAAAATAAAACTTACCCGTAATAATTATAACAACAATCACGAGGATCTTTATGGTTTTCCTCTCAAGCGCCATGATGGTAGTCGTGATATTCTACACTATGAGATGGTGGACGTCTTGACGCGCTGTTACTCTGACTGCAAATACAAGCTACAATATAATATAGTACAAGCAAGCTTATGGAGTACCTTATCACCATCTCTTACATGTGAGAATGAGACGGAGTGTGGTTTTATAGCGTTGTCTCGTACTCGTACAAGCAATGACAAAGCTTTAGGGAATGGTGATAAGGCCCCCGGATCGGGCAGAAAGCGGCAGGTTAGGCGTAAATTATTGCTTCAGAAACTAGTATACAAATATCGACGACGAATCTTTGGTTTTAAGAACTTAATATTAAACCTAATATGGTAATGTTATCTTAGGTTTTTAATCCAGACAGTATCGTATACCTACACAAGGCGTTTGCTGGAATGGATAAACTATGGCAAGAAAAGGCCGTCAACGATACGAAATGCTAGCTCACTTAAATGCATTTTAACTGAAATGACCACAGCAGTTTATCGCAAAATATAGCTAATAATAAACTATTGGTAACTAAATACTTAGTGTAAATAAAACAAAGTGACGACTACATTATTTGTTCTTATTTACGTAACGGTAGTGCCTTTCTGAAAATATTTGTTTATTTGCTTGAACGCGCTAATCTCAGGAACTACTGGTTCGAATTGAAAAATTCTTTTAGTGTTGGTTAGGACATTTATCGAGGGAGGCTATAGGCTATATAACTTCACGCTACGACCAATAGGAGCGGAGTAGCAATGGAAAATGTTGCAAAAACGGGGAAAATTGTCTTATGTGAAGCAGACGAAGTTGCGCGGGTCAGCTAGTTGTAGATATATGCGCACAAGATTGGATTGCAATCATGGATCACTTCAAATTGTTAATAGAAGGGGCAGGGCTTTATAACGCAGATAGCAAATGGAATTTGTTAAATCTGCAAAACATTCTAAAAGTCATAATCATTAGAATTTACAAACAATTTAATTACAGGCTTTGCTTATAAAAATGCGAACACGCCTAGTAAATACATTATAGATACCTAATGTAGATTTTCAGCGCGTTTATGAATAAGATGTTAATAATATGAACTACGGCGTATTAGAGTAAACAACTCAATTAAATTGTTTGTAAAACGGTGTTATAGTGTATGCTTCCTAACTTACTAAGTTCGAGCCAAACATTTACCTACTGTAACAACTAACAACCCGTGTGAGTGCAGAATTATATCCTTTGTTTGATTGCGGTATTGATCTTGGCCTTTAAATTTGTAGAACATATTAACTTAATGATACTTAATTGAAGTTTCGTTTTGAACAATTTTATTAGTAAACTTACTGAGTGTTATAACTAAAATGATTGAAGGATTTTTGTGAATGAGTTAATTTGTCAGTATAATCTTAAAAGAACAGTGTGTATCCAGTAATGTCGCAGAAGCAGCTAAAATGACAGCCTTTGAATATGACTAAAACCTAATATATTTACGTAACTCTGTCCCGCTGGTTTTAAACTTAATAACTTTTTAACAGAAGATCTAGTAATTGCAACGACATAAAATTCATGTTATCGATTAGATCATTGACATTTTAATCGATATGTAGGATCGATTAACAATTTTATTGATATTGAAATAATGGTCCAGAATTTATGCCGTATTTAATAGGTATCTCCTATTACTTTTTATGAAATATTATTTAATACAAAGGAATAGGAAGTAAATTAATTAAATCCAGTTGCCAGTTTACTATCTTCATAGCTGTATCTATGTAGTATAACAGGAACGTTAAAATATCATAATACAATATTAACTTCATGTTTAAAATAGCATATCTCTTCATATTATATCAAAATATGATACATATAAATACATATGCCAGGTATCAGAACTAATAGTCAATCAATTTTGCATTTACTTCTAGCTACATCCCTAAATAACCTTGCTTTTTAGTTGACATTACCTTGTAAAGAGGTTATAGGTAATAACTTTTATTAGAACGTTTTATTTTGAATGGAATATAAATTGCTGGGCGCTAGTGCAAAGTTATGTCAACAACATTATTTGAGCTGTCAAACAGCGAATAACCTGCTACCTGCTGGAGTCTGGTCTGGACCATAAATTTAAACTACCGTTACATTGGCGAGGGGTAAAAAGACAAAGGACACGTTAGCACGAAGAGCTATTGTCATAATATCAACACAGCAGATAACACCATCGATCGTTTGATAGACCGAGAATACTAGGTACCTACTGTACCTTACTGTACTAATATTATTCCATTTTTTATTTTCTAACGATTGCTTTTGATAAAGACTGATATATTTACTATATTGTATTTTATTATTTAAAATTGATATTGATAAAGACTCCAACATGTATAAACATATATGCAATATCATGTCATGTCGCATAAACATCGTGAGTATCGTGACTTTCATTATCACAACATCACATACATACACACACTTAATTTTATCATCATTTAATTTCTACATTTCTATTTAACTTTGTTACTTGTTACTGTATGTTAAAGTTTATTTTAAAGCATTATTTAATTATTCCTAAACTAATTAACGCAATCCTTCTATATATTATTATATCCCGATGGTATTCAAGCCATAGTACTGAAGACCTGACCTGAGGTGTCACCCGTGCTGACACGCCAGTATCGCCTCTCCCTGGCAATAGGACAGGTGCCGGATTCTTGGAAGCTTGCTAATGTGCAGCCCGTGCCAAAAAAAGGCAGTCGAGCCGACCCTGCGAACTACAGACCCATATCAGTTACCTCTATACTCTGTAAGAGTATGGAACGTATACTAAACAACAGACTCCTGACATACCTAGAATCAAATAGTCAGCCCAGTGATCGGCAATACGGGTTTTGCCAAAACCGGTACACTGGAGACCTTCTAGTGTATGCAACGCATTTATGGAGCGAGGCGATTGAGAAAACCCCTCATTTTAAAATGACTTTTATTCTCTCTAAAGTAGATCTTGTTTTTTAATAAAAACAAAGTCAATATTTTCAAATCAGAAAGTATTAACAATTTACTTACAAGTGATCTGCGAGACAAAAGTATTTGGGGACCTCTGGTTAGAGGTTTTAACGCGGCAATGACAACACTGCTTTAATTAAAATGTATGAGACAAACTAAAAATGGGCCTAATATACCTTGGCCTATTTTTGTCTCTTTCATTCATCAAACAAGCGCAAAATGGCTATCGCTCATAATAAAATCTATCCCAATGAATAAGTTCATAGTCTTTGAATTATATCCAAAAGTAAGGAGATAAGTGTAAAAATCCAGGATTAAACCTCTTCGTCTTTATGTGACCTTTTTTTTTTTGTATTGTCCCACTGCTAGGCAAAATCCTCTCCCTTGGACTTCAAAATCACTCTGTTGGTCGATATCCCCTGACCTTATGACCTTGTGACCCCTATATCTCGCTGGTCTTTTCACCCACAGGGCCCATATTCAAACTCGACCAAGGTGTCTGTACAGCAAGTTACAAGTCAATCTATCCAGTGGTTCCGGAGCTATGCCTGTCACTAATAGACAGACACACAGACCCACATAGTGTTTTCATTAACCTCTTCGAATAAAACTCACGAGTTTAATAAAGACACTACGATTACGAGTGCTCAAATATCTGGCTTCCAATTTAGTAAAATAAAACACACAAATATTTTATGTAAAACCTTTAATATAAAAATAAAACTTTATTAAAAAATATCTTTGCGGAGATTCATGGCGGTCTTTCTGACCTTGGTGACTGTGGAGGGGTCAGCTGGTGACCTTGGTGGTGAATAGCAGCTAGTTGGTAGCGAGTGGCACTTAGCTGTCCACCATCAGTTGGAAGCGGCCTGCACCAAGTTGCCAGTTGTCCTGGTCGTGCTTTATGTTCTTCGCCCACACCTTAAACTCGACACTGATCACTATACCCGCTGAAAATATACATAATATTTTATATAATATATAAATATTGCACTATTTCCATGGTCTCATGGCATAAGTTTGCTTTTATATTTGTGTGCGAACGAGGTCCTGCGTCAGATTTCTGGCTCGGATATAGTGTTATAGGGAGTTACCGCCAGCATAGTACCTCCGCTCGTCTACTATTACGTGTAACTTAAGACATAGTTGATGAAATATCCTTCGGGAAAAAACATCTGTGAGATGGACAAACTTGTAATCACGTGTAAGGTTCATTCACAACACTTGACAGAACGGTAGTGGCGAGATGACCACTTAACAATATCAGGAAAGGTTTCAGTAAATATGTATGAATTGATGCAAGCACTGTTTTATAAAGAAGGCATTCTAAAATAATTTAGAACAATTATTTTAATTATTTTTATAATGCCCTTTTTTAATGAGAGGTCTGAGACCCACCACGCACCTTCGGACTACCCCAAATATTATAACGGGAAAGGTTGACAATACTAAACGCTTCTGATGATGGAGTGTCTGAGTGGGAAGACCGCTGTCCATTAAATCTCAGGTTCAATCCCCGAGTTAGGTAAATGTTATTTGGTTTTTTTGTCAAAATTTTTCATTAACTGCACGGAGCCGAGAAATCTGCTAGAGAAATGGCAATAGGCGCTCTCTGTAACGTAGGAACTAAATTATAGCGAAATGTTGGTGTGTTTCTACTTACTCATAGGCTTCTCAAAGAGGATAGCCACAAGAGGGCTGAGATAGTCCTCCTGGTTGTTGTAAGGGAAGTAGTAGGAGGGGAAGCCCTGCCTTGGAATGTACTGCAGCGGCCCAATGTTCTCCACGTCAAACACGTTCTCTCCCTCGCACGACACCCACACCGTATTCGCCTCGGGCTTGCCGGACTTGAGAATAAAAGTACAGTAGGTAAAATATTACAGAAGATAATCCTTATATTATAAATGCGAATGTGAGTTTGTTTGCTACGCTTTCACGCCGTAATTACTTGACCGATCATCATGACATTTGGCATAGGTACACGTTGTCAAGGGTACAGACAAGGATATATGGTACCTTTCATCTAAAAAGTACTGTTCTCGAGTGAATGAAGCTATAGACTATGACAGCATTGAGTTAATATGTACTTCCTATGTTAGTAGACAATACTCGATTAGATTGTTTGTTAAACTCTTTAGAGTGTATAACACGTTTGAGGGCAAAATGTAAATATTTATTATAAATATGCTTGCATACATTGTAATTGTGACCGTTAGCCTTATGACAGAAGTTTGCACTCATGTTTCATTTAGGTGCAAAATGTCCAGTGGTTGCAAAATGTCCAGTGGTTGCAAAATGTCCAGTGGTTGCAAAATGTCCAGGTTGCAAAATGTCCAAGTTGCAAAATGTCCAGATCGCGTAATGTCCAGGTTGCAAAATGTCCAGATCGCGAAATGTCCTAGTCGCAAAATGTCCAGGTTGCAAAATGTCCAGGTCGCAAAATTTCCAAGCCGCAATATGGTAATAACAGGACCTTCTGCATCTAAAGGACATAATTATATCTTATGCTACTGAAACGAAGTAAACAAAGTCGCGGGCGGCCGCTAGTTATAAGAAGGTCTTGGTATTACCATATTGCGACCTGGACATTTTGCGACTTGGACATTTTGCAACCTGGACATTTTACAACCTGGACATTTTGCAACCACTGGACATTTTGCAACCTGGACCTTTTGCACCTAAATGTCATGTTTGAGTGCGATTTGAGGTCTTAGGTTGCACTCCCAGGCTGTACAAACTGTTATAAAATTTTCTATCAAGAAATTCTTAATAGCACTACGAAACTACGAAGCAGCGATAGTGGGACAGTTCAATCCCAAGGCGGGCATCACTGACTTTTTAAAGTTATTTGCGTAGTATAAAGTTATTTGTCGCTTGCTTGACGGTGAAGAAAAATTTCGTGAGGAAACCTGCATGTCTGAGAGTCCTCCATAATAAACTCGAAGATTTGTGAAGTCTGCTTACCCGCACTGGACCAGCGCAGCGTGGTGGACAATTGAGAAGAGGTTCGCGCACAGCAGTGGGACAGTTTAATACAGGGCTGATAATATATACTACTCTTGGTACTTACGACCACCGCGATGTATTGCTTGAGGTGTTCCGGCATGTCGGCCGGCAAGTTGTCCGTCGTGTTGTACGGCTCCGGCTTCCAGTTCACAAGCTACAGATAATACCATTTTATAATAAATAATGCATACAAGGAACATTTTCATACATTTCACCTAAAATACTTTTGGGGTTTGCCTCTGTACCAGCGGTAGTGAAATCAACTATACTGTGCATAAACTCTCGGACAAAATGGTGTTGGATTATAATATCTCCAAGTTCTTAGTAGCAGTATGGGTCTGAAACGGTAGGTACAACTCGCTTACTAGTAATAATGCCTGTGTCACGGGAGACTTTACAAACATTCAAACAACGGACACAAAAACACTCAGATTTGGAACAACCATTTGTGGATCACATTAATATTTATCCCGTGTGGGATTGGAACCCACAACACTTGGCGCAATGGCAGTGGCGAGGCGATCACTACACCATCCGAGCAGTCAAAATTGTATTTGTTTTATATAGCGTATTTATTACTTTGCCATCTATCTAACCGATTGGCAAAGCAATAATGTTATTGTACACACGGCTACACATCAAGTTAGTCACCCTATAATAATATACGCATAACTATGCTACATACAAAATAGAGAATTGTCGAAAAGGGACAGTGCATAGTGGTGTCGATGTAATGGTAAGAACAGAACCGCATCGCCGGTCGTGTCCCGTTCAGCGTGAATGAGACAAAATAACAAAAATATAACGCACTCTCTCGCACGATTCGCAGCGTTCAACTTCTAATAGTTCAAAGTCTAAACAGTCTAGGTTGATGTGTCGCTGTGTATACCCGTATTTAAACTGAATCATTATGATAGTAAAATAATAACAACCATATGTTACAATATGTATTATCATCATTTTGTAAGTAGATTAATGGACACTTTATATATTTATATTATACTATATTTATGTCACCAAATATGTTTTGACAGATAAACTAATCATATCTTACCTTGTTTCAAACTTATAATTCGCTCTGAAGTTGCTATAGTCTGTGCTGTTCCACCCCTGCGCCCCGCCTTTTCTTCTAGCTCTGTTTATGTCATTACGACGTTACCCGACGCAATATTAGAGGAAACTAAAAGATTGACACAAGTTCTACCTCAGTGAAAGCAAATGCATACCTTATTAAGTCTCAAGAAGACGCAAGGAGACCCTCTCATATAGTTATAAATGTTCTCGGTGATACACGGCGAAAAGTCACGGAGAGGGATGTCACATACTTTCTCCCCGAAAGGGCCCATAGTCTCTGAGCATACCATTCGGTTATAACGATTTTTGTGGTATTCTGGAAAGAAGATGACGGCAATGTCAATTTCTGTTGTTATAAAATGCCAAGTATGAAGTAATCATAAAGGGGAAAGCCAGTGTTAGGCCCAGAGGTGCACAAGAAATTGGCTATACTAAAAAATATATTAATATTTATCTTATATCTTTCTTGTATTTATTATTCTGTACAAGTCGGTAATATTTTCTAAAAATATTAAACAAGAAAACGACTAAACTATGTAATGGAACTTGCAAGCAAGTACATTAACGTAAAAATGGACAGGTAATAAATCGAAATAGTAATTTACCATTGCTATATTATATAATTATTATTTTATTTGTTGATTTCCTTTTTTATACAAAAGTAATACAAAAAGTAATAATAAACATTATTTTTATCTTTGCAAGATTACATTGATTAAACTTAATGTCTATTATTGATGTATCGAGTTTTTGTGTTTATTATGGCAACACCATCTCTAACTTGTCAGACGCCGGATAAAGTCAATGTCAATATCATTGCTTGTTTTTCAACTCCATTATGACGGTTAATATTTATTTATTGCGGTTTATATCGCGACGACTTTTACCTATAAGCTATAAAACTGCAATGTATTCTATTTTATTTTATTCCTAATTGATTGTACTCATAAATAAATTAAAATAATGTATTAAATGATATAGCACATATTTAATATAAATTGTATTGATGAGATATAAGAAGATTTGATAAGTTAATTAATTATTGGCATTGCTTACTATTATTATCATTACCCTTTATAGGTGTGCACTGTGGGCCCGAATTACTATGGCGTCTTGGCAAGCTCCTTTGGGCAATGTTTAGCGACATAATAGTGTATATTTGGCATAGATGTACTAGAGTAAATAAGACAAGTGGCAGCTTCAATTAATTTATTAGTACTGACTTTCTAACATTATTAACTTTAATATGTAACTATGCATATATACCTACTTACACAATCGTTACAACAGGGAGTTCTAAAACGAAATAACTATAATACTTATGATCACCCGGCCTGTATCGATTAATGTCTATTAATGCGCATAGTTTTATTCGAATGATTATCAAATATAGTTGTGGATAACACGATAGCTTCTATTTTGTCCTTATGCATAGTTTTATCACATTCAAATGCAATTCGATTGTGATGTGGATTTTTAATCATAACTTTAGACTAGAATGTGAATGGTAACTACGTCAGCTGGTAGTCAAAATAGCTCGCAAGGATCTCACCACAAAAATGCAACTCCTTTTCGTACACTGAAAAGAAATGACTATGCCTCTTTTTTAGTTCGCGTTGAGTAAGTAAGTATCCGTCTTTTAAGCATTGTGAACATCCATCTAAAAGTATGTAGTGATGCGAAGACAACTTACCATCGAGGACATTGTCTATGACTTTGGTCACCTTCAACACGGATCCTTTGTCGGTGAACTTGTAATGTATCAACGAGCTACCTGCCTCCGGCATTGGTATGATTGCCACACCTGGAATAAATAATGCATTGTATTTACGAACAACTTCCTTAAATAAATGTATATAAATCGAAACGAAAATATTCTAAGTCTAAGGTATAAGTAGTGTTTTCATTTCCAGACTAGATGTGCCCGCGGTTTCACCCGCGTTTATGATTACTGCGCCGCCCCCATGGATCGAAGCGTGATGTTATGTAGCCTTTAACCTTCCTCGGTAAATAGCCTATCCAACAATAAAATAATTTTTCAAATCGAACCAGTAGTTCCTGAGATTAGCGCGTTCAACCAAACAAACAAACAAACAAACTCTTCAGCTTTATAATATTAGTAAAGATTGCTGATAACATACGTACTTACTTGCATTCTTTAAAATATTTATAGCTTTCTAAGTCTATCTCACTTTTATTCATTAAATTTGTATAACCGCTCTCGTCGGTGGTGACTATACAAACAAATAACACCTAGACTCAGAACAGTTATAACTCGAAACAAAAAATAATGACAGTTAAATAGTTCCGTGTGCGGTTCGAACCGACAACACCCAGCGTCGCGCGTCGTCGCAACGGGCGGCGAGGCCTCAGCTTGCAATCTACTCCATCCGTGTATATGTTTACAGGATTTTTACGTCATTGTCTATGGTAGATTATAATTTCAATATGAGTGATCTTAGTGTCCGTTGTTTGAACGATTTATAAAGTCGCCGCAAACAGGAATTATTCCTAGTGCGGGAGTTGTGTTTTTCAAGAGAAGAGAAAGAGATAGGGTAAGAGAATGTTTGCCATCGTGGTACACTTAAAACAATCGTATACCAGTTAGGTGCAATAACTGGCCACCATCGGTAATAGCGTTGTTATTATAAACGCTAAACTGAGATAAAGGTACGCACTTTGTAACTCGTCTCATTCTCATAATTTACTTACGTTCATTTTGCGGGCCGCTCGTCAGGTGAAGCACCAATCCGATGACGCCTCCTGCAACAAAAGATGGACACCGTTATGAATATAACGCAGAATACACGTGGCGTTTGTATGCGTAAGAACCTGTGAAGATGTACACGTACATAATAATATGTGTGTAAATGTGTAAATACATGTCATTAGCTATTATATATTTTAAAAGAAAATTTCTTACTAAGTATAATAACAGTATTAAAAACTTACTCGTAAGTTCTTAATTAGAGAAGCATCGCTACCTACTATTATTCTATTATATAGTTTTTTGAAGATAAATGCATAATACCTCAGACTCTAATCTATCTGCAATAAAACCCTGAACTTAATTTAAGTAACCTATTTTAGATGCTAATGTTCTTATAAATATTAGATTTTGTTTTTAAACACAACGACCGCATTTAGAATGTTCTAATGTCGCGGTGGTCTTAACAAATATTCCAACAATAAAAAACACTTGAAACAACTATTTATTAATCTCACTTTTAGTCTCGCGTGGACATCGAACCCGCAACACTCAGCGCAATGTCAGTGGGGAGGCAACCTCTTTAGCCACTACGCCATTTGTGTACAAATAGTTAATGTATTAAATTGATTAATGTAACGTATTTTATATACATAATTATTTACAGCATATAAGTACCCCGTCTACCTATGTATTTTACAAATAAAATTAATGAAATTTTTAATTACTTCTTCAATAAAACGATTGCTGCGACTTGCAACTGTCAAAGACTCTTAGTTTATGTAACCCTTAACTCTGAGTTTTCGGAGATAATTTTCTGTTGAATGCAGGGTTAGTATTAAATACACAACAACAAAACATAAAAGCTAAAATACATACCTTTTATAAAGAGAAAACATTTGTTTGTTTCACAATCAATAAACCATAGGACCGATTTTAATAACGCATTCACCATTATAATGCTACTTAATCCAGTAGTAACATAGACTATGTTACATCACGCTACAAAGTACCGTAGAGCAGAGCAGTAATAACGAACGTGGTTGCAACGGCAGAGGAGAATATAGTATAGAAAATATAACTTACCCGTAATAATTATAACAACAATCACGAGGATCTTTATGGTTTTCCTCTCGAGCGCCATGATGGTAGTCGTGATATTTTACAATATGAGATGTTGGACGTCTTGACGCGCTGTTACTCCGACTGCGAATACAAGCATGCTTATGGAGTACCTTATCACCATCTCTTACATGTGAGAATGAGACGGAGTGTGGTTTTATAGCGTTGTCTCGTACTCGTACAAGCAATGACAAAGCTTTAGGGAATGGTGATAAGGCCCCCGGATCGGGCAGAAAGCGGCAGGTTAGGCGTAAATTATTGCTTCAGAAACTAGTATACAAATATCGACGACGAATCTTTGGTTTTAAGAACTTAATATTAAACCTAATATGGTAATGTTATCTTAGGTTTTTAATCCAGACAGTATCGTATACCTACACAAGGCGTTTGCTGGAATGGATAAACTATGGCAAGAAAAGGCCGTCAACGATACGAAATGCTAGCTCACTTAAATGCATTTTAACTGAAATGACCACAGCAGTTTATCGCAAAATATAGCTAATAATAAACTATTGGTAACTAAATACTTAGTGTAAATAAAACAAAGTGACGACTACATTATTTGTTCTTATTTACGTAACGGTAGTGCCTTTCTGAAAATATTTGTTTATTTGCTTGAACGCGCTAATCTCAGGAACTACTGGTTCGAATTGAAAAATTCTTTTAGTGTTGGTTAGGACATTTATCGAGGGAGGCTATAGGCTATATAACTTCACGCTACGACCAATAGGAGCGGAGTAGCAATGGAAAATGTTGCAAAAACGGGGAAAATTGTCTTATGTGAAGCAGACGAAGTTGCGCGGGTCAGCTAGTTGTAGATATATGCGCACAAGATTGGATTGCAATCATGGATCACTTCAAATTGTTAATAGAAGGGGCAGGGCTTTATAACGCAGATAGCAAATGGAATTTGTTAAATCTGCAAAACATTCTAAAAGTCATAATCATTAGAATTTACAAACAATTTAATTACAGGCTTTGCTTATAAAAATGCGAACACGCCTAGTAAATACATTATAGATACCTAATGTAGATTTTCAGCGCGTTTATGAATAAGATGTTAATAATATGAACTACGGCGTATTAGAGTAAACAACTCAATTAAATTGTTTGTAAAACGGTGTTATAGTGTATGCTTCCTAACTTACTAAGTTCGAGCCAAACATTTACCTACTGTAACAACTAACAACCCGTGTGAGTGCAGAATTATATCCTTTGTTTGATTGCGGTATTGATCTTGGCCTTTAAATTTGTAGAACATATTAACTTAATGATACTTAATTGAAGTTTCGTTTTGAACAATTTTATTAGTAAACTTACTGAGTGTTATAACTAAAATGATTGAAGGATTTTTGTGAATGAGTTAATTTGTCAGTATAATCTTAAAAGAACAGTGTGTATCCAGTAATGTCGCAGAAGCAGCTAAAATGACAGCCTTTGAATATGACTAAAACCTAATATATTTACGTAACTCTGTCCCGCTGGTTTTAAACTTAATAACTTTTTAACAGAAGATCTAGTAATTGCAACGACATAAAATTCATGTTATCGATTAGATCATTGACATTTTAATCGATATGTAGGATCGATTAACAATTTTATTGATATTGAAATAATGGTCCAGAATTTATGCCGTATTTAATAGGTATCTCCTATTACTTTTTATGAAATATTATTTAATACAAAGGAATAGGAAGTAAATTAATTAAATCCAGTTGCCAGTTTACTATCTTCATAGCTGTATCTATGTAGTATAACAGGAACGTTAAAATATCATAATACAATATTAACTTCATGTTTAAAATAGCATATCTCTTCATATTATATCAAAATATGATACATATAAATACATATGCCAGGTATCAGAACTAATAGTCAATCAATTTTGCATTTACTTCTAGCTACATCCCTAAATAACCTTGCTTTTTAGTTGACATTACCTTGTAAAGAGGTTATAGGTAATAACTTTTATTAGAACGTTTTATTTTGAATGGAATATAAATTGCTGGGCGCTAGTGCAAAGTTATGTCAACAACATTATTTGAGCTGTCAAACAGCGAATAACCTGCTACCTGCTGGAGTCTGGTCTGGACCATAAATTTAAACTACCGTTACATTGGCGAGGGGTAAAAAGACAAAGGACACGTTAGCACGAAGAGCTATTGTCATAATATCAACACAGCAGATAACACCATCGATCGTTTGATAGACCGAGAATACTAGGTACCTACTGTACCTTACTGTACTAATATTATTCCATTTTTTATTTTCTAACGATTGCTTTTGATAAAGACTGATATATTTACTATATTGTATTTTATTATTTAAAATTGATATTGATAAAGACTCCAACATGTATAAACATATATGCAATATCATGTCATGTCGCATAAACATCGTGAGTATCGTGACTTTCATTATCACAACATCACATACATACACACACTTAATTTTATCATCATTTAATTTCTACATTTCTATTTAACTTTGTTACTTGTTACTGTATGTTAAAGTTTATTTTAAAGCATTATTTAATTATTCCTAAACTAATTAACGCAATCCTTCTATATATTATTATATCCCGATGGTATTCAAGCCATAGTACTGAAGACCTGACCTGAGGTGTCACCCGTGCTGACACGCCAGTATCGCCTCTCCCTGGCAATAGGACAGGTGCCGGATTCTTGGAAGCTTGCTAATGTGCAGCCCGTGCCAAAAAAAGGCAGTCGAGCCGACCCTGCGAACTACAGACCCATATCAGTTACCTCTATACTCTGTAAGAGTATGGAACGTATACTAAACAACAGACTCCTGACATACCTAGAATCAAATAGTCAGCCCAGTGATCGGCAATACGGGTTTTTGCCAAAACCGGTACACTGGAGACCTTCTAGTGTATGCAACGCATTTATGGAGCGAGGCGATTGAGAAAACCCCTCATTTTAAAATGACTTTTATTCTCTCTAAAGTAGATCTTGTTTTTTAATAAAAACAAAGTCAATATTTTCAAATCAGAAAGTATTAACAATTTACTTACAAGTGATCTGCGAGACAAAAGTATTTGGGGACCTCTGGTTAGAGGTTTTAACGCGGCAATGACAACACTGCTTTAATTAAAATGTATGAGACAAACTAAAAATGGGCCTAATATACCTTGGCCTATTTTTGTCTCTTTCATTCATCAAACAAGCGCAAAATGGCTATCGCTCATAATAAAATCTATCCCAATGAATAAGTTCATAGTCTTTGAATTATATCCAAAAGTAAGGAGATAAGTGTAAAAATCCAGGATTAAACCTCTTCGTCTTTATGTGACCTTTTTTTTTTTTGTATTGTCCCACTGCTAGGCAAAATCCTCTCCCTTGGACTTCAAAATCACTCTGTTGGTGGATATCCCCTGACCTTATGACCTTGTGACCCCTTTATCTCGGTGGTCTTTTGACCCACAGAGCCCACATTCAAACTCGACCGAGGTATGACCCCAATATATCTGCAAACTAAGTTACAAGTCAATCGGTCCAGTGGTTGCGGAGCTATGCCTGTCACTACCAGACAGACACACAGACCCACATATTGTTTTCATTAACCTCTTCGAATAAAACTCACGAGTTTAATAAAGACACTACGATTACGAGTGCTCAAATATCTGGCTTCCAATTTAGTAAAATAAAACACACAAATATTTTATGTAAAACCTTTAATATAAAAATAAAACTTTATTAAAAAATATCTTTGCGGAGATTCATGGCGGTCTTTCTGACCTTGGTGACTGTGGAGGGGTCAGCTGGTGACCTTGGTGGTGAATAGCAGCTAGTTGGTAGCGAGTGGCACTTAGCTGTCCACCATCAGTTGGAAGCGGCCTGCACCAAGTTGCCAGTTGTCCTGGTCGTGCTTTATGTTCTTCGCCCACACCTTACATTCAACACTGATCACTATACCCGCTGAAAATATACATAATATTTTATATAATATATAAATATTGCACTATTTCCATGGTCTCATGGCATAAGTTTGCTTTTATATTTGTGTGCGAACGAGGTCCTGCGTCAGATTTCTGGCTCGGATATAGTGTTATAGGGAGTTACCGCCAGCATAGTACCTCCGCTCGTCTACCATTACGTGTAACTTAAGACATAGTTGATGAAATATCCTTCGGGAAAAAACATCTGTGAGATGGACAAACTTGTAATCACATGTAAGGTTCATTCACAACACTTGACAGAACGGTAGTGGCGAGCTGACCACTTAACAATATCAGGAAAGGTTTCAGTAAATATGTATGAATTGATGCAAGCACTGTTTTATAAAGAAGGCATTCTAAAATAATTTAGAACAATTATTTTAATTATTTTATAATGCCCTTTTTTAATGAGAGGTCTGAGACCCACCACGCACCTTCGGACTACCCCAAATATTATAACGGGAAAGGTTGACAATACTAAACGCTTCTGATGATGGAGTGTCTGAGTGGGAAGACCGCTGTCCATTAAATCTCAGGTTCAATCCCCGAGTTAGGTAAATGTTATTTGGTTTTTTTGTCAAAATTTTTCATTAACTGCACGGAGCCGAGAAATCTGCTAGAGAAATGGCAATAGGCGCTCTCTGTAACGTAGGAACTAAATTATAGCGAAATGTTGGTGTGTTTCTACTTACTCATAGGCTTCTCAAAGAGGATAGCCACAAGAGGGCTGAGATAGTCCTCCTGGTTGTTGTAAGGGAAGTAGTAGGAGGGGAAGCCCTGCCTTGGAATGTACTGCAGCGGCCCAATGTTCTCCACGTCAAACACGTTCTCTCCCTCGCACGACACCCACACCGTATTCGCCTCGGGCTTGCCGGACTTGAGAATAAAAGTACAGTAGGTAAAATATTACAGAAGATAATCCTTATATTATAAATGCGAATGTGAGTTTGTTTGTTACGCTTTCACGCCGTAATTACTTGACCGATCATCATGACATTTGGCATAGGTACACGTTGTCAAGGGTACAGACAAGGATATATGATACCTTTCATCTAAAAAGTACTGTTCTCGAGTGAATGAAGCTATAGACTATGACAGCATTGAGTTAATATGTACTTCCTACGTTAGTAGACAATACTCGATTAGATTGTCTGTTAAACTCTTTAGAGTGTATAACACGTTTGAGGGCAAAATGTAAATATTTATTATAAATATGCTTGCATACATTGTAATTGTGACCGTTAGCCTTATGACAGAAGTTTGCACTCATGTTTCATTTAGGTGCGAAAGGTCCAGGTTGCAAAATGTCCAGTGGTTGCAAAATGTCCAGTGGTTGCAAAATGTCCAGTGGTTGCAAAATGTCCAGGTTGCAAAATGTCCAAGTTGCAAAATGTCCAGATCGCGTAATGTCCAGGTTGTAAAATGTCCAGATCGCGAGATGTCCTAGTCGCAAAATGTCCAGGTTGCAAAATGTCCAGGTCGCAAAATTTCCAAGTCGCAATATGGTAATAACAGGACCTTCTGCATCTAAAGGACATAATTATATCTTATGCTACTGAAACGAAGTAAACAAAGTCGCGGGCGGCCGCTAGTTATAAGAAGGTCTTGGTATTACCATATACCTTATTACCATATACCTGGACATTTTGCGACCTGGACATTTTGCAACCTGGACATTTTACAACCTGGACATTTTGCAACCACTGGACATTTTGCAACCTGGACCTTTTGCACCTAAATGTCATGTTTGAGTGCGATTTGAGGTCTTAGGTTGCACTCCCAGGCTGTACAAACTGTTATAAAATTTTCTATCAAGAAGTTCTTAATAGCACTACGAAACTGCAAAAGCAGCCATAGTGGGACAGTTCAATCCCAAGGCGGGCATCACTGACTTTTTAAAGTTATTTGCGTAGTATAAAGTTATTTGTCGCTTGCTTGACGGTGAAGAAAAATTTCGTGAGGATACCTGCATGTCTGAGAGTCCTCCATAATAAACTCGAAGATTTGTGAAGTCTGCTAACCCGCACTGGACCAGCGCAGCGTGGTGGACAATTGAGAAGAGGTTCGCGCCCAGCAGTAGGACAGTTTAATACAGGGCTGATAATATATACTACTCTTGGTACTTACGACCACCGCGATGTATTGCTTGAGGTGTTCCGGCATGTCGGCCGGCAAGTTGTCCGTCGTGTTGTATGGCTCCGGCTTCCAGTTCACAACCTACAGATAATACCATTTTATAATAAATAATGCAAACAAGGAACAATTTCATACATTTCACCTAAAATACTTTTGTGAATTGCCTCGGTACCAGCGGTAGGGAAATCAACTATACTGTGCATGAAGTCTCGGGCAAAATGGTGTTGGATTATAATATCTCCAAGTTCTTAGTAGCAGTATGGGTCTGAAACGGTAGGTAAAACTCGCGTACTAGTAATAATGCCTTTGTCGCGGGGGACTTTACAAACATTCAAACAATGGACACAAAAACACCCAGATTTGGAACAACCATTTGTGGATCACATTAATATTCATCCCGTGTGGCATTGGAACCCACAACACTTGGCGCAATGGCAGTGGCGAGGCGATCACTACACCATCCGAGCAGTCAAAATTGTATTTGTTTTGTATAGCGTATTTATTACTTTGCCATCTATCTAACCGATTGGCAAAGCAATAATGTTATTGTACACACGGCTACACATCAAGTTAGTCACCCTATAATAATATACGCATAACTATGCTACATACAAAATAGAGAATTGTCGAAAAGGGACAGTGCATAGTGGTGTCGATGTAATGGTAAGGACAGAACCGCATCGCCGGTCGCGTCCCGTTCAGCGTAAATGAGACAAAATAACGAAAATATAACGCACTCCCTCGCACGATTCGCAGCGTTCAACTTCTAATAGTTCAAAGTCTAAACAGTCTAGGTTGATATGTCGCTGTGTATACCCGTATTTAAACTGAATCATTATGATAGTAAAATAATAACAACCATATGTTACAATATGTATTATCATCATTTTGTAAGTAGATTAATGGACACTTTATATATTTATATTATACTATATTTATGTCACCAAATATGTTTTGACAGATAAACTAATCATATCTTACCTTGTTTCAAACTTATAATTCGCTCTGAAGTTGCTATAGTCTGTGCTGTTCCACACCTGCGCCCCGCCTTTTCTTCTAGCTCTGTTTATGTCATTACGACGTTACCCGACGCAATACTAGAGGAAACTAAAAGATTGACACAAGTTCTACCTCAGTGAAAGCAAATGCATACCTTATTAAGTCTCAAGAAGACGCAAGGAGTCCCTCTCATATAATTATAAATGTTCTCGGTGATACACGGCGAAAAGTCACGGAGAGGGATGTCACATACTTTCTCCCCGAAAGGGCCCATAGTCTCTGAGCATACCATTCGGTTATAACGATTTTTGTGGTATTCTGGAAAGAAGATGACGGCAATGTCAATTTCTGTTGTTATAAAATGCCAAGTATGAAGTAATCATAAAGGGGAAAGCCAGTATTAGGCCCAGAGGTGCACAAGAAATTGGCTATGCTAAAAAATATATTAATATTTATCTTATATCTTTCTTGTATTTATTATTCTGTACAAGTCGGTAATATTTTCTAAAAATATCAAACAAGAAAACGACTAAACTATGTAATGGAACTTGCAAGCAAGTACATTAACGTAAAAATGGACAGGTAATAAATCGAAATAGTAGTTTACCATTGCTATATTATATAATTATTATTTTATTTGTTGATTTCCTTTTTTATACAAAAGTAATACAAAAAGTAATAATAAAAATTATTTTTATCTTTGCAAGATTACATTGATTAACTTAATGTCTATTATCGATGTATCGAGTTTTTGTGTTTATTATGGCAACACCATCTCTAACTTGTCAGACGCCGGATAAAGTCAATGTCAATATCATTGCTTGTTTTTCAACTCCATTATGATGGTTAATATTTATTTATTGCGGTTTATATCGCGACGACTTTTACCTATAAGCTATAAAACTGCAATTTATTCTATTTTATTTTATTCCTAATTGATTTTACTCATAAATAAATTAAAATAATGTATTAAATAATATAGCACATATTTAATATAAATTGTATTAGAAGATTTGATAAGTTCTTTTGCTAATTAATTATTGGCATTGCTTACTATTATTATCATTAGCCTTTAAAGGTGTGCACTGTGGCCCTGAATTACTATGGCGTCTTGGCATGCCCCTTTGGGCAATGTTTAGCGACATAATAGTGTATGATTTGGCATAGATGTACTTACTAGAGTAAATAAGACAAGTGGCAGCTTCAATTAATTTATTTGTACTAACTTTCTAACATTATTAAGTTTAATATGTAACTATGCATATATACCTACTTGCACAATCGTTACAACAGGGAGTTCTAAAACGAAATAACTATAATATGATCACCCGGCCTGTATCGATTAATGTCTAGTAATGCGCATAGTTTTATTCGAATGATTATCAAATATAGTTGTGGATAACACGATAGCTACTATTTTGTCCATATGCATAGTTTTATCACATTCAAATGCAATTCGATTGTGATGTGGATTTTTAATCATATCTTTAGGCTAAAATGTGAATGGTAACTACGTCAGCTGGTAGTCAAAACAGCTCGCAAGGATCCCACCACAAAAATGCAACTCCTTTTCGTACACTGAAAATAAATGACGATGCCTCTTTTTTAGTTCGCGTCGAGTAAGTAAGTATCCGTCTTGTAAGCATTGTGAACATCCATCTAAAAGTATGTAGTGATGCGAAGACAACTTACCATCGAGGACATTGTCTATGACTTTGGTCACCTTGAACACGGATCCTTTGTCGGTGAACTTGTAATGTATCAACGAGCTACCTGCCTCCGGCATTGGTATGATTTCCACACCTGGAATAAATAATGCATTGTATTTACGAACAACTTCCTTAAATAAATGTATATAAGTCGAAACGAAAATATTCTAAGTCTAAGGTATAAGTAGTGTTTTCATTTCCAGACTAGATGTGCCCGCGGTTTCACCCGCGTTTATGATTACTGCGCCGCCCCCATGGATCGAAGCGTGATGTTATGTAGCCTTTAACCTTCCTCGGTAAATAGCCTATCCAACACTAAAATAATTTTTCAAATCGAACCAGTAGTTCCTGAGATTAGCGCGTTCAACCAAACAAACAAACAAACAAACTCTTCAGCTTTATAATATTAGTAAAGATTGCTGATAACATACGTACTTACTTGCATTCTTTAAAATATTTATAGCTTTCTAAGTCTATCTCACTTTTATTCATTAAATTTGTATAACCGCTCTCGGCGGTGGTGACTATACAAACAAATAACACCTAGATTCAGAACAGTTATAACTCGAAACAAAAAATAATGAATTAGTTAAATAGTTCCGTGTGCGGTTCGAACCGACAACACCCAGCGTCGCGCGTCGTCGCAACGGGCGGCGAGGCCTCAGCTTGCAATCTCCGTGTATATATTTACAGAATTTTTACGTCATTGTCTATGGTAGATTATAATTTCAATATGAGTGATCTTTGTGTCCGTTGTTTGAACGATTTATAAAGTCGCCGCAAACAGGAATTATTCTTAGTACGGGAGTTGTCTTTTTCAAGAGAAGAGAAAGAGATAGGGTAGTAGAATGTTTTCCATAGTGGTACACTTAAAACAATCGTATACCAGTTAGGTGCAATAACTGGCCACCATCGGTAATAGCGTTGTTATTATAAACGCTAAACTGAGATAAAGGTACGCACTTTGTAACTCGTCTCATTCTCATAATTTACTTACGTTCATTTTGCGGGCCGCTCGTCAGGTGAAGCACCAATCCGATGACGCCTCCTGCAACAAAACATGAACACCGTTATGAATATAACGCAGAATACACGTGGTGTTTGTATGCGTAAGAACCTGTGAAGATGTACACGTACATAATAATATGTGTGTAAATGTGTAAATACATGTCATTAGCTATTATATATTTTAAAAGAAAATTTCTTACTAAGTATAATAACAGTATTAAAAACTAACTTCGTAAGTTCTTAATTAGAGAAGCATCGCTACTATTATTCTATTAAAGAGTTTTTTTGAAGATAAATGCATAATACCTCAGACTCTAATCTATCTGCAATAAAACCCTGAACTTAATTTAAGTAGGTACCTAACCTATTTTAAATGTTAATGTTCTTATAAATATTATATTTTGTTTTTAAAGACAACTACCGCATTTAGAATGTTCCAATGTCGCGGTGGTCTTAACAAAGATTCAAACAATAAAAAACACTTGAAGGCACTATTTATGAATCACACTTTTTGTCTCGTGTGGACATCGAACCCGCAACACTCAGCGCAGTGTCAGTGGGGAGGAAACCTCTTTAGCCACTACGCCATTTGTGCAGGCAAATAGTTAAAGTATTAATTAATAAATGTAAAAAAAATTATTGTGATATTTTGACAATACATAATTATTTATAGCATACTAGCTGTCCCGACAGACGATGTCCTAAAAAGATTTGTTTGTTTCTCAATTAATAAACGATTTTAATAACCCATTCACCATTATAATGCTACTTAATCCAGTAGTAACATAGACTATGTTACATCACGCTACAAAGTACGGTAGAGCAGAGCAGTAATAACGAACGTGGTTGCAACGGCAGAGGAGAATATAGTACCTATATAAAATAAAATTTACCCGTAATAATTATAACAACAACAGCAATCACGAGAATCTTTATGGTTCTCCTCTCGAGCGCCATGATGGTGGTTGTGTGGTATTCTACACTATGTGATGGTGGAGGTCTTGATGCACTGTAACACCGACTGCGAATACAAAAAGGTTATGGAGTACCTTATCACAATCTCTTACATGTTAGAATGAGACGGCGCGTGGTTTTATAGCGTTGTTTTGTACTCGCACGAGCAATGACAAAGCTTTAGGGAATGGTGATAAGGCCTCCGGATCGGGAAGAATGCGGCAGGTTAGGCGTAAATTGTTGCTTTAGAAACTTGTTTACAAATATCGACGACGAATCTTTGGTTTTAAGAACCTAATATTAAACCTAATATGGTAATGTTATCTTAGGTTTTTAATCCAGACAGTATCGTATATACAAGGCGTTTGCTGGAATGGATAAACTATGGCAATAAAACGCCGTCAACGATACGAAATGTTAGCTTACTTAAATGCATTTTAACTGAAATTACCACAGCAGTTTATCGCAAAATATAGCTAATAATAAATTATTGATAACTAAATACTTAGTGTAAATAAAACAAAGTTACGACTAGGTACATTATTTGTTCTTATTTACGTAACTGTAGCGCCTTTCTGAAAATAATTTCTTAAACCGTTGTTTTGATTACATGTATAATATTATGAATTATGATACATGTGTCCCTAGATGGCGCTAGTATCGCGATGACGGACGTCCGTACGGGCGGAGGCCGCGACAAAAGTAACTTTTTTATATATGTAATTATATGCGCACAATATTGGTTTGCAATCATGTATCACTTCAAATTGTTAATAGAAGGGGCAGGGCTTTATAACGCAGATAGCAAATGGAATTTGTTTAAAAGTCACGGTCTTTAAAATTTACAAACAATTTAATTACTGGCTTTGCTTACAAAAATGCGAACTCGCCTAGTAAATACATTATAAACACGTAAAGTAGATTTTCAGCACGTTTATGAATAAGATGTTAACAATATGAACTACAGCGTATTATAGTAAACAACTCAATTATTGTTTGTAAAACGCGTTATAAGTTATTTATAACTTAAAGTGTAGGTATGCTTTCTAACTTACTATTTAAGTTCGAGCCAAACATTTACTGTAACAAACCGTGTGAATGCAGAATTAAATTCGAGATAGCTACATATGTATGCCTATATGTGATTGCGGTATTGATTTATTAATTTTGCCTTAAAATTGCTGAACATAATAACCTAATGATGATTGAAGATTTGTTGTTAAACTTACTAAGTGTTTTAACTAAAATGGTTAAAGGATTTTTATGAATGAGTTGATTTGTCAGCAAAATCTTAAAAGAACAGTGCGTATTCAGTAATATCGCAGTAGCAGGTAACTTTGAAAATGAGTTAATCCGAATGTATCTACCTAACTCTGTCCCGATGGTTATAAACTTAATAAATTTTGACAGAAGACCTAGTGATTGCAACGAGATAAAATTCATGTTATCGATTAGATCATTCACGTTTTATTCGATATATAGGAACGATTATCAAATTTATTGATATCGGAATAATGGTCCAGATTTTATTCCGTATTTAATATATCCTATTACTTTGTATTTAATATTATTAAATACAAAGAAACTGGAATTAAATTAATAAAGTTCAGTAGCCAGTTTATTACCTGAAACTATTCTTATAGCTAAAAAATTAAGTATGTACATTATTTGTCATTTTATTTATTTATCGTAATACATAATATATAGTAGTGTGCATGCATAGCTATCATTTTACCCAACGTTTTTGTGTATAACAAGCAATATTAAATATCATAATAAATATTGACTTCATGTTTATAGTGGCATATCCCTTTAAAAATTATATCAAGATATAGTAATATGAAGAAATATTTCAGGTATTAAAACTAATAATTATAAGTTCTCATAGACTGATCAACAATCAATTTTACACTTACAATATATCTCAGCACATCCCTAAAATAACCTTGCTTTTTTGGTAACATTACCTTGTAAAGAGGTAATACTTATTAAAACATTGTATGGTGTATAAATTGCTAGGCGCTAGCACAGAGTACATTTGTATATAGGAAGTATTTGTATATTTGGGCGCTGGTGCAGTTATGTCGACAACATTATTTGAGCTGTCAAACAGCGAATAACCTTCTACCTGCTGGACCATGAATTTAAACTACCGTTACATTGGCGAGGAATAAAAAGACAAAGGGCATAGTAGGTAGATGCGCAAGTTAGAACGAGAATACCATTGTAATAAATCAACACAGTAGATAACGCCATTGTTCGTGCGACCGATTTAGAATACTATTGTACCTACCTATTCTAATTTAATTCAATTTTTCATCTTCTAATGTCTGCTTTTATATTGATAAATGCTGTGTTATGATTAGAATACTAGGTAAAATAGTGTAAGGATAAAAACAATAATAAATAATGTCGCAAAAACATCGTAACATTCACACCATTACATACCTACACACACTCTCATACATTTGTACATACTTGCATCCGGTTTTATAATAGGTACTTTTCTTTGTTTAGCTTTACTACTTGTTAAGGCCGTCACAGACGTAGCTATAATATATATTAATATGAATCATAGCAAGGCATATTACGACATATTTTCCATATAAATTTTCGAGTGACCACACACGCAGCTATAATATATATTTCTATGACGTCACCAAAATAAGTCGACATATATATCTCGGTATATTTTGGCATATTAATATATATTTCGGTATATTAATATATATTTTGATATATTTTGAGGATAGGGGTGTTCCATTTGAACGCCTGCTCGACGTCCGTGCTCGATGCGCACGAGCTTAATTTACGTACTTTATTTAATTAAAATACAAGTGTTGTAATTATAATAAATGATTGAAATATGATTTGTTTTTATTTCTTTCCTCAGGCATACTGCAAGACGTTCTTCAGAACTAATGCTTTTGCACATAACCGTATCGCTTTTTATTAAATTATTTTTATCAATTCATGAAGCTCGATATAATTATACCGATTTTGAACTTTTAAAATACTGTGCAAATTTATTCGATGATAAATTTTAATCATGATACAAATTAAATTCGCCACGAGTTCTCTTTTGTTTTATATGCGACTCAACCCAGATGGTTCTATTTTTCGTTCCTGACAAGGCAACATGCATATCAAATTCAGCATCGGAATTATCCTCTGAGGTATTTTCAATTAGATCTAAAAGAAGTGCTCTTGTCGAATTCATTTAGGTACCTAGATTGATTACAGTGTTATTTCAATATTTGAACACCTGTACAGAAATTAAGCTTTAAAATCGTGCGCTTGCAAGCACGACCGCAGACCGAGTGAGGGCAAAATATATATTATAGTATAGCTCCCGTGTGTGATAGCTTGCTATACTATAATATATATCTCGATATATTAATATATATTATACCTACATCTGTGACGGGCTTTATACTGCATTAGGTGCTTATGATTATTTTAAAGCCTTGCTTAATTTGGGATCAACATAACATTTTATTTAGTAGGTATGTATTATCAATTTGGACATAAATAGTTTACCTATTCTCAAATTACAAAAAATAACATTTGTTTATCATCATAGCACTTAATTTGCGGCTTGGCATGGGGGTTCCGGCTCTGGCGTTTAAAAGGGTAAACAGATAAGATAGTCAATGGTAATTGACATATATTTAAGATTATTAAAAAAAACTAAATTAACGTAGCTACTTACGAGTAAGGTATCCTAATCCTAACGAATATTATAAATGCGAATGTGATTTTGTTTGTTACGCTGCTTTACTCGACTGTTTATCATGTAATTTCGCATGCACGTTGTCAGGAATACAGACAAGAACCTTTCATCTAGGAAACGACTGTTTCCGAGGGATAGACATACTTAACCTACATTAACGTTAGCAAAACTGCGGACAAAATATAATAGTAGATAATTATGAAAAAGGTAACTATTGGCTTTGTGGCAACCCTAACTATTCGCTTCGGTAAAAAGATTTGCAAAGCGAGACGCGCTCTACGCATGTGTTCCCTGGCTTTTTACCCATCATCAATAAAGATTACCTACTAAGTAGTTAGGTTCTTATTATATACTTATGATGTTAGACAGAGTATATGGATAGATTAAAAATGTTATACCTAATGATTTCTTATTTTTGGGTAATTATTAATTACCATTATGACAACATTCTTTTAATAATATTATCTTCAGAATAATGCTTACCACTTTCACATTGGTTGTTGCTTCCACAAACACTTTATCACAAGACAAATACTTACTATAACAAATTACGCGCACGTCGTTAATCCGTAACGTATAAATAGCTTTCAACGTTTTTAAATCATGACAGCCGAATCAGGCCAAATACATTCGACTGACTTGAGAAGAAATCACTGTACCAACTTGCGTATCTGAATACGTCCGCCTGTAATATTAAACCAGCATTATATAGTTTATTTTCTTTACTGTAGACATTCCAACCCTAGGAATAATTCCTGTGTTGCGGGGGATTTTACAAACATTTAAACAACGGACACAAGGAAGTTCCAGACTCGCAACAACCATTTGTAGGTCACACAAAGTATTGTGCCGTGTGGAATTCGAACCCACAACACTCGGCGAGGTGACCACTTTCACCCACTACGCCATCCATGCAGCAGTACAAAAGTAAAGAGGATAAATGAAATAAAACACCCAAATATCCATTTACAATGTTTTTTTAATCAATATAATAATATTCTTAATAAATCCAAAATATTTACACAATACAAAAAACATACAATAGGACATGATTGGCGTCTGTCGCCAGAGTGCGGCCAGAGTGGTGACTAATTACTCAACAATTTTTGGGAACTGCTTGCAACATCTAACTCTATTGCATTAGTTTAAAGTTCAATATCACCTACCGCTTCCTCGGCCGCGGGTACACTATACAGTGATGTTAAAAACCTAATTTGTCACACAAACGATCGTTTCTAACCTCAATATGTCTAACTTGTTTACAATATGTACGTTAACAGATAAACCTTTCGGAAGCGGTAGGTGGCACTGCCGAGACATTGCACCATTCCATGGTACTCCATCACAACTAATACGGGGACTGACTATCGACAGAGGATAGACGGCTGGTACCGGCATACCACCAAACGGATTCCTATAAGCTTCCATTACAGTTAAAAGTTTATCAACAATTTAGAACTAAGTGCCGAGCGTGGTGGCCGGCTACTAAACCTCGTAGTGTTACACAGTGACGCGTCCGCAGCTGTCCCACTCTCGCTCAGGTGTTCCACGTTACCTATCCTTCTTATACATACTAAAATAAACTGCTAAGGAGTGACGCAAGCCTTCAAGGAAATAAACGTGATATTAACAAGCGACAACTAAACGCGTACACACTGCATCATTATAATAATATTGCAATGTTTATAGCCACTTTATAAATGAATATAACTTATTACCGAGTTCAAGTTAACAATCAAAGTGAAACCCGCGAACGCTTAGCTAACTTGCAATATATCGACAAAGTGTAGTAGGTACAGGAGAAATGATCGACGGCTAACATGCTCGATACTCTCTACGTGGTTCCGCAGGCCCTACTGGATCCTCCCTGTATGGAATGCGATTATAAAAAAAGGATACGACATTATGACCCCACCATTTACATTTTACTTATAAAATATAAATTATACAAGACAATATACATAATAATTAATAATATGTATAGAACAATTTATCCATCGAATAATTAGTGTTTTAAAAATAACTATATAACTTCCTAACTGACAAGTGTAAATCTATGTTCTTCTTTAAATAACTATGCCATATTATATTATTTTGAACTAAAATAATGCATGGATGAATGTTCCTAAACGTTCCAATGAAAAAATAATCACAATTACATTAGAAATACTATAACATTATTTAATTGGGAATCTTGACACGATTCACGATAGCAACAGGCTGGAGACTCAGAATACTTTGAAACGTCTAGGAAGCACGTGAATTACATGATACAAATTAGCCTAGACCTTGTGAACGAATGAGCGAACGAAACCAAGCGCACGATGGCGGGACGCGAGGGCGACATGTTGGAACCTCTGCAGTTATCTAACATATACATTCTTCACTTATAAACTTTACTTTAACATTTATTGCAAATTATCTAGACAACTTCGTTGCAGACATTCAATATAATTTATAAGTAAAGAACCTGAGTCATCAGCTCTTTAAATTGACACATTACTCGGTGTAAAACTTAATTGCATATTAATGTTGGAGAATCAGTGTCTAACTTGCCACGGTGATAGACGGGTATTAAATAAAATTAAATGTATATGTAATGAATACAATATGTAAATGCACCTTCACCAATAAATTTTGACAATAAACGATTCTATTGCACACTTGATACACTTTAGTTGGATAAAAGGTAGATAAACGATGAAAAAATAATATATTATTGTTAGAATGAGTGTCCCTTACTGGCGACGTACCAGTTGCCCAACTAAAGTATATTATATATAGTTTATTTATATAACATAAGCTGTATATAAGAATCGAAGGCTGTTAAGTATCGCTACGGCACAGTGCTCTAACATGATACAAATAAAAAGTAAATATTATAATCATTTTTATTACATTTTCATTACAGTTACAAATAAGTTTTAAATCTAGTTATCATTTTTTATAATTAGCTTGTTTTTTTATATTATATAATGTTGTTTTCATGACCGCATCGACGTACACAAGCCTCGGTTCATATATAAATATGGCGAGGCCCGCGAGGCGTTATTATATGTTTAATTTTATATTTAACATTGCAAGATCAATATGCAGATACATAATATATAATGATAGTCCTCGCGGCTCTCTATATAACAATTAGCTAATTCGAAGAGCAAAATACACAACATGTATACTACGCCAGGCGTATACGATAGAATTGTACCGATAAACGTCGTTCAAACTAATCGAGGCGTTTTCTGCCTCGTACTGTATAACCCTTTGAATAACACGAGCGCTAATGGCCAGGCGAGCATCGCTCGCCCTCATGTATTTGCTGAAGTAGTGTACGAGGCAGGGCGCGGAGGGGGGCGGCGAGTGTACGTCGAGCCGCGGGCCTGGTGGCCGTGTTACGGTGTTACCTACTACAAACCTCAACCCGCGCGCACGCCCTCACCGACTGCCGATTTTGTCTATAAATTAGAAAACGATATGTTACATATAAAAAAATATGGATTATTATAATAATAAGATTTATAAACCTTCAGTGAGATGCTTTAAGCTGGCAGAACGTCTAAATTTAGGCCTGAATATTGTGTGATTCCGGGCAGAACTAGATGGAAACAAAACATTGCCAGCGAAATAGAGCGTAACTCCTTCCGTTAAGTGACGTGTGCCTATGGCGACTCCGCACAGATGAAGAAGTTTCGCCTACATCTAACAGATGGCACATATATACAATAAGCGCTCTAATGCCGTCATGCAATTCTGAATCGCACAAGTAACATTTACACAGCGACTAAGTATATACAGGGTGTAACAGAAAGGTGTGGTCATATTTAAAGGTCACATAATATATCCCACCTACAATGCAAAACCGCGAGAATTATATTTGTATACATTATTTTCACGAAGATATTGAATTTTCTTTTATATCGGCTTATAAATATCAGCATATTCTAATCGATACGTAAACAACACTACCAGCCATGCACATGTATTTGTTTCTAAGAATTATTCCCATGCGCTCCAAATCAACAGACCCTCTTCTATTATTGTTTTAAAGAACATTACTTCGCTTTCGGCTAATTTCTAAACAGCGTGAACGTTACAAGCATTGAAAAATAACAATACGGAATTTTTGTATCGCGCCGACCATGTTTTGTAACTAAGAATCAATGACCTTTAGTTGAAAGGTTAAAAACGATAGTGATGTAGCTCGTTTTGTATCGATATTAAAATAACAAATAAATAAAATGATTGAAATTGTCATAAAATTTAAAATTCGATATTTTGATATGGTTATATCAGATATACATAGCGACCCTGAAATATGACCACAACTTTCTGTTATGCCCTGTATACAAGCCGTCGACATCAACCGGCCGGCACGATCACCCAGGCCGGTCGGAGGACCCTCCCGTAGCGTTGGGGGCATCAGGCTCTGTTCCCGCGCACGCACGTACCATGTGGGGCGCGGCGTATCACTTGCAGCAGGACGAGGCTCGCTGCTGCTCGGCGTCGCCCAGGCGCCGCGCGCCCGCCGCTGGTCCCGAGCCGCCACCCTCGCTCTTTGGTAACTTGTTCGCTGGAACACCACAGAAAACACGTTACTATTTATATACAAACAATACACCATCCTCACTACGCGCCATTATTACAGCCTAGTCTGCCATTGCGAATCCACCTCATTTCTGGCTTGACCGTTCGTACTGGTGATATATGTGACGCCATAAAGTTTAAATCTCGATTAAAACATTGAGCAACAAAATTCAAAAACTGTTGAAAATATTCTAAGAATCCCAGCAAAATAACCCTGAAATTTAATCCCGCATTAACTAGGTTTACCAAAGATCCTCAAAGAGAAACTGACATCTTTGCAGCGATAGCAGAAGAATATGTATCTTAGACTCGCAACTTTGCCGAATCCGTCATACACTTATGATACCCTTGTTATTGCTATGGTCACAGCAGACCTGTTTGTCATTAAAATTATACAATTTCAGTGACAAACAAGTCTGCTGTCACCGTAGGCACCGTTTAGAAGTCATGTAAACTCACCGATAGCTAAGAATATATCGTTAACGTTCATGGCGGTCTTGGCGCTGGTCTCCATGAACAGCAGCCCATTCTCGTCCGCGTACGCCTGCGCCTCTTCGAACTCCACCATACGCTTGGCGGCCAGATCGCTCTTGTTGCCCGCCAGCGCTATCACTATGGATGGAGATGCTTGCCGCTGCAATTCTTTTACCCAGTTCTTGGCGCGTCCGAATGTGTCCTGTAAAAAGATACGTGTTCTATTAGCTTCATGGTGAAAAGATTCGACTAAGGTCAGTAATATGGCAGAGGTAGGCTACATAGGTATGAGTTGACGGGCCAACGAAGAGATTTTTCCAACGTTGCTTGGAATGTCACATCGTCCATCTGAATGGTTGAAGACCTGGTCAAAGTGACAGAGACCTTAGAGTATACATAACCAATTGGTATGTATACTCTAAGGACAGACACACAACATCGTTTGTTGTAATACCTATATCTTTTTCTTATGTTTGCTGCCGATCGTGAGATCTTGGTCTAACATTATTATTGAATTTCTTAGTAGGGAGTGTAAGCATTAAATTGAAAGCGGCATGGCACTAGGTGTAGAAATGTGCCGCATCGTCACTCAGTAAATAAGTATAATTCTAATGTTGTTATGCCGCCACAGTGACTAACGCGTATCGTCATTGGCGGCACAAAATCCTGGTAGGCATACCTTACTAAAAATATCGATCCAGAATGTATATAAGGTTATTATATTCCATCTAACACTAGCATGGCTTCAGTGTGCTTTAGCGAGCTCATCCACAACACACAAATGAAAATCAAGAAAAAAAAGGAGACAAGATGGATTGACATTAAACTACTTTATACGGGTTTTGTTGCGGTTTATAAGAAAAACACAACTTTTATAATATCTTTAAAGTATTTAATTTTTATTTTACACTTTCTCAAAGTTTTAATTTCTATGATTAGTTTAATGTAAACCCAAACGTCAATGGATTTCCCTTAATTGTATATTAAAAATATAAACATCGAGCTTCTCTTATTTTAAAATCACACGCGTCACTGTTTATTCCATGAAAACAGAAGTAAATAAGTACAGTAGTAACGTGTGCTTATCTGCCCACGCAAGTTTCACTAATTGTCTTAAACGTCGCAAGATCAATATGGAAGACTTAAAAATAAATATATGTTATCGATCGCCGCATTTACCTAACACGTATGCACCGCATTACTATGTAAACTATATTACGTAATTGTAGTATGAATGGAAACTTAAATGATTCATAACTGCGTTGCATTTGAACAATTACTTTAGTTCATACTAACGTTTACCACACCAAACATTTGGTTAGAACCGGAGATTGGTATCTGCGCAGGTGATATTATAGTGCTCAGGTGTTAGATCACACACAAGTGCACCCTCGAGTTCCTAACTCTCATAGTCCGATTGGACGGCATTGCAATACGACAATAGAGAGATCAAGCGCAGGATTGCCGGCTTAACGCATTTTCCGAGGCGTGGAGTTGTGCAACAACGCGACTTTTCTAACTCTGGACTACTATTGATATTTTTTGACAGGAAATAATAATAATATTCTATCACATTCACACGACACTATCTAGCCCAAACTAAGCAGAGCTTGTACGATGGTTACTAGACAATGGATAAACATACATATATACTTTTTTTGTAAATACATACATGCATAGAAACACCCAGACCAAGACAAACATCCATGTTCATGCACACAAATGTTTGACTTGTGCGGTAATCAAACCCGCGACCTCTGGCGTAGCAGTCGGTTACACTAACCACTACGCCATCGTCGTTGGCCCAATCCGGTAAGTTGGCCCGATTCGGATTTCAAACCCAAGACCTCATGCACAGCGGTCGTAATCACTATCGGTGCACATGTTATTGAGATTTCCTGTCACGGAACTGAGTAGCAGCACCGAGACTGGAACTGTGCTCGACAATAATAGCCTCGCCTCTCTACATAGGACCTAAAAGCAAAATATGGGTGTAATGCACCGCTACTTTTCCCTATGAGAATATAGGCGCGTGATACTATACATATATGTGTGTATATAAAACAAGAAAAATCACTGCCAGCCTTTAGCGAAGGATGATTGTTATGTATAGTTTCATTGACATTATATGTATTAAACAAATACATAGGAATAAGCGGTAATAAATTAATATTATTTCTGCATGAATGGCACAATAAATATGCGATGGGCATATTGCTCCGTATCTTATCAAGCGAGTGGAACGAATGGCCTTATATATAAACTATATAGTATTCCACTAGATTATTCGTTAAAATTATTGCTTTGGGAGAGCGGCTATAGAGAGATCTTCGCTTAGACTTTGGGTTTCCAGCAATTTCAAATAGCTAGAGTAAGAAGGGTTGTGTGCATACGGTTAGTAAGAGACTTCGTCATTATGTGCTGTACGACTGCCTCTGTTGCTCAGCAGTCAATCCAACTGTTATACATAATTTCTCGGGGTCGATAGTTATACGGATAACACAAAATGTTTTTGGGATTTCTTGTCAAGTTTTCAAAACCTTAGCTTCTTCTTCTACCTAGCTTTTCGAAAAAACCGGCATGAGATATATGTGTGTAATATTTTTAAAATAAGTAATTATTTTCCTTTTTATACATAATTAATATAAATATATAATATGGCACACGGTATTTTTATCTCTAATATTATAAATGTGAACATGTATGTGTTGGGTCGTACTTTCACGCAGCAACAGACCTACTGAACGACAATAAATTTTTCACAGAGATACATTATGGGCCAGAAATTGACTTAGTGTAGTTTAGCTATTATTTATTAGAACTGCAAGCACGAAGCTACCTATAAATGCTATATAGTCATCATAGATGGAAAAAATATCGCAACAAAATTAACTTCGCTAATCATTTAGAAAAACAACTCGTATATGTCTGCACAGACAATTCCACACAGCCATTAATGTTTAATTACACAGTCGGTATTTAATATTTACAGTAGATAAATGTAATTATATGTAGTAGATCATGTTTTATATATTATAATGTGTATTGTGGAACGTTATCAGTGTCGGCGTCTGCGTGCCTGCCCTTGAACTCGTGAAGTCCTACTGATGTAATGCCATTTGTCACAGACATTATATTGACTGACACCGAAATAGTTATATCCACAACCTGCTAATGTATCTATCATGTTAGATTATACATTTAAAGAAAATATATTTAAATAGGTTATCTGAAAATATTATTGTGTGAATTTCTACCAAAATTTCTACATACATTTTTTGCTGACTCTGGCTACACTGGTGTTACGTTAGGGAGACCTTACCTGACGTTTTATGAGATTTTATTAGATTTCTTTTTTATCTCCCCAATTGCCAATTTTCGTTTAGGCGTTTCTACTAATCATGTTACTGGAATTAAATATAGCTCACAATCAGACCCCTTAATGTTCGTGTCCGTGTTGCTTATCTTTTCGTGTATTTATAAATAGAATTTATTTTATCTCGCGCTTTGTTAAAGAGGGAAGTAGATGTTTTTTAAATTTATATATACTTCCGCTCTATATCTTCCAATTAATTTGCTGTGGATCTTACGGTAATTTACCTTTCCCCGCGACGTCACATGTGTCAAACTTTGTGTTTTCCATGGTCACCGCTGCTGAACCTAGGTGCTACAGCAGTGAGAGTGCAGATGAGACTACTCCTAAAAAATATATCATTGTTATTTGCACAAAGTCCATGGCTGAACCTATTTTCAGATGTAGACATCAGAATAATATCTACTTCAACCAGAAATTGTAAAATCTATAAGTGGTTACTATGTAACTAAATAATCCACATAGGCAGTTCGATACCAGCGCCTATCAGTCGATTTGGAACACAAGGTAATCTCAGTAACAGGTACAATAATTGCAAAATATGATTACACACATGTCACCTTCATGGTTTGAAAATGTTGCCAGTATCATGATAAAATAATTTAAATATCGCTACTCAAATATATAAACATGTATCTCAATCATTGTTTGATTATAGTTTCTTTTTTATTGATGACGATTAATACAGTCCTTTCTACTATGGAATGCACTTCCTCATGTAGTCAGGATGTCCACAAACCGTAACACTTAAGGTGAAACTACTTGCCCTCCTCCTTGACAGTTTATCAAATTCATCTCAACTATAATATAATACGTATATATGTATGCATGTATCTATACTAATATTATAAAGCTAAACAGTTTGTTTGTTTGGTTGAACGCGCTAATCTCAGGAACCACTGGTTCGAATTAAAAAAATATTTTAGTGTTGGATAGCCCATTTATCGAGGAAGGCTATAGGCTATATAACATCACGCTACGACCCACGAGGCAGTAACTATAAACGCGGGTGAAACCGCGGGCACATCTAGTCTATATATATTTGTATATATTTTATTTAGATTATATATACTCTATCTATATAATATATTTCGTCCTAATGTAGCACCTACTAATTTTTATCTCTGCATCACCCAATGGTTGAGTGATAGATAATGCCCGTGGCATTAGGTCCGCCGATGCACTATTTTGTGCATAAAGTTTTAAATAAATAAATAAATAACATGTTTATATCCCACCAAAAACATTTTCATGTCAACTGTTGCCAAGACGAGACCATATGGCTCGCACTGTCAAAAGTTATCAGATCTCATATAGAGCCAAGCTTCTAACTATACACGCCCTAACTTCCCAACTCTACACCTTAGTCAAAATATGGCCGTTTAACGATGGACGGTGTCGGTTTCTTTTTACATAATGCTGTTGACATTGTTTTACTTGCTTTCCTAGAGTGTTACTAGTTTTAAACTAATGGTAACCTGTGAACATCGCTGTGGGCTTATGACTACCTAGTTTTAAGTGATTCTGTTGATTCTATTATGTAGTGTGGCTGTTTGATAACTCAATCTTAGTAAATTAAAATAATATGAGGCAAATTTAAATGTAGAGCCATGATTAGCTTTGTTGGTAAAATGATGACACGGATTGTTGAGTTCGCAGTTTCAAGCCTTGCACGGATTGTTTAGTTGTATATAATTTATATTTTCGTTTAGATTAACCAGCGGAACAGAGAAAGCTAAAATGGTATCAGACAGCAATTGACAATCCCGGGGTAGATTCAAAATCACTGCTAATATGCGTATGTTGTGCAGTTGTCTATTTACGCGGCTCGTTTTAAACCGGCTACTTGTAATTATGTAATTTGTGACATTCTCTAAATTATCTTTCTTCTTTCACTTAGCAATGTATTGACATAATTTATACATAGGCATGTGTATGGACCGGTTAGTCATTTAAGCTACTTATTACCCCGCAAAACGCGAAGTTATGGGGAAAACCAGTCTAGCAATATTACGTTTTCTTTCTCCATGTTGGAACTAAATTAATAAAGAATCTTCAAGAACAAATAGCTGACGATAATGATAGTCGCGAGATAAAACAGCATGAGGCACAGTGGGGATTGTTTCATATAATTATTGTGTTATCTGATTATATGCCGACGAATCGTACACACGATAACGAATGTCTGTTGCATTTCTTTAACTGTTTACCAACGTTCTATAAATCCTACTTGTATTATAAATGTACAAAATGGTGTTCGTTTCTCACTAACAGGTAAAAATCACGCCATAAACCACCTCCTGGAAACTTAGGATACTTTTATCCCAACTCCATACTGTAATTCCGTAGTATAATGGGTCAACTATAATTTTACTTTAACGACACTAAGGGCTTGTACTACCACCTCCAGATAGAATTTATCTATAAGATAAAAGTCTCGCCATCTCTCTTCTTTAATCTAACATGAGTGAGACAGTATGCGATTTATCTTTCGGATAACTTTTACATGTTAGTGGTAGGAGTGGCCGTAAAGATTTCAACTTAATAATAGACGACGTTGTTTTAGTAATGTCGATTAGGGATCGTTGTTTTTTGTAATATCCCACTAATATTGTAAAAGTAATAATTTTATTTGGTAAAAACAATTTTCACACTCAGAATCCGCGAGTACCGATACGACTATATTCCAGCTAAATATCTATCATTAAACTTCTGAAATGGGCAGATATGTCAAAATAGGAGCATCGAGAAGCACTTTACAAAATTAAAGACTAGCTATATGACCCAGAGCTGTGTTCAGCTACAGTCATCAAAAAGGCATTCAAATCTGTTAGCTGTTTCCAATTGGATGAAACATATGCTTGTTACCCGCTAAACCAGTCGATTTGATAAAATTAAATACCGTATTCAAATTTCCCCCGTGAAATAATATAATACATAGTAGAAATAAGCATAATATCTAAGCAGGTCATCGGGCTGTGACGGGTTCAGGTCGATGCTCCTGTGAAAATATGGCGCTGATGTATTTATTGTGTTCTATTGTTATAAACCTAGCGTTTTATACCGCGAGAATACAAAAAGTAACGGACTATAAGGTTGACCAGAAATAATAGAAATAGAAGCAAGTTTAGTAGCGGCAATAGCTCAATGGATAAATAAAGATGACAGTTACGAACGAGGCCGCGAGTTCACACCTCACCCTTGGCAATAGCGACGTGAGCCCGCTAGTAAGGAAAACATTTAATTCAGAAATATTTAAAACAAGATGTCAGAAATATATAAAAAAAAGGAAAGGATTTAAGTAAAGAGCAGGGGCATCATCATTGAAATACCTTTATAATTTAACAAAAGCAATAGGCTTTTTTAAGATCACATAACTCCTCCAGCTAAACTATAAGTCTGTTCTTGGGCATGGATTCAAATCGGTAGTGCTATGCTTGGGATCCCAATACGAGACGTATCCGTCGCAAATCTATGAATTCCGAGTAAATGAGGCAAAATTAAATCAAGCTGTGTTTCAATATGTTCCGAGACTGGGTCCGTAAAAAAATAAGATTTTTCCTCCAATAATACGATATTAAATTAGTATTATTATTTATCTATAACATTATTGTTTTCAAGGTCAACATTGAAGAGACTAGAATAGTCTCGCCACTTACTGTAACGTAACCTTACTTTGTTCTTTTTTAACTTTTTATTATTATTATTATAATTATGTTTTTATTCTTAAACACATTGTGCCCACTTTATAGCTGTAAAGCAATAAAGATTTATTTCTTCCTTTCTTCTTTCATAATGTTGTATCAACTTCGTTAATAGGTACTTTACTTAATCGTTTTTAATTGAGAACTGCAGTTGTTTCTCCATTTAATAGTATTTCTGGTATTCAATATTGGTAGGTCTATCTAGAGTTCTAGTTCAAAGAACGTTTCTAGTGTAGTATATATATATCTATACAGTGTAGTATATAAAAACACTTTATATACTACACTATACTAACTTACTTAATAATATTATAAATGCAAATGTAAGTATGTTTGTTAGGTACACTGTCACGGCTTAACTACTTGACCGATCAACATGAAATTCGCATACACGTTGTCAGGGGTACAGAAAAGTACATAGGGTACCAGCACATAGGCTGTGGTACCAGGTAGGGTTTATCCAGAAAAAGATACTGTTCCCGAGAAATAGTCATTTATGCTATATTTAAATAGACATAACCTTTTTTTTTTTTTTTTACGTGGGGGAATGCTATGACGCATATCCCTCCGCGGGGGCGGGCGGAGGGATTATGTCGGACTCGCCGGGGTAAAATAAGATGTTAAAAAGATAATGTACCTCCCGGAATACCGACTAAACCTACCACGGTGTTCCTCGACATAACCACTATCGACGGGGCCGCGCGAATCACTTTCGCATACGGTCGCGACCCCACCGAGGTTCCGGCCCGCCGTATGAAACGGCAGGCCCCTACACAGTAAGACCTACCCAATATAGAACTCATTTAAAAGCCCTACTGTCTCCTTCCTAAAGGGGAGACGGACACGAAACAGAGGCGCGCGTGGGAACACGCACGCCGCCTCTCGGACCTGGTGCTGAACGGATGGCGGGCAGGCCCACAAAGCCCGCAACCCCCAGGTCAAACCTCAGGGTGGCTGGAGGTCATCTCGCGCCCTCCGGCGCCCGGCTCTGCGGTTGGGGAGAGGGTTTAAACGCTCCCTCTCCCGCTCCGCCGCCTCCTTGATGGAAATCACTTCCTCGCAAAAGGAGGCGACGGCGTTCCACGACCTCTCACTCCGGACCATAGATTAAACTACGGCCGGGAGCGAGAGGGCAACCGATCCGATTGCCGCGATCAAATCACGGCGCTGCGATGCCCAGGCGGGGCAAACCGCCAAAGTGTGCAGCGCCGTGTCCTCAATAACGTCGCGGCAGTCGCCGCTGTGGTGACAACCGGGCGTCTCTTGCCGGCGTATACGACACAGGAACCGGCCAAAACATCCGTGGCCAGTCAGAACCTGTGTCAGCCGGAAGGTGAGGGCGCCATGCCGCCTCTCCAGCCACTCCTCAAACACGGGACTTACCGCCACGATCGTGGCGTGCCCGGCACTGGGGTGCACAAGTCGCTCCTTCCAATTCGCCACTAGGACCTGACCTCGCCGCCTTGATAGCGGGAGGATCCGGTCCTTCGCCCCGAGCTAGTGCCTCCTGGCGCCAACGATAGAGCGACGCCAGGAGCGCCGCTTCCAGGTCCCATGGCATCGATCCGGCGAGGAGGCTCGCAGCCTCGAACGAGATCGTGCGGTATCCCCTAATCAACCTGACGGCCATGGCGCGCTGTGGTGCACGAAGCGCCGAGATATTGCGGGCCGTCAGGTTGTCTGCCCAAACTGGGGCCCCATATAGGGCCATGGACCGCACGACCCCCTCGTAGAGCCTAGGCAGGAGGTGTTTGGTCCCCCAAGGTTTGGCAGCAGGCGCGAGAGCGCGCCTGCAGCGCCCCGAAGAATGGGGGCCAAACGACGAAAATGGGCTATAAAGTCCCATCGGCTGTCGAGCAAGAGACCTAAATACTTTAGGGTTGACTCGACGCCGATGCGGACCCCTCCTACCATAATATGGGCCCCTGGAGGTGGCCATTTCCGAGGGCCGTGGAAACAAACGGCCTCGGACTTGGACAGGGCCACCTCGAGGCCCAACCGCCGGATACGACCAACGACTTGTGCGACCCCAGCGGTCGCCAGTATGGCCGCCGCCCGGTGCGACTTACCCCTCGCTGTGACAAGCGTGTCGTCGGCGTAACAAATGACGCCGACGCCACGGAGGAGCGCACCTCGCAGCACCCAGTCGTAACCGATGTTCCACAGGAGCGGACCCAGAACCGATCCCTGCGGAACACCGCACGACATCTCTCGCCGACTCCAACCGTCGTGACCCGGGTAGACGACTACCCTCTCTGACAGATATGCCCCGACTATGCAGCGGAGGTAGGTCGGCACTCGATGGAAAATGAGTGCCTCCCTAATACAACTCCAGGGCAAGGTATTAAAGGCATTCGCGATAAGACACCGCGAAGACAACCTCGCCCCGGGACACCGCGTCCTCCGCCAGGCTCCTCACACGCATGACTGCGTCTATAGTGGAGCGCCCGCGGCGGAAACCATATTGGTTCTCCGCCAGATCCGGGCCCACTGAAGAGAGACGCTGGACGAGGCGCTCCGCGATAATAAACTCGAAGAGTTTAGCCACCTCGTCCAGCAACACAATGGGCCGGTAGGCGGACGGAGAGTCCGCCGGGCGCCCCTCCTTCCTGATCAGGACCAGTTTCCCCACCATCCACTGGCGCGGAAACTGGCCCTGCACTAGACACTCGCTGAGGAGCCCCCTAAGTCGGGGCGCGAGCTCCTCGAGGACCAGGGCCAAAGCAAGACCTGGAATGCCGTCGGGCCCTGGGGCGGTGTTTTTCGAGCGAAGTCTCGACACCGCCGCTCGCAACTCTACTTGGGTCACTTCGGGAACCACGTCGTCGTCAAAGTCCGCGCTGGACGCCATGGAAGGCGGAACCATCGACGGAGGAGTGTGCTCCGCCCGTGAAGGGAACAGAGCGGCCACCACCTCCTCCACCAACTGTGGCCGGAGACTCTGGGACAAGGGGGGCGCCCAGGAGCGAAGCTTGCCCCTTACCATAAGGTATGGACGCCCCCAGGGATTAAGGTCCAGAGTCCCCAGCAGCTCTTGGCGGGCCAGATCCTTGGCCCGCTTGATGGCTATTTTGAGGGCCTTCTTGGCCGCTCTGTATACCTCGTACAATTCCGCCTCCCTGGCGTCAAAATCGGGAGGGCGGCGACGCCTCCTACGAAGCCGGATGTACTGGCGTCTGGCCGCCACGCAGGAGTGGCGCAGGTTGGCTATATCGTCCAAATAGACATAACCTACACTAACGCCAGTGAAGCCACGGGCAAAAGCTAGTAAGTACGTAATAATCGACAAGTCGTGATTGTCTTGAATATTTATTGTATTTAAAGGTTAATAAATAACACAATGCTAACTGACTAAACTAACAGATCAAATTTAAAAAAATATCAATTTCATAAACTGAGAATTTCGCGTGTTTCACTGCAATAAGCATAAAGGTGTGTACCCACTTGCGTGTAATACATATGTATTTAATATAACAATGACTTGCTCATTGATGCGTTGGTTACTAGTTATCACAATTTGATCAATCAAAGAAGCTCATACTCGTATTATCCATGATAACTTATTGTGGAAAATGAGCATAAGGCACTTAGATTTACCTAAGGCTTTTTTATTAGTGCACTGTAACAGAATATGGACGACTATTATAGTTATCAGAACATATAAATAAATAATTAGGGAGACGTATTCTTCAATTTTTGTTCTAAAAGCTCAAACAAAAGGTTTTGAAGTTGTTTGTATGATTGTTACTTAATAAATATATAAAAGAAGGATTCTTAGACGACGGCTAATTCGTTGATTTAAAGGAGCCAAGCATAAATAGAAACGTTACTAAATGCGATTGAAAGCGCGGGGTAAAACCAGTTTTAAATAAATTCCAAGGCGTGTATTTAAAATGCGGAAATCTGTCCCTATGACCTTGGATACTTGTTTCATATCGAAGTCTTCATAATAATTGTACCTTCAAAAACACCTGTTTCAAGTAAATATTATGACAATTTATACCAAGTACATAGTAATCCCTATCTGTATAACATTTGCTAGACTAGTTACGAGTATTTTATTCTTTACTAGTTCTCTAATATTGTCCGAACATCATCATAATAAAATATTTAAAATAGACAATAATTATGTTCAATTCATTAATTTATCAAGTGATTATGTGTTATGTAGCTCACATACATTATGCATGCTTTTTGGTTGTCAGAATAACTTTATCTAATTATACAATATTTTATAATACCCAAGCACATATTGAATTTAGTAGAAATCATATATCTATTAATATACCACTTAAATATTACCAACTACAAATTTTAAAATAAATATATAATATATCTCAGGATTTACCTAGCTTCTGGGTCATTATTCATTATTCACATAAACAAACAATAGAACTATGTTATATTTTTACTGTTTCATATATTATGTATTATTTTGGAAAATAAATTTTATTATTTTATTATTATTATTATTAGTTAAATCCAAACTTAAAATTATAAATGCGAATGTGATCTTCTTTGTTGCTTGTTTCGCTTTAACGCCTTAACTACTCGACCGATCATCATGATTCATTCACTTTGCTACGGAAACAGAAAAGGAGATATGATACTTTTCATCCAGAAAAAAATTACTGTTACTAACCTAACCTATATGTACACGAGCGAAGCCGCGGGCAACTTCTAATTTCTTATACTAAAGGAACTTTGTAAAACATTATTACAGATTGGCATGTAGTAAAAAGTCCTTAACGCTGTCACCAACGTGCAGTAGGTACACATAGACTTCGGCAATGTCAGGCACATACACAGTTAACAGCCTACTGTAACCGTAATATTCTATAAAGGCCATAGTAATCCGGAAACACAATGATAATTCGTTAATGCCTGCATATAAGTAGGCAAGTATTTCGTCTACATTTTAGTAGGGAAGTATTCCGAAGCTCCTTTACAAAGAGGAGATGGACAGAATACACTTCTTATCAATAGAGACTGCATTACAGATCTATAAAGTTTTATTGGCCATATAGTTAACAAAGACCAGGTACTTATCTACAAGATCTCGCTTTACAATCTGACTGATCCGCATTGTAAAAGAGACAAGGTCAATGATTATCGAAGCATGTATTAAACCGTAAATTGTACGAACCGGTATTATAACCTAAATACTATTATCCACTCTAATAAATACAAAACATTGTCTGTTTGTATGTCTGTTCTCAATGTATGGCGGTAAGGAGGTAAGTATTACATACTCATATTAGAAATGTAAAAATAACTTATTAGAGAGACAGCTCGACTGAATAAGTACCACCGCCATACAGAAGATAGCGGCTAAATAAACTTTTCTTCTGTTCCTTACAGTGTGTAATGTCGGCTAAGCTCTTTGACACACTGCGATTTACTAACAGCACAATGGTTCTTTTCTAGGAGGCTTGATAAATTAAAATAAATTATTTATTATAACCCAGACGAACTAAGTTGGGTTTTACTAAAACTTTTATATACTTAAATGTCTTTTTTATAAAGTGGAAAATCCTACCACATATAGTACTAGGTTACATCGCAGAGACTTTACAGATGTTTTAAAAGTGGACACAAAGATCACAATGTCTCGGAACATGTACTTTTAGATTACGCACATATTTAGACCGTCTGGATACTGGATAACTGGGTAACTTTAAATTTTCGGCGAGCTAGCAGTGGTGAGAGTTTACTTGGAACCACTACACCATCCAGGCACTAATTCCACGTGAAATAGTAAACAAAAGATCCACTTAAGAATATTATTATTATCCTGTACTTGAATCACGATCCAAACCCAATCCATCATAAATAGCCGTAATCAAATTGTTATTCACAACCGCACGACCTTAACTGTGTCGCCAGTCACCACGAAAGCGTCACAATGGCTGGCGACCATTCATAAACAAGTATGCGCACGCGCAGTACAGCGTACGTAAAGCCCATTATTTTCTTCGCAAAACTAATTAGTCATAACGTCATAATGCAAACTAAAAAAGGTATGCCGTACAAAATACCAAACGTCCTTGGCTTGTAAGCCATTCTAAAATAATGCGCTGTCTTTGCATCATCTTGAAAAGTTCTGAAGAACTGTTTGCATGGTAGGAACTACTAAAACAAAAGTACTAAAGTAGAACTACTACGACTTTAAAATAAAATAAAATGTATCGCTTAAAGGATTTATCAAGCACGTAAGTTATGTTATACTGGCTATGTGGAAGGTAATGGCGACAGTCTAACGTATAGAGGTGCGTTGACAGCTATGACAGTAACTATAAAATCTTCTTTTTAAAATACAATTACCGCACTTGGGATCAATCCACTTCACAAACAATTTACAATTTTGACTGCATGGATGGTTTAATGGTTTAAACGTCCGCCTCCCCGCTGCCGCCGAGTTTTGTAGGTCGATTCCCAGTCACACCCTGAACTTGAGTACACCCAGACATAAAAACAATTATTTGTGAATCAAACAAGTATTTGTCTCGAGTGCGCATCGAGCTCACTTGGCTTTAGTTTTACAAGGTACTGTTACTTAATCGTGTCGTGTCGTTGACGAGTCTTGCATTCGATTAAATTCCGGTTATATCGCGAAGTGTATAATATTAATAAGCGACGATTAAGACACATCAAGATACGGTCAGCACAGCCAAGTCTTAATACAGTCAACGCAAAAAAGTCGTTGCAATTCATACGGTTGCTGCACTAAATTATGTTTAAGTAGTTTTATTTATAAATACTAATAGAAGAATATTTATAAAGACCTACTAATGGCATTTTGACAGGGCAAGATTATTGTATGAATTAAGTATTAATCTTAAACAGATTTTCGTTATTTCTTTTTGATAAGCTAACAATAAGGCTTAAAGACAAGAACAAAAACATTCAATATCAACAACCAAGAAGCTGAAAGATCAACAAGAGAAAACAAGTGCAACAAAAAATAAGGACAGGGACACAAACAGTTTTATATTAACGAGAATCGGAAATTAACTTTAAATATCTCACTAAATTACATTTTACTTTAAAATCTCTATTTCCATAAATATTCTTCAATATACATAATTATAGTTTCCTTAGGTACAAGTCATTGGTATAGTCTCTTCTGATCACAAAGATAAACTTTGTGATCAACAAGAACCGTGCGAAAGTGTAACAAATTGACACACTTCAATGTCCTCGCACCCTAACATTGTAAAAAATGTGTTACATCAATACTAAGTGCAGTGCAAACATGATCGACCTTTGCCTCCTCACTACGGAGTACGAACGCCAGCTGTGAGTCAAGGAGACTTGTTACCTCACGGTGCTGGTACTTCATATTTTCATTTTATATTTGTATGATTGGACATTTTCCTTGAAGAATAATGTGTGGTAATTGGTAAATTTCCTGCAGACGAAACTTTTATCGACGTTTTTGGTTATCTATACTAATATTATAAAGCTGAAGAGTTTGTTTGTTTGGTTGAACGCGCTAATCTCAGGAGGTTAGAATTGAAAAAAATTTTGCTGTTGGGTAGCCCATTTATCGAGGAATGCTATAGGCTATATAACATCACGCTACGATCAATAGGAGCGGAGCATCAATCAAAAATGTTATTGACGAATTTGCGCGGGTCAGCTGGTTGTGTTATATAATGGTTGATACCGTGATATTTCGGTTATTTTTCTTAACATAGCAAAAGCCATTTAAGGCACAACCAAGCCGCGGTCTACTTTTACAAGGAAAAGGAAAGTATGTTTTAAGCTTAGATTATTTTAAAATTAAGCTAAGTGTATGTAATGTAAATGAGAGTATTCCTGCCGACAAACTGTACAATACAAACATGTTTTGGTCACAATCAATATTTTTATTATTATTATTGAAAATTCCCTATGACAACTCGCCTCTTGGAAATGTTTCTTCCTGTCTGTCAGAGATATGCATTACGTGGGATTGATAACAAATTGCTGACGAGAGCTTGGTGGAAGATAGAAATTTAAGTAGGTACTCATTAATAAAATGTATTGATCAAATTCTTAACAAAGATTTCCTGTAACATGTCAGGCAGCTCCTTCCGTAATTTAATAATTAATTAAAAGTATCCAATATACAATCCCTTACATCTTTATAACATTGCTAGGTCAGCAATCGAAGCGGTTTACTATCGTCGCGTTAGTTCATGACCTGTGGAAGTGGCTCACCAAGTGACCGAAAACTCGATCTAGTTCAAGTTGAGCGACGATTCGACATGCTCTCGTAACGGCATAGATTTACAACCATTTGTTCAACCAAATGTTGTACCGTACCATCGTTGCGCACGCGCTGTTGAATTTAGTAAATCCCCGTTTGTAAGCAAAGATTCAAATCCCTTCACCGTACTTAAGATCGTATAAGAGTCCACCAAAAGTGATTTCACACATAACATTTCCAATAGATAAAGGTAGTGTAGAATTTGTAATATGAGCAAGCATGATAATACTACATTTATAATTCAGGTGTCATCTTGGCATTGTGTGCCAGATGAAAATTTTACGTCTAGTAACGTGACGATATTTAAACGTTAGTAGGACGCATCTATGATTTCAACCTTTATTTTTAGTCCCCAAAAGGTTAGGCAAAAGTAAAATAATAAATTCAACTACTTTTTAAATGCTCAAGTGTGTTCTGCATTAAGTAAATTGTGCAATGGTTGCTTTCCAGTTATACTAATTTATAACATAAGCAGCATTGTAAAATCGGTGATTAACGGCCGTGAGTTTCTTACCCGTCCTTCTCATTGATTTTACATTCCCTAAGTTTGCAGAACGTGGCAACGGTAAAAGAGGATTAATAGAAGCTCAGTTAGTGTTACTTTGACGTTCATAAGCGTCACTATGTGACTTAAATGAATAGTTATTTTGATTTGACTTCGTACGTTTAGGTGACAAGTAACAGAAGGATTGGAAAGGGTAAGTACTTATAGTCAACAACACTAGTTGGCGCTGCAATACGCATTTAGCTTACAGCGTGCAGTTGGTGGGAAATAATCGCGTGCCTAATAAAGGCGTCTCACTTTACTATAAAGGTATGAAATGGTTATCATAAAACGAAGATTCTTATTTCGCGCACGCGAACTAGTTTCCGTGTTCTACTTTTAAAACTGACGATTGGCGCGAATAATGATAAAAAAAAAACTGAACAAAGACGCTGCGTCGTACAGCCTATTATGTTCAAGAAAGGAAATGTTCATGACTAATCCTCTTTAATCAATCGACTTTACGTGGGACGATACACAAAACTAACTTCCTTTTACGAAGAAAAATATATCAATTTTGTTGGACCGAGAATAAAAGTTAATGATTGCAACTTTCCATCTGTGAGGCCAAGGAACTTTTGAGCAACTTTAGATGGGTGCGATTAAAGTTTGTTATTTTAAACCGTTTATTGATATATCTATGATAGCACTTAAACCACGCTTGAAACTTTAGATCGAACTCATTAGGTCATATCTATGTACCTTTTTAAATCCTTGCCACAATTTTGTTTTGTTAGCATCTGCATGCTTCACTTTACATTTCCCACCCAGGGAGTTTGTTAGACAAGATCTGCGTAAAAATGTTAGAACTCTACATGCAGTGGCGAAAACTACAGGTCCGGACTGTCATGAATATCTATGACAGCCAAGGTAGACAATCAGTAGCCTTAAATAACTGGTCTATGGGTCGTGAATGTTAGACCACTTACTATATTCAATAAAACCCGATATCTATATATGCAGCCATGTTCTGTTAGGCCGGTAGAGACTTAACAAAATAAAAAGATAATAGGAGAAAAGAAATGTACCTGATTAGTAATATCATATACGACGATCGCTGCCTGCGCACCCCTGTAGTACATCGGTGCTAAACTGTGATACCTGCACAACAAAATATCAGCATTAGTTTAGTTATAAGCTGTGATAATAGGGCTTCTACATCAAAGAAAAATGGCCTGAACCTGTTCTAGGAGCTGCTATGAGTAATAGAAATTATACAGATTACAGTTTTTTGGGTCATAGCAGCGATAGCTCAGTGGGGAGACCAACAGACTGCAATGCTGAGGGTCTAGGGTTCGAACCTACATCGCGCACCTCTGACTTTCGGAAGTTATATGACTTTTCGAAATTATGTGCGTATTGATTGACAATTATCGCCTGCTCTGTGCCTCGGAGAGCACTATAAGCCGTCGGTCCCGGCTGCCATGAACATCTTTGGCAGTCGTTATTGGGAAGTCAGTGCCCTATAATATCCTGACCTAGTGTCTAGCCTTGGGGAACCGTTAGCCTTCGGGTTGCGGAGGTCAGGTGGCAGCCGCTACATGTAAAAACTGATATCCAGTCAAATCCGGTTAGACTAGAAAAGCCGACCACAAGTGACTTGGGAATAATAAAGGCTAGGGAGAAGAAGAGAAGACAGTTTTTTGGGTCGTAAAATGTTGGTGACTCATGAATAAGCACAAGCACATTTTGGCACATTTCTAAGCACATTTTGGTATGTTCACATTTTGCTTGCATGTGTACAGTAGTTTTAAAATTGTAATAAATTATAACTATACATCATTGTTACAGGCTCTATATACATTTTTATTCCCGAAGGGGGAGGCTACGGCTAGATGTATTAACGTTTGCCTTATACTTGTGTCTCAAATGTAGGTCACAAAAACATATAAAAGAAACCTATTTGTGATTCTTTTGTATTACACTTAAGGTTTAGTTGGCTCATTGTGAGTCAAGGACTGTTTGCTTGGCAGTTTTCCTCAACAATCAACATTATTGATGTTCGAGATTTTTTCAATAGAACTTCTATCGAGATAATTTTATATTAAAATAATATATTCTTTACCTTGAATTTAAACACTTTATACTGATTTTGTCGCGTTGTTTATTTTACTTTAAAACACTGATACATATGTCTCTCCGTGAGTCTCCCCATGAACATGGCTGCTGTAAAGCAACCGAAACGTCCATGGCTGCTGTAAAGCAACCGAAACGTCGGGGCAAAGTGTAAACTTAAATATAAATAGTTTTAATTAAAACATATATACCTTAAATAGTAGTAAAGTTCAATAATAGTAGTCTTAGAGTAGTTTTCAGTGTTTTAAAGTAAAATAAACAACGTGACAAAATCCGTATAAAGTGTTTAATTTCAATGTATAACATTGGCATAAGACAATATTATATTCTTAACCTAATAAACAACAATATTTATCTAAAAGGAAAACTGCTGCATTTGTATTAATTTGTGTACCACGAAAAACTTTACAAATATTGAAACAGCTTACACAAACATCATCCAAACTTGGAGTAACATTTTAATGATCATATAAATATTTGTACTGTTGTTTAGGATCGAACTTACAATAAGCTTAAGCTGTGACAAGATCGCCACTTAAACAAGTGGACCATTCGCGTAATTTAAATTTCTCTTTAGTATAACTGAACAGTAAACAAATCCGACTTTTAGGAAACCTTAGAATTTCTGCATGAATGTCACTTTATCAGCAATTCTCGGTATTACTTCGAAAGACGTAGTTCAACACTAGGACAATAGGTTAGTTGCTTGATTGATTTTGCTTATTATTGTATACACAACAACAAATAGCGTTCTACAAAAACAGTCTGATAAAACAATACTCTTTTCTTTTTCAAAAAGTAGGTACTACTCCTGCACTAGGAATAATTCCTCTGTAGCGGGGGACTTTACAAACATTCTAACAACGGACACAAAGAACACCCAGACTCAGAAAAACAATTTAAGGATCACACAAAGTTTTGTCCCGTGTGGGATTCGAACCTACAACCTCGGCGCAGTGGCAGCGGCGAGGCAACCACTTAAACCACAACGCCTTCCAAGTCATTCACATTTTAAATTTGAGTGCTTTCTGTAACAGGTCGGTATTTCGGTATCGTCCTGGCACTCCTGTACTTACTAATGTCAGTTACGTCATAAAGTTGTATCGTGCAACTTTTCCTGTCATTTGACAATTCATTCTATATCGAGAAACGAGTTGTTTTACCTACGGACAGTTTGATACATATTCTATGAAAAAATATGTCAGAATTTTACTGCCCGTAGCTAAAGCTATTCTTTTCTTGACATAGGAACTGGGCAAGCCTACTAGGGTCTAAAACTCTTTATTTATTCCCTATTTATTTTAATATGGATGGGGTAATATAATAATAAAACAAAGCGTCTATTGTGAATGACTAGTAGCCAATACCAAACACAAAGGTAAGATAGAGATAAACGTCCATCTAAAGAAAATATGGCATGACTCATGTGTTTCTTCGCGGCCTTGTTTACGCTGACGTCACTATGCGATGATAAACAGTATTTAAAACTATACTACTTTTGAACGAGGACTGATCACAAATCTGGAGACTACGTTTCTTTTTGAGGTCTCAGTTCACGTCTGTCTCCCGAAAGGAAAGATAGTGGTTTACCTTTTATACTTGTTTTCTTCCAGTCTTATAACATTACATGCAACCATACTAAAATGTCTTTATAGTGTTTTTTTTTATATAGCCTTTGCCTTGCCCGTGATTTCGTCACGTCAAAGCAATATTGGTACAATAATTTTATTGTAGTCTTGAATATTACGTATCTATGCTAATATTATAAAGCTGAAGAGTTTGTTTGTTTGTTTGCTTGAACGCGCTAATCTCAAGAACTACTGGTTCGAATTGTAAAATTCTTTTAGTGTTAGATAGCCCATTTATCGAGGAAGGCTATAGGCTAAATAACATCACGATACGACCAATAGAAGCGGAGCAGAAATGAAAAATGTTTCAGGAACAGGAAAATTCTCTTATGTGAAGCAGACGAAGTTGCGCGAGTCAGCTAGTAGGTATATAATATAGGTATAATAACTGCCTCGTTGGCTCAATAGGCCACCACCAGAATTCTGCAGAATATTCTAAGATAATTCCAGGTTGGTTTTTGATACCTCACGATATTGGCTTTTACTGTCAGATAAACTGAAGAACGTCATTGTAGGTAGTCTTAACCCTTATTAACATTATATAATTATGTATTACATGTATATTTGGAGAATATAATATTACTGAGTCATAACGTAAATACGTTGGTTACTGACAATAACTAAGACGGCCGTAGGCTACAGACCTGTATATGGCCCTGTAATGATTATATATACAAGGTTCTTACCTTTCCTGCCCCGCCGTGTCCCATATCTCAAACTTGACGGTGGTGTCATCGAGACAGACGGTCTGCGTAAGGAACGCGGCGCCGATCGTGCTCTCCTGGTACTCGTGGAACTGGCCCTTCACGAAGCGCAGCACCAGCGAAGACTTGCCCACCGCCGACTCGCCGAGGAGCACCAGCTTGAACTGACATACTTTCGTTTGTGGAGCGCCGTTCGGCCGCTGCGCAGCACCGCTCCTGCTTGTCGCCATCGCCTATAATAATTACCCTTATCTTTAGATAGCCGTATTGTAGCTAACAGATACAGCTACGCAATACAGTACACAAACATATGATAGTTTTTTTTTATCATCGTGATGAATCAAATTTGGTATTAAAGTCCACTGCATTTTTTTATTTAGATAATTTTAAAACTTGATAATATCTCTCACATTATATGGAAAATCTGGTCTTAAGCTTGAAAATATTTATAGATATACAAAATATAGTCTCCGATTTCAATTGTTATCACTCTCCGATTTTAATAGATATATCTATACATATTAAGACAACAAAACCTTAAATTCTTAGTGACTCAAGAAAAATGTGATCTTATAATACAAGTAAAAAAGAATGATCGAATGTTACGCTCAATTTCAATTTGTGCACTCACATTTTGCGTATGATTTTGAGTACCTAGCTGATTATATATCATATCATTGGGTTTAATGACTATACTCGTAAGCACTAAATCCATGACACACTTAAGAATTTAGGTTGGCAACAGGAATACGATTAATTACACGTATACAACGTGTAATATAATCTTACGATCTTGTTATTGAAAAATATTTTGTCAAATCGTTCATACTACGGCTAGACTGAATGATATGATAAAATATTTTAAGATAAGTTACGACGAATCATAATATCTATTTATGTTAGAAGGGTTCTACAATTTGATTAGGAAACTTAATAGGTATAGGGCTATGTAAAATGTAAAAAGCAAAATGTGTGTGGGTACACCCACACACATTTTGCTTTTTACGTCTAGGTTAAATAAAATATCAGGTTTTATCGACTGGTTTTCAAAAGTTGTGTATTTATGAATTGCTGTAAATTTTTTTACCTGCAACTACACGCTAAATTATTTAGTATAAAGGTCTTTTCAAAGGCACCACCGTGCCAGACTACGGATCAGATAAATTCCTAGTTTCAACTTTTACAGTATTGTTATCATGTGCAATGAATTCCAAATTGTGATAGCAAAGATTGTATTTCACGAAAGTGTTGTAACGACACGTAAGCAGCAGTTTGCTTAGCATTTAATACCTATACATTTAAATAAGTCCGTCCTTGACCGGACACCAAACTGGCTTATAACAGTTACGACCTTCGCTACATGAAAATTACCATCGCAAACCTAGGTGAAAATCACTTCATACGAATACATATGATTGCTGAAAAAACGCACGATTCATTCATACATATTTAATAGATCGAAATGCACATATTGCCATGGTTACGTGTAGTGTTCATATTTTGAATGAATAAATATATTTTGAAGGAATATATTTTAAATGTGAATAGGGCAGGTGGGTAAAGACTTCGAAGAACTATCAGACACGTTCTGGAGTAAGACTAGGTTAAGAGGACCTAGACCATCAAGCGCATCAAGAATGTAAAGAATGATGTGGCAAAATGAGAGAAGAGCACGAAATAATGGTTAGGACTTGCGCAATGCCATTATATGGCGTAAGTTCTTCCTGCTCGATATCGATTGCGGAACATACGTACATTCTAGGACGTAAAAATATCCTTTTTTTACTCAATAGTTGTATAGTTTCTTAACTATACAAGATGAAGAGGTCCAGCGTATTTTACTTAACCCATGTGACGCAAATATTTCATTAATATCAATCATAATATAGATCAGAATAGATATAGAAAATCATAAGATCAATAAGCTAATTCATTCCATGTAGATTATAGGTACCAACATATTTTAGATAATAACATATAAAATAGATACACGTGGAGAATAAATCATATCAATACCTCTCAAACTAATAAAAACAAAAGACTGATGAGAGGATGAGATCTGAGAGACCTAGATAAAAGATTTAACAAAGAACAAATAGTATCGCTTGAACAGGCAGAGAAAGTGGTAACGCAGGCAATAGACAAAAATGAAGATTACTCCATTAACGACGTTGAAGCTAGACAAAGTTTTATCAACCAACGCTTCTTTTTTACTACAACTATTTTACTACTAAAGTGTTACTCAGGACGACTATTATCGTATTTAATCGAATTTAATAAAGCATTCGACACCTTTTACACGGTATTTGTCGACACCTGTGAAGTGTCTTATAAAGTGTTTTATTTTAGTACCGTAGTTGTGACGTAATTACTATTGTAACTCGACGTAGAAATTTTATATCGTTAGTAAAACATTCATAAGAAACTCCCAAGACTGCCTTGTGTGATGTTAATTACTTCCTTACGTCCGGCAAATTAACATTAAAAGATAGGTCCGATATATAGCTACAAGAACTATTTATTGAAGCATTATTTGCTAACTATATGGCAAAACTTTTATGACCTTACAAATCTTAATATTTATAATATTGTATAGATGACAGATAGAAATAGAGGAAAGATAGAATAAGGAATAGTGTGATTAGAGATGCGGCATGGAAGTGGATATAGAGACAAGAATAGAAAAGTGTATGTTAAGCTGGTTTGGGCATGTAGAAAGAATGGACGAGAAAATACTGACTAAGGAAGTTTATAAGGCTAGTGTCAAAAATCTTTATTTCCATAAAAATGTGCAAACAATTCTTGGACACGTCAATTAAATAATAATAAAAATAAATAGAAGGAAATAAAAATTGTGAATGGAGCAATCGCAAGGGGAAGACCTAGGCGAGCATTTCTCGATCAGATCGGAGACGTTCTGGACAAAGGCCAGGTTAAGAGCACCTTAAGCCAGCGAGCGTGTATGAGGAATGTGGTGAAAGTGAATGCAGCCAGAGAAGTGTGTCTGGATCGTAGCAAATGGAAATCCGTAGTCTCTGCCTACCCCTCTGGGAAACAGGCGTTAATCTATGTATTTATAGAGAATCCGCACTTTGACCCTGTAGCATGCCTAATGGAATTGAAAACTAGTGGTCTTTCAGCCATATAAAACCAACAATTTGCCCGATTATGCTGCAATCGCACCTATTATTATTTAGGGGTATCAGTACCCATGCCTGTTTATATCTAAAATAGGAGGCAAAAGTACCCACATTTCACCAAGTATATTTTAAGTCTCACATAATAGAAAGCAAGCCTACTGCCATCTACGGGGCATATTTTCAGACTGTGTACTGTGACTGAGAATTTCTTAAGAGGAAGCCCAGTAACATTTGGCGACCGACCTTAACATAATCACAAATAAGATTATAATTACAAACATAATTATGCCACGGAACGATTGCCTCGATGGATGGTTAAAAATAATACAAATAATGTACAAACTAGTAACACTATCTCTCCATTGGTCAGAGGTTATCACACAAACATTTTGACAGTTGTGTTTACGCCCACGTTTAGGAGGCGAGTCTCCAGCGTCTATCAACAAAAAACCCACCAACACTTTGTAATCATATTTAAAGGAGAAATGGTAAATTAAATCCTTTTTGTTAACATAATTTAAACGTTGAAATTAAACTACTATATAATTTAAACGTATATTATCTGTACCAATTTTATAAATCTGAAGACTGCACTTTGAACATTCGAGATAATCTCGGGAACTACCAGCTCAATATGATTATTTTCACTATAGATATAATAGGAAGGCTATAGGCTATTATATAACATCACGCTACGACTAAAAAGAGATCCGCAGTAACCATAAACGCAAATAATCGCGGGTGAACCCAGGCACTGCTTGTCGTAGTATAAATTGACTCATTTGACTCGTATCATACAGGAAATGGATTTCAATAGACCATTATAGTACATAATTGATGTTTTATTTACGTTACGAAAAAACAGGCCGTTGATGACCATTGCTAAGTGTTTATTATTATCCAAGTACAAATAACGAAGGAAAAGATGACGGAAGTATATTTCTAAAGGAAAATCAAGTGATTATATCGAAGTCTAAATTAAGGCGACGAATACGGACTATATAGCTTGTATCATAAATCTGGCGGGCTGTACAAACTATATCAAAATGCGACCAGTAGCTTTTGCGTTAAGTTAAATCAAACAAATAGACATGAAGAAAAACTGTTTCGGATTTAGAAAACCTTAATTATAATTATTAGTTCGTCGAGATCGTTTGTTAACATATTTTTAATGTATTTTTAATGTATTATATAGTTTTTAATAGTTTTATGATTCTATAGACGACGTATAAGACAAAAGACCTATACGAAGTCTAATGTGCTCAAAATCTGCGGGATTCGTGGCGTGGGGGAATAAGGTAGCAGACCATAAGACGTAAAAGGAAGACCGCTACATTAGATAAAGTAGAAACGCAAAAGAATTCTTTAGAACAAAGATAAAATTAGGCCGTAGAAATATAAGTAACGGAAAATAATTTACATTAAACCAAAACTACAAGGTAAATCAATTCGAAAGGAAATCGTCTGTGTTAAGTACAGGAAATGCAAATTATCTGCAACTACTTTAAGTCCGGTTCATTTCGTGTTCACGTCATTGCAGAATGCCACAAGTTTGATTATGTTGTTTACATATTTTCGACTACCCTTTTACAACTTCATGTCTAAAGCAGATATTGGCGGTCAAACGCACTTTTAAAGCTACGGTCATGTTAGGCTAATAAAAATATTGACGTGATACAGTGCCCTGGCGTAAACTAGCAGCTTTCGTGACGAAAATGAATCCCTGTATCGATCCTGCAATTATTCCACATAAAAACACAGACTCGGCTTAAACATCTATGGATCACGCAACATTGCCGCGTCGAAGATGGCGGGATAAATACTTGACCTATTGTCTACACTCTATAGGAACCTCAGACAAAGTAAAATACGTTTGTAAAGCAACAAAATAATAATTGCCATAATTTTACCTCTATCTACCGTTATAGTTTTAATAATGTGTAAAGTTCACAAGGACAAAGCACAAAGGAAGACAGAAAAAGAGCACTCAGTCAACGACTTTTAAGTGCGTCCTCTTTCTCATAAAAACAATAACATTGTGCATTCGCTATCTCAGGCGAATGTTATTAGCATAAATTATCAATCGTTGACATACTGACTTGTGTTTTACTAATTTTTAGGAATTTCTTAAGTGGATCAAATATTTTTTATCTAATTTGATACTGTTAATGGTCGTGTTTGTGGCTGCGGCATTGATGCAAACTCATATACATTAGTTGATTAAGCAACACACTAAGTATGAATTTGAATCTTTTTAATTAGCCAATTTATGTTTAACTGCTATCAATATAATATGGACTTTGAAGTTTATGTGTGACATTGTTTACTTAAACGTGTGGTATATATTCTGTAACAGTTATGTGTGGTCGTATTTTAGGATCGTTACATTTGCACAATGAAAGGTAGCGATGCGCACAATTTCATTCGAAAGTAAAACGTGCTCTTGACTTGTTCAAGGACGCCGAATGCGATATAACTGATACTTTCGAATTTCATTCGGAAACAAGTAAACAAAATAACACGGCAATTCCAATTCGATATATTTACTAGGTTTTGGGAGCGGTTTCGCTAGCAAAACCTTGGACCTGTCCTTTTTCTGGATGTAAGGTACCATATTGTCCTTTTCTGTGCCCGTGACAACGTGTATGTGTATAAAATTCATGATGATCAGTCAAGTGGTAAGAGCAAACAAACAAACTCACATTTACTTTTATTAGCTAGGATTTGTATAATATCTATTTGTTGAAGGATTTTTATAAGCTTATGTTTTAGTAACACATTTTCTATAATTTTCTATAATTAACCTTTATATTATTATTTATTTGACAACACCTTCATGCTACATGCTGTATATAATAGTATAAATAATTTGTTAGACTTTTTCTTATAATTAGAGCTATTTTATTCTTGATGATTAGTTGTTGTACAGTAGTTACACATAACAGACTCTTTATAAAGTAGTTTGCATGATTTTCAATGGGTAGGACATACTGTGTATTCTTAAAGAGAATGAACCAAGCCACAGGTAACATGTAGTTCAAAATAAAAACTGTCATATATTTTGGTTTATGGCCCAATTTATAATCTACAGCTTAAATTGTATTCTAAAGATAGCCCTATCTATATCTACAAGTGAATGTTAACAGATAAAGTTCAACAGTCTAGATTTTATAATATTCTAAGTATCCTTGTTTATTTTAGTTTAAATATGTCAAACTGGTATTTATTATTATGTACATGGCTTTTTGGATCTGCTAAGTGTAATGGTCCGGGATTGAGCATCAGGTGCAGTTTTATCAACATTAGGTAATCCAACCAGGAGGAAAGAAAACAGAGTTTAAAACATATAAATCTGCATTAGTATCTATATAGGATATAGAAGAGTACCTATATATTATAATCGCTTGAGGTCTTGATGTGATAAGAATACCTGTGGCATGATAAATATAAGTGTACCTGTGGCTTGATATGGTACATCTATTACAGCATAAACCAAATTCTATGATAAAAAGCAGAAATACCAGAACTCCGAATCCTTATCCTATCACACATTGTATTTTGTAATAAGAATCCTTGTTGCATTTTGAAAAGTTTTCTTCACTAGCTCTCTTGTGAACTTAGTTGTTTAGTTAAAAGGTTTGCAATACATATGGTGATATCATCATATGTATCATATATATATATGGGGACATACAAATAGAATAGAAAGTAAATCCATTGGGTATATATATGGCTAGTTTATAATATATAAATGATGTGTACAAATGCACTCTTACTTTTAATTAATAGGGGACAAACCATATCAGTTATTTTCTAATAGTTATCTATTGCGCACATTAACTAATTGGTTATTAACTGTGTTTATAGTATTGCATAACGTTGTGACTTTCATAGAGTTCATGTAATATTTTATTTTAATAATTAATGTTTGTGTTTATGAATACACATATATATATATACAGGGTGATTTTGAAATCGTGTAATTCCTTTTAACCACGCATTCTACTGGTGATATAGAATAAACCTGACCATATTTTTCTTAATTAGAATAATGGTTTCGGCAAAATTAGAGTAAGTACAGATTTTTTTCATGAAATGATTTCAAATAGTCATATTTTAACCACCTGACACAATCTTAATATTTTACTAATTTAAAAATAATAACATAACAATAACTGATGTTGTAAATAATAAGGGGCAATAAAAAGGACCGCCCGTTATTATTTAAGACATTAATATGTTTTTTTATTTTAATTAGTAAAAAATTAAAATTGCCTCGGTTGGTTAACATATGACTATCTGACACCATTTCACGAAAAAAACGGAATAATAATTTTTCAAAAAAAATAAATCTAATTAAATAAAAATATGGTCAGGGTTATTCTATATCACCAGTAGAATGCGTGGTTAAAAGGAATTACACGATTTCAAAATCACCCTGTATATATATATATATATTTTACATGCACAAACATGTATTTACAAACATGTAGGTAAAAGTTTAAAAGTTTTTGCAATTTGTCAATTAAATTTAACTTTTCTCTATGTTTCTAAACTATCTCAATTAATCACTTTGAGAAGCTTAAAACACAAGTATGTTTATGATTTTTTTGACATAGGTTTCTTTGTTCTTGTGAATGACTATTAAGTCACTTTAAACAAACATAATAATATGCATCTAAAAGAACCCTTATGTATGTTTTAAAAAAATATATATATTTGAAAGTACAAATGTAGAAAGGAGAGGCTGCTTTTGTGTATTTTGTAAATGTATGTTTTCATAATCAATAATAGTGTAATTATGTGCTATTGACTAATTATATAAAAACTAAAAAACCAAAGCGTGGGGTGCTTTCTTATATATTTTGATAAACCACCTTGCTTTTCAGTTTTTTTAAACAAATCTTTTTTTAACAAGGGATTTTTCTAAATTATTGTATTGTCATTGGTCCTTGATAAGTGTGCAAAATTTTAAATCAATCCGTTGGTTTGAAAGGGATGAAAATCATGTTCAAAGACATTTTACATAGATTACACAATTACATAGATTCATAGATACATACCAAGCTAATAAAAGCATGTTAAAAATACATGGACTTGATTTCAGTCTATATTTCTTTTGCTAATTTATCTCTTGGCCAATGCTCAGACCCCAGAGCAAAGTCACAAATATGTTTTTTCATTGTCTGGATTCTAGCAAAGAGACTCATTAAAAAAAGATAATAGTCAGATAGACAGGAGTAAAAAGACTCATAACCTACAAATATCATAGCATAAAAAAAAAACAAACAATAACTCAAGGATGTAAAGTACATTCATTCCTTTACATTAATGTATGAATCATATCATTAGAAGTTGGAAATACTTGTCATTTATCATTAAAACTTGTGACATATTATGATTACCAGTTTTTATCTGTTGTTGTTTTAAATGCAAACAAGCAATGTTCTGGAAAAAGGAGTAGATATGTTGTGAGAAGATTTTGTAATTGTTACTTTACTGTAATCTAAATTGTTCATTGTTTAAATAAAACTACAATACTTATGTATACATAGCAATACAGTATGAATCTGATAATTTATAACATTATTTTATTTATCTTGTTTCTAAGTTTAACTTACCTGTTAAAAGTCCAACAAAAACACAATTGGACACCATTGACAATGTTTTGTGGATACTTAGAAAACTAATCACCAGGCACTTAAAATAATCAAATTAGATATTTTTATCAAACCTTGTGGCTTGAGAATCACGAAACCGACTGCAATAAAGTCTCGATTAAAACGGTAAACAAGAAGTCGTTATCTCTACGTCCATATCGTCACGAAATCACAAAGAAACAAAAGGTATTACAATGACACTTTATCAGCCACTGTTCGGCGCAGTTCTTGCCGGACCTACATAATATAATTCCTCGATCAATTTATCTGTCGCACACCAAAAACGTGTCTGTTATGACGATGACTAACCGCTTATGCCCGTATCACTGCGTTTCCTTCGTCTCGGACAATTAAAAAAATTACCTATAGACGCCCTCATCGGAATCAGCTGTATGTCATGAAAGCACTCAACGTAGGCATCTACGCGTTAGATCACTTTTCCAGTCGATCACTATGCCGTATTATACAACTAATCTTCTCGTTTCGTGAACACTCTCAACAATATTCGATAAAATGACGCATTTACTTGATTATAAGGATATGAAAGACGTACCCTCCCTGTTATTAAACTGCTGTTATGCACTTTTCCTCTGGCGACAGATCCTCACGAGGTCGCCGTGTCGCCGAAAATATCATTAATTACACACTTTGATGAATAAAATCATTAATTTTAAATGCTAAACTGGAAAATCTAGCACAGAAATGCAAAATGACCACGAACAAACATGGAAGCGAGAGAGCGAGCGAGACGTTTCATTTCACAAAAAATCTGTCTATGGTTTTAGGATACGTCATTTTTAAGAAATATCAGCTGATTGTTTATGATTATAGCGAAACGAAGGCCGAACACCATTAATAAAAATATTTCACAATAAATTTTCAGTAGTTCAATACTGAAATAAATATTAATTATTTATTTAATCAATCTTAAATTTATAATCAATACATATGTAATAAAGAATACTTATGTGACAGAAGTAGCAATATGATACATTAAAAAAAAGGCGGTATTTGCATGGAACAATTGACAAAATAATAAACAATCATGAGCTGTTGGGCAACAGTGGTAGCTGATATATTTTACTATTTCGTTAAGGGTAAGTATTATTAGCAAATAATAAAATACCGAGTCTATAATATTGTTGAATTTTTTTATCAATATATGATTTTATTTTCAATCTTGTTTAATTATTATTCTTGAAAAAACTGAACCATCACACATTGAGTTATTATTATTATTATGACAAAGTAATATTAATAACTATCTAGTAGAGACGTTACGGAGGTTCGAGTCCGATTCCGAAAGTTCGGAACTTTTGATTGATTTTGCACCTTCGATTCCGATTTCGGTTCCGCTAAATTTAAATCGGAAGTTATATCGGCGGCGCCCAGCGATCAGCGCGTACAGATAGGTTTATACTTGTCAAGCAGGGAACCTTTCTCCTCCCACGCCTATAATATAGTTTGTGTACAGTACGTCAAATAGCAATTAAAATTTGAAATGTAAAAACTGTCCAAGGTGCAACTGCAGGTTCCCCTAATCATTTTTATTTTAATCAGTGCCAATTATTCGCACGGATTTTTCAGTTAATAATTAATTTCACTAGGCACTAGTAACGTTAAAGATTTTAAATTCTATTGTTTTTATTTTCAACACCCAGGTATAACCACCTGTATTATTTTTTGAACTAATAATAATAGAACTGAAGGATAATGTGTATAATTTTATTTTCTTAGACCACCTTTAACATATCTCTCTTTTGTGTCCGCCTCCGATTCCGATGTCGAGTTCGGTTCCGATTCCGACAAACCAAATAAAAACTCCGCTTCCGAATTCGGTTCCGATATAACCACTTCCGTAACATCCCTACTATCTAGATTAAGCGAAAGTAGATAAATATTTAATTGTTTTGTGTAAAGTGTGTCGCATAAGTCACGTTGCAGTTGGCCTTTTCAAATATAGTATTATAGTACATCCAAAATAATAGTTTGTGGAACACACGAATACTTGTGCCAAAGCTTGTGCAACAGCAACATTCAGCGCTGCTACAGCGCTGGGCGAGAAGACCGCTCATCAACCCAAGTGGTACAAAGCTGTAGCGTGTGTACAAGCTGAAGGTGACCACTTCGAGTAACTGCAGTAGCTATTGTTATTTAATATTGTAAAACCATTAAATACAATCTAATATGAATGATAAATGTTTTAAAAATTTTTTTTTGTTAAGGGTTCCGATAAAGACCTTTTGTGCTTGCGAATAGGCTATGTTCAAACAACAATAACTTTTAAAGTAATATATACACAGTTATAAATTAAATGTTGTATTGTAGCTTAGCTCAACATCTGTCGATCTAGTACAAAAATGAAAAGGGTTATGGGAGGAGATATTGAAGTAATTTATAATAATTTGTTGATATAGATAATTTTCTGATGTTTTATATTGAGTTTCATATTGTTTTCAAAAAATATGGACATGTGAACACATTGTTTTGTAATGTAGACGGTAAACAGTATTATTGCCCTTCAAATGAGCCTATTTTTATCTCAATAAGACCAAAACATTGGAAGATATTAATTTTTTTGTACCCACGACTGCTTACCATCAGGCGGAGTGTGGTCATTTTGACGAGCAAAAAAAAAAGCAAAAAGTAAAAAAAAATGTTTTATGAGTATTTAGAACATCGCTAGTCCATGACCGGACACACTGTATATTCTTTCATGAGATAGAGAGAACAGCTATAATAGACTATAGTCCTTTGTAACCAAAGATACTGTAAAACTAGTTCTACAATATCTCTGCGTAGAATAGATGGAGTATTGGCAGCTGTTTTAACAGACGACATTAACAAATTCAAAGTTGACATTGACAGTAGATTGAGCTCTAAAAAGCTGCCCTGGCATGTGTGAAGTATTGTTTTACGCATCTTTATAAATATTAGATTCCTTTGCTTTACCGATTAAGCACATCAGGTTGGTACAGTAGTTTTTCAAAATGAAGATCACCAGATATAAAAAGGTTCAAAAATACCTTAAATTCTATTACAATAACTTCGGCTTCCATCAGCCGTATCAAGTGTTGCTCGACGGCACGTTTTGTTTCGCTGCTTTTAAAGTAAGTCTTCTTCTTTAAGTTCACTAATTAATGTAATCAAATAAGTTTAATTAACACGAAGAAGAAGGCTTAGTTTTAATTACTGAAAAATTGTTAGTGTTTAATTTATCAACAAAAGTGACCAACTCGCTTCTAATCTTTAAATATGTACAGAATGGATAGCAAGTACCGTCGTAACGGTCGTCTGATCGATATTGTGGATGAGGAGTGGAGGGCAGAACAACTGCCCCACGAGGACATCCAGGTCCCATTAGAGGAACTGCCTGACCCAGAGGCGGACAGTGCAGACTCCCACCTCACACTCAAAGAGCAGAGTATGCGCTGGCAAGAGAATTTTCCTGAGCCAGCTAGCAGTAATTAAAACTAGGTATTCTTGTAAATTATTTGTTAAATGAGTAGGTACTGTCATATTTGTCAGATGTAAGCTTGAGTTTACTGCAACTACAGATGTAACATATTGATAAGATGTATTGTTTTGTTTAGAATGATGCTATGAACTGTTTCCATTGGTAAATATTTTGTTACCAGCAATAAAGACAACTCATAATTTTATAACAAATTTTATTTTAAATCCCTGTGTTTATACATTTTTAATCATACATTTGGTTAACGTACATTTACTAGGATTATGATTATTGACTACGATGATTATTATTATACACAAAATATTTTATAACCAATGCCATATTCAAAAAGTAATATAACCATTTTGTACTAAACAGAAATTAATATTATGTTAGCATGTCTGGTGTTCATCATTATTAAAGATTTAAATCAATGATTTATTGTTTATCTTAAGTCTGACCTGTGTATCATCCAAATGTCCCTCCAAGCAATTCAAAGATTTCCACAATATCATATAAAATCATATGTTTTATTATTTTTCAGGAACAAATAAATATAAGAGAACAAATACCAAAATATTTGAACTCACAAGCAAAACTATTAACTACAAGATGCATAATCATAGAAACTGAAAAAATTGCAAAGAAGGCCCATGGAGCGTTAACAATATTGAAGCAGTTTGGTATACATGAATGTGGACACAAGGAACCAATTGCTGGACCCAATTGTATATTATCAATGATTGGCAAACGTAATGACAAACATTATATTCTAGCTACACAAGACAGGGATTTGCAAGATAAGCTAAGAGGCAAAGCTGGTGTTCCACTGCTGTATCTTCATAACAAATCTCCGACTTTAGAGAAACCCTCACCAGCAAGTTATGCAAAAGCTGGACAGAGCTTAGAAACTGTATTTGTAACGGAAACACAGAATGAGGCTTTACAAACTATGAAAAAAGTGTTTGGTTTAGAGGAAGAAGCGGAGGAATCTAAAATGCCTGTACGGAAAAAGAAGACTCACAACCCTAATCCTCTGTCTTGTAAGAAGAAGAAGAAGAAAAAGAAGCCAGTTAGCAATAATAAAGCACAGAAGGAAAGTGTCAGTGAAGGGAAAGTTAGGAAAAGAAAGAAAAATAAACTGCCTAAACATTTAAAAGAGCAGTTGAAGAGTGCTGTTAGTAATGGTTAATTATATTTCTTTCTTTAATAAAAATAATATTGTTTTATTTATATGAAAAATGCCTAGACTAGACATTACCTCATACATGTAAGCAATATAACTAGAGACTATACTTAGGGTTTGTTATATAAACTCTGGATTTGCAATTCTACATAATTAATTTTATTTTATACATATAAGCAAAGAACAAGTGCATTGATCATGTGGATATATTTTTTTGGGTAGTAATAAATTAAATTTTAGATGTTCTATAGAATTTCGATAAATTAATCGGAGTATTAATCATTTGCAGGTGTATTTAAGCCATTATTTTCGATTTCGATTTGAAGTATAGTCACATATAAATTATAATATTACAAAGTGAAAATGAATGACAAATACTCATCGACACCGCTTGACCTACGTTAGATCACAAAGACTACACGTGAGTCGAGCCGAGTCGACGAGCCTTTGTCATTCATTTTTACTTTCAGTACTTGATAATCATTTTCTTTCTCTATAATAGCAAGCGCGAAATTGTGCTTTATACAATTCGATCATAGAGTAAATTCGATTTAAGTCGTTAAAGTATTGCCAGCCCCAAAATAGACCAACATCACTATCTTGATATCAATACGCCTGCTTATAGATATATAATAATAATAATAATAATAATGATGCAGAAGGCAGTGCTTTTAGATACAGCACGCATTGTGAGGAGGTTCCTATCTCTGGAATCCTAACCACCGGCAGCTTGGACCCTGTTCCCGATGCCGGTGGGGTACCATATATTTTATATTTTTCAATTATATGTATTTTTATAGATATATGTATATTTAAAAATGAAAAATATATTGAAAATATTTAAATAAAGAGAATAATAATAATAACGTTTATTTGGAACAAATTAAGATTACATAAATTTTACAATAGAAACGTTGATAGCTGCAAAAGTTTTAAACTGTGGCACAGCTATCAGCGCCCAATTCCAGGAATGGTATACAAGGAATGTCCCAGACTCCATTATGAATAGACACAGTAAAAATTTAAAATAATAAAGTAATGGAAAAGGTAAACAATAAAAAGAAAATTATTAAAAAATTTGGAATGAAATTTAAAATTACTTTTTTCAATACAGTTGTTGTGCTTGAGTAGAGATGGTTTGTGTGTGTGTGTGTGTGTGTGTGTATGTGTGTGTGTGTGTGTGTGTGTTTATGATACCATAAGTTGTTCAGTTTCATCATAAGTCATAAGTTTCAGCCAATCAGACAAATTTCTGCGAAGTAAATTCTTGGTTAAAGGGTATATGTTAATTCTTCTGTTGATGTTATTATAAAGCTTAGAACTGATGTGTTTGTATTGACGACTTACCACTGCCGTTTTGCAAAGTACAGTTTTGCAGATTTTATCAGAGCGCCTTTTAGTGAGATAGTCAGAGTCAAAGTGTACGGAGCTATGTTTTTTAAGGACTGCCTGAAGTATAAACAGTTGTCTAACTGTGAGGACATTACATAGTGAGTATAGATCAAATGTCGGAAATCTAATTGGTTTATTTGCTAAAACTTTTAGGACTGCCCTCTGAGCTCTCTCAATTCGTAACATAGACGTTTTGTGTGTACTCCCCCAAGTTGTTATGCAGTAACTGAGAACCGACTGTGCAAGAGCAAAGTAAACCGTAATTAGGCATTGAAAGTCGGCGGCAGCCCTAAGCTTTTTAAATACATAAATTAATCTTCTGATACGAATCACATTACACTCTACCTGCTGTTTCCAATTTAGAATATTGTCTACTATTACACCGAGATATTTAATACTTTCGGCGCGTTCTATTCGTGAGCAGTTGCATGAAGTGGAAGCTATATTGTTGAGTGGGCAGGTATGTGCTTTGATTTTAAATGAGTTTGGCGGTTGGCTAATGGTACTTGTGGCGAATGTTATGAATTTAGTTTTTGCTATGTTCAGCGTGAGAAGGTTTGAGGTTAGCCAGTTCATGATCACCTTCAAGGCCGCTTCAGCATTCTCTTGAGCTTCGTACCAGTCTTTGCCGTACATTATAAGAGCTGTGTCATCCGCGTATGTGACAATTTCAGTTTGAATTAAAGATAACTGGCACAACTCATTTACATAGATGAGAAATAGGGTTGGTCCGAGAACGCTACCTTGAGGAACGCCGCAATTTACATTGGCCTCATTACTTATAAAGTTTTCGAGTTTGACTACCTGTTTCCGGCCCGACAAATAACTTCGAAATATATCGAGGGCAATGCCACGAATGCCGATAACTTCTAGTTTATTTAAAAGCTTAGGTACGGAAACAGTGTCGAAAACTTTCGATAGATCCAGGAATACACCGACTGTTTTATGTTTATTGTTTAGGTGATCAACAATAGTGTTCGTTAGTTTCAAGACAGCATCTTCTGTAGATCTGCCGGCTCTAAAACCGAATTGGTTATCAGCTAGGATGTTATATTTTGTGAGATAGTTTAATAATCTCACGTTGATAACTTTTTCAAATATTTTTGACAGGGTACAGAGAACACTAATAGGCCTGTAATTAGAAATAGCTTCTCGGTCTCCAGCCCCTTTGTATATAGGGTGGACAATGGCAGTTTTAAAACAATCCGGAAATACACCCGAAGCTAGGCACAAGTTGAATATATGCACAAGAACTGGAATTATAATGTCTCTTGTAGCCTTAATAACAGTGGTTGGGATGCCGTCGTGACCTACAGCACATTTGTCTTTTAGGTTGAGTATAATTCTTTCAATTTCAGCACAGTCCACACTATATAGGACCATTGAATCACGCAGGGGCAGATTGACAGGGCATACAGGTTCAGGCGCAGGGTCACTAACCGAGCATACAAGTTGATTTGATTGGGTAATTTTAGCTGCAAAACTATGGCCTATATTTGCAAAGTAGCTGTTAATTTTATTGACAGATACAAGAGGCGAGATCTTTAATAATTGAGGAGAGTGCACTTTGTCCCTATATAGATTAGCTAACTGTTTAATAAGTAGCCACGTAGCTTTTGGATTATTTTTGGCTTTTTGAAATTCTGTGGATTCGTAATCGCGTTTTAGTCTTTTTAAGATTTTTTAAGATATGGCAACCTTATTCACTGCAGGAATACAACACGATTTTTTAGCTGCTGTTTTGTACGACATTGGGCTGGTTAAAATTAGAGGGTGATAAATACCTCGACTTATCTTTTTTAAACTACAGACCGAAATTATTTATAGGTGCGCACAGCCACGCATCAACCTAGACTGTTTGGACTTTGAATTATTAAAAGTTGAACGCTGCGAATCGTGCGAGTGAGTGCGTTATATTTTTGTTACGCTCTATCTTTACCGACGACGTACACATACATCGACGCCACTATGCACTGTCCCTTTCCGACAATTTTCTATCTTGTATGTAGCGTAGTTATGCGTATATAGGATGTCTAACTTGATGTGTAGCCGTGTGTACAGTCAGCGTCAAATAGTTAGTGACACTCAGGGTATTCAAATAAATAGACGCAACCAAAAGTCAATAATATCGGTACAAACAACGTTTCCTTATTGTTGTCAACAATATAGTAGCTCAAAAGGTCGAAACGTTTAAAATGTCATATAGATAGGTTCAGTCAAACCGCCATAAATATGGTTACAGTCATCCCGCCAATGGTATCCAAGCATTCTAAGTGTTCAAAAATATGGAACACATTAGAAAAATAAACTTTACTGCTATATATTTTAAATATTATTTCTCACATTAATTAATATTAAAACATTTATACACAAAATGAAAGGGATAGAAACTACTGCTTTCCTTTTCATTTTAAGCATGACGTCATAGACATGTCTTTTGTTTTGTAAAAAAGTTCGTGTTGCGGCGTATGTATATACGCACAGGCAACATATAACTATACGAGAAACCTGGAATCGAACGGAGCATCGTACAACTAGCCGCGCCGAAACCATGCGACGCGCGAAGGCGATCGAACGGAGCATCATACGTCTAGCCACGACGATATCAACTTTCGAACTGGTGACGCGTTCCTTCAGTGGTTCTTCTCGTAGACCCCTACGGGGTCTCGGGGTAACCAGACCAGGCCGTGGGCCTGTCTTGGTGGTGTTCGTCGCCGTCTGCTAAAACAGGCGGGTCACTGGGGTGGGCCCGTGTGGGCCTGTTGGTCAGTCCGGGTAGTCAGAGCCGGTGGGTAGCGCAGCTAGCGAGGTCCAGCCCGCAAAGATAAGTCCCCGCGGGCGACCAACATGCCAGCAGCGCTTGGGTCGTGTCCGATGGGTCCCTCCTGCGCTTGGCGAGGTCGAGCTCCGCGGGAAGAGTTTCCCGGGGAGCGCCCGTCAGCCAGCATCAGGGAGGGGCATCACGTAGGTCCGGTGAGGGTTGCCACGGAGACGAGGTCTCGCGGCAGGGCCATCCTGTCCGGCGGTCGCCGATGGTAGGGCGCAAGCTCCCGCAGATGGCGGGCGTGCGATCCGTCGGCGCGCACGAACAGGTTGGTGCTCAGGCGTCTCACGAAGTCGTCCAAGCTCTCCATGCACAGGTCCCTGGAGATCGTCCTGTTCCGCACGAAGCGAGGGGCGTCGGTGATAGTACGGAGCGCAAGCGACTGCTGCGCACGCAACCGGCGGCGGTTCGTCTCAGAGGTGAGAGCAAACCAAGCCGGGGCAGCGTAGGTGAGTCGGCTGCGGATGTACGTCTTGTACACGCCGAGCTTTGCACGGAGCGGCAGTCGAGACGATAGCACGGGTCGCAGGAGGGCGCGCGCTGTGCGCGTTTGGACGACTACGTTGTTGACGTGGGGCTTCATGGAGAGGGTGCGGTCGATGGTCACGCCGAGGTATTTCACCGTCGCGGACCATTCGATGTTCTCTCCCATGAGCTTCAACTGCGGCAGGGCTATGCTGCCAATGGAGATCGCCTGAGTCTTCGCCACGTTGACCGTCAGTCTCCATTCCTTCAGCCAGCTGGGAAGTGCGTCTAGGGTGCGCTGCATCTTGGTCACCGCGTGGACACCGTTCATCGATGTCGCGATGTAGGCGGCGTCGTCGGCATACAGCGCGAGCTTAACGCCGTCGGTGACGGGGATGTCGTCCGTGTACCAGGAGTAGCACACGGGAGAGAGGCAACTACCCTGGGGCACACCGGCGCGGATGGGCCGCTCTGTAGACAGGGCGCTTTCAACCGCCACTTGGAAGCGTCTGTCTTGCAGGAAGGTGGCCACGATCCTAACTACTCGACGGGGAGTAGTGGATGTGGACAGCTTGTACAGCAAGCCGGTGTGCCATACGCGATCGAACGCTTTCTCCATATCAAGAAATACTGCGACGGCGCGCTCGCGTTTGTTGCGAGCAACAGCGATGTCGTGCAGTACCCTCGCGAGCTGGTGAGTCGTGGAGTGTTCGGCGCGGAAGCCGAACTGTTCGTCGCGTGGCTGAAGGTGTGGCGTTATGTGCAGCAGTAGCAGCTTCTCGAATAGCTTCGATGTCGTCGAGAGGAGCGTGATAGGGCGATAGCTTCCCGGCAGTAGGATGTTTTTCCCCGGCTTTGGGAGCATGATGACTCTGCCTAGTCGCCATGTGGAGGGAAAGTGTCCGGTACGGAGGATGCCATTGAAAAGGCGCGTCAGCGTCGCGATTGCTCGCGGAGGTAGGTGACGCAAAGCTTCGTTGGCTACCCGGTCAGGACCGGGGGCTTTCCGGAGGGGCGTTCGGCGAATCATCCGCTGAACTTGGCCTGGGGTAACGACGATGGGTTCCTCTGTCGGGGCTATCGGCTGTTCGAAGTAAGACTTCAGCTTCCTCTCGACCTCTGCTACATGCTGCATGTTGAGAGCAGGATTGGGCTGGAACTGCGCTTCCAGGGAGTCGGCGAATATCTCCGCTCGGTCTTCGGCACGGTAACGTGGGGTTCCGTCACCGGCCAGTAGGGGCCTAATCGGAGAAGGTTTCCCAGAGAGTTGGCGGCACAGGCGGTGTATGCCTGACCAGTCTTCGCTAGCTTGCTCAATGGTGCGTTGCCAGGACTCCGCCACGTTTGTTGCCAACGCAGCAGAGATCTTCGCAGCCAGAGCGTTTAGCTGGGACTTCATGGTCGGACATCGGGAGCGCTGCCATTGCCGGCGCAGTTTTCTCTTCCTCTCGATCATCGCCAGGATGAGGGCAGGGAGCTGTAAAGGCCTCCTTGCGGTCGCGGCGTCGAGCTTCGACTCTCGAAGCGCGGATTGAAGTACCGCGCTGAGATCCGTCGCAAGCTTTTCGACGTCGGCGAGTGTTTCTACAGGTAAGGAGGGCGAGTGCTCAGCCATGTAATCGGCGAAGACCCGCCAATCTTGGCGTGATCGAGGGGGTAGTTGGATCGCCTGCGGGATATCATCCAGAGTCAGACACACCGGTTGGTGGTCTGAGATGAGGTGGTCGTCCAGGACGTCTAGATGTACAGCCGCGTCGATGCCGCAGGTGACAGCTATATCTATGACGTCCGGTGTGTGGGCTGCACAGTACGGGTAGTGTGTCGGGACCTCTGGTCCTAATACCTCGTACCCGTGTCGATCTGCATCATCCAGGAGGCGGCGGCCATCTGGGCAGATGGTGTTGGAGTTCCACGCCGTGTGCTTCGCGTTGAAGTCGCCGGCGATGACCGTGGGTAGTGGCGAGTCCATCAAGGTGTGGACATCAGCCACTACGAGTCGCTGTCGCGGCGGCTTGTAGAACGCGTACACACGGGTGGGCTGGCATCCGATGCAGATCTCTACGCCGAGGGCGTACGCAGACTGCAGAGCTGGTACTGGCAGCGCTTGGTGGACGACTCTCCTCTTGACCAGAACTGCTAAGCCCCTGTAAGCAGTTCCTGACGGCGAGCGTTGGTCCTCCCGGTAGACATGGTATCCGCCAATCTTCCATTTGTCTACTGGTCTAAGGTGTGTCTCGCTGAGCAGGGCTACATCCACTTGCCGCTGAGCTAGCTGGTGACGCGTGAAACTTCCCTCTGCTTTTTATACGTGGCACGTGGTAACGCGTTAAAGTAGTATAAAAAGTGATAAATTATCTGATTCCTGTCGACTGTACTAATATGGTGAAAAGAGATTCTGAAGACATGAGAATCCGAAGAAATGCTAATCTGAAGTAGTACGAATAATTCGATGGGTAACTCATCTAAAGCGATACGCATATTCCCAGTTCATTTGAAATATCTGTTACGGAAACACTTTCCTCCCTCAAATATATAATTCGATGTTTTGTGGCGTCACTAATGCGATATGTAGCCATATTTAAGCATGAAATACTATTATTGCTTCAATAGGTATTATTTCTAGCTTGCTTTAGTATTACACTTGACATTGATATGACTGATAGATAATTAATAAAATGACATGCAATGATAGTTATTAGAATGACATGCAAACAACACTACATTGTCTAAAGAGGTTTTCATCTTTGTGAAACCGTTTATTTCTATAACATGCTAACCATATTTATGGCGATTTGACTGAACCTATCTATATGACATTTTAAACGTCTCGACCTTTTGAGCTACTATATTGCTGACAACAATAAGGAAACTTTGTTTGTATTATTGACTTTTTGGTTGCGTCTATTTATTTAAATACCTTGAGTGTCACTATTTGACGCTGACTGTACTAACATTATTTTTAAATAACAATATGTAAAATATTGCATCTATGGCGCAGTGGTATAAGTGGTCGCCTCGCTACTACCACTGCGCGCAATGTCGTGGGTTCGATTCCCACACGGAACAAACATTTGTGTGATCCCAATATGGTTGTCACTTATCAGGTGTTTTGTAACTTTATTCTTTGTGCATTACCATATTCCTATGTACTAACAAATGAACAAAATAGGAACATTGAAAAACTTAATTTACTTTTTTACAACAGTACATGTTACAACAATTATAGTTTATTCTTTGACACTAATAAGTTTATTAGTAAATTATTATTAAGTAAAGATACAATGTATCTATCTTTTTATTATAAAAAGCAACTTGCTAAATTATTAGCATTTAATATATCATCAGACTCAGGTACCAGTAAGGTAGTGAAGGTTTTACATAGATATAATAAACAAACTCTTTTTTATATCTTACTCTTTTTTATATTTCTATGAGGTTTTAGGACATAGTAGTATTACTACTACAAATTCTCATATTGACACTTCTAGTAGTTTAAACTGTTAGATGAGACAAAGGATAGGCAGACACACAGTATTAGACTAAGGGTGCGTTCCGCTTGGCGTTCACGACGCTCAAGACGCTCCATTAGCCGTTCCACATGACGACTACGATCGTTATGTGCGCGGCGAAAACGTCACTCATGACGTCATTACTCACGCCCACGCAACGCTCACGACGACCCACTTCCTATCATGGGTCGTCGTGAGCGTTGCGAAATTTGGCGCTATTTTCAATATAAAGTTGGTAACAAAGATGGCGACAATGAAAATTATTTTATCTGGTTAGACTTAGGTACAAGTTGTAACCTTTTAAAACTCTTTAAGCATTGGACTTTTTTTTTCTAATTCACTCAATTTACATCAACGCTCAAAACACTCCATTATCCGTTCCCCTTGAGTTTACAATTGTAACGCTCGGAAGCAAGTGGAACGGGAAAAACCGTGGTCGTGAGCGTGAGCGTCGTGAGCGCTAAGTGGAACGCACCCAGAATTAGATTTATTTTTAAACAACATAACATTCAAATATGTTGCATAACGGAACATTGGTTAAAACCTAATCAATTAATATTTAATAACGAATATTATTCAATTGTAAATGCGTTTGTAAGAAAGAATTTTATACATGGTGGCTCTCTGGTATATGTATGTAACAATCTAAAATGTAAAGAACGTAAAGATATAGTAAATCTTTCTATCGAGCGCACTGTAGAATTATCCTGTGTGGAATTAGAGCAACATGTCATAGTTTGTGTGCACCGATCATCGCAGAGTTACTTTAGTGTATTTGAAACCGTAATAAAGGATATTTTAAAACGCTTGAGTTTTAGTAATAGGCATATAGCAGTGTGTGGTGATTTTAATTTTAATTTACTTGAGCAGTCAGCTCTCTTTTTGAGACTTATTAGTTTATTTGGATAATTTAACTTAAAGCATTTATTTTTTGAACCCACTAGGATCACTTCACATTCTGCTACCTGCTTAGATAATGTATTTTGCGACTGCCAATTTCTTAATAGGGCCATATTGAGTGAACTGACATCTGACCACTGTGGGCAAAAGGTAGTATTTCCTGTGAGAACAATCCATAAAGAGAATAAGGTCATGTGTAGACCGATGACATCTAATCGCTTAAAGGTATTTAATGATAACATAAGTGCCAAGCAAAGTTGTCAATATGGACCTTTCTCTGAATAATCCAGACGAACTATATGAGTCTTTACTTAACATAATTACTTTAGAATATGATAATATTTTTAAATGTTAGACCTTTAGTCAGAATAATAAGATTAAGTTTTGTGATTGGGCAACATCTGGGATATATAGAAGTAGAGCAAAACTATACGAATTATATGGTATGAAACAATACAATTTCGATTCAAATTTTATTCAATATGTTAAAAGTTATTCAAAATTATTTAAAAAGACTTGTGCCACTGCCAAGTCCCTTTACCTAAAAACTAAAATTGAAAATTCTAATAATAAAATTAAAACTACATGGAACATTATTAACAATGAAACAGGTCGCAGCAAGGTGCGTGATAATAAATTTGAACTGAATGTAAATAATAGCGTAATTTCAAATAATTTGTAAGTAGCCGATACATTCAATAACTATGTACTTATTGAAATTAAACTACTATATACGGATTTTATCGCGTTGTTTATTTAACACTCTATTACATAATTTAGAAACTGTTACACTACTATACTATACTATTAAACTTTACTAATTTTAAGCTAATTAAATTATTAAAACTATCAAATCTATTTGTTTTTGAGTTTACACTTTCCCCGATATTTCGGTTGCTTTTCAGCAGCCATGGTCACGGGGTCTCCACGTGAACCGTAAACAACGCGATAAAATCCGTATATAGTAGTTTAATTTCAATGAATAACATTCGCATAAACAGAAGACAATATTAACTATGTACTTCACAAAAATACCTTTAAATACAACTAGTACCCTTAGGTCTTGCCCAGCTCGAGCAGAATACTTGGTTAGGGGCAGCGTGGAAGAGTGCAAAACACAATTTAGTTTTGAATGTGTACATCCGTATGATATAAAAAAAGTATTTAAGTCGCTCAATTCAAAAAAATCAGCCGACTTCTGGGGTATTTCTGTAAAATTAGTTGCAAGTATTATTGTTAATATAGCGCCACACCTTGCCGCAATATTCAACGAATGCTCTCTCTTTACATTTGGCAATGTATCAAGTTTACATTGCCAAATGTAAAGAGTCCTAACATAAATATAAATTAAAATAATGAAATTATTGCTTTCGTATAATCAACAGTTTTTCTAGGTTTGACTTTAGATCATAAAGTTCAGTGGGGCGCTCATATATCGTGTCTTGCAGGGAAACTTAGCTCAGCCGCATATGCAGTTCGGAAAGTAAGAAAGCTTACTGATGTAGATACCGCGAGATACTTCAGTTACTTTCACAGTGTCATGTCCTATGGTATATTATTGTGGGGCAAGGCAGCTGATATCGAGACAATTTTTATTCTTCAAAAGCGTGCAGTACGTAGCATTTATGATTTAGGACCACGAGTTTCCCTGAAAGATCGATTTAAAGAAATATGCATACTTACTGTTGCGTCGCAATATATATTTGCTAACATTATGTTTATTAAACATAATATTCACTTATATAATAAGAATAGTGATATTCATAACGTAAACACTAGAAATAAGCTGTTAGTAGGCCCATATCATCGTTTACATAAAGTTCACAATACATTTGCGGGACTCGGTATACGCTTTTCTAATAAACTACCTATTAATATAATAAATTTACCATTACTTAAATTTAAAAGCGTCGTTAAATACAACTTATTCGGAAGGGTTATTATTCAGTCAACGACTACTTAAATGACAAAAACTCATGGAACTAGTTGCTTGTTGCATACAGGATTTAAAGATCTGTATTACTTTTAAGTCAATTTAGTAATGTAGAGGTACCTCGTGATTATTTGTGATGTTAACAAGTAACTTGTTTCTTAATTTGATTATTATTGAAGAATATAAATGCACAACCGCATTTAGTCACGGACTGCATTTGCATTGTCACAAAGTGTAAGTGTATGCGCCATCATTCCATCTTACTGCCTATTTTAGATTTATATTAAAACATATACCTTAGCCCAAATTAATTAATCTCTATAATATTATTAAGTTATTATTGTTTTTATCTTTAGTTTTTTTATAGTCTGTAGTATATGGCATAATGGCTGCAACACCTTGTTAATCTGAGTTGTAAAATACTGAAATTATATTTACCTAATTGGCGATTTAAAAGAGAGTTTCTTGGTGTGGAGGTTTCTTCTCATAGGCTCAACCCTTTGCCTGAACCTAGCAACTAACCTAAATGTAGCTTCAGTAACTTAGTAAACTCACTAACCCATATATTTTGACGTTCATAAGTGTTACATTGTGACCTAAATGAATAAATGATTTTTGACTTTGACTTTGGTGTCTCGGTGTTCGGTATCTTTTTTTTTGAATGTTTGCAACGGCCTGCGCGATAAAGGAGTTACTCCTAATGTGAGAGGTACCTACATTTTTAGAAAGTAATTGTATGTTTCAATAAGTACTGAATTTTTATTTAACGGGTTTAAACGGCCACAAGAACTTAAGTTTGTAAGCGCCGAAGGTAAGAATGTGTATGAGCGGCAAGTTCGTCAAATAGATCGTGTGGAAGTGAGTGAGTATGTTGTAGCTCTCTTCTGGTCCGAATAGCTGTTGTCCATCTGGTGAATCCTGAAAAATACTTTAGATATTATACCGTCTATTCGTAGTCTTATGCCTAAATCCGCAAAACTGTCAGCATAGGTGTATCACCCACCCGAATTTGGCCACGATGGTTTTAGATCTCGTGTAATAGGAGATGAGCTTCTGCCTTTTACTGGGCACAGTTCTAGGTTCTGTGGTACCTACTACTAAAAATAGCTTAGCAGACAAACCCAATAAATAGAGTTTGCCTGATCGCAAAATCGATTCCGAGATCTCAGGCACAGCGGTGGCATTCGATTTTATATTATCTAATGAAACATCTGTTCACCTCAATCGTATGGCGTATCATAATCTCCTTAAAATAATTCCACACAGTGACAGGTGATTGCCAGTAATGGTACTTGAAATAGCAGTGGGTGTCCAGATAGATGGTGAGGAGTGCCGCCAGTTTGAAAGCGTTGAAGTCGCGCTGCGCCGCGTATTCTATCGTCTCCGTTAAGAGGCTGATGAGAAATTTCTTTTCCGATAAATCGTGGTTACGTATTATTTTTTTTTCGAGTAAGATATCACCTGCGGAAAGATAAAAAATGCAAGACGACATTGTTGAACAGCAGATGTATCTGATATCTCTTCCAAGGCTACACAGCGTTGTCAGTCAGTCAGTAGGCCACCGGCCGTCCGGCAGTGATGAAGACATTCATTAAACGGTCTGATTACCAAACTATTTGCTATATAGCTTGATATACGAACATCGTTTTAATTTCGATTTCTGTAAGGAAGAAAACCTATAAGTTTTAGTTGGTTTATAAAACTACACCAGAGATTCATATACATATTTCATTCAACTGTAGCTTACGGTTGCCAAATTTTTTATAATTTTAGTAAAATCGTAGAAATAGGCAAGACATTTACTTTTTATTAGGAGAGCAAATCGCCGTAAGAGTAGTAGCACTATTACGGTGTATGGCACGGTGCCTATGTGATCCAGTAAATCACGTATTATCTACATCGTCCTGCCCAACGTTCATTTCCTTTTTTCTTACATCGAAGAAAGGAGAGTGAGCCAACGATTACAGCCTCATCATAGACACGGTAACTGGGTACTATCAAGCAAATTTAATGTTTGCTTTTTTTTTATGATATGACGTAGGCAAATGAGCAGACGGATCGCCTGATGGTAAGCGATTACCGCCGCCCATGGACACCCGCAACACCAGAGGAGTTACAAATGCGTTGCCCGCCTTTTAAAAAGGAGTACGCTCTTTTCTCACCATCAGTTCTTCTTTCTAAATAAATAACTACGTATATACCTACAGCATAAGTACTTATAAACAACCTAAGACATTTTTTAATCCATTTGCTCTATCACCATCAGCTGCTGCCACCATCGCAATGACATCCTTCTCATTCAAAATAGTTCCAATGAGTAATTTGGGTTTCGGTTCCTTTGCCGGTTTCAGAAAAGGTGGTGCATCATTTTCTTTCAAAGAATGGAAATATGATGGTGCAGATACAAGCTTTTGTATAGCCTCAACTGAAGGTTCAACTGGAATTATGGGATCTGACGCGGCCTTTGTTTTGATTGATTTAACACTCGTTCCTGATGACGCGACACTTGTTTTTGAATCTAATATAGTTTCCATTATTGTAATATCGATCAGTTAATTATATGTGATTGTAATTATATCGTACAACTATTGTCGTTGCGATGTAATGACGTTGACAAGTTTACGTCCAACGACTAATTTAGATCAAAGTAAATTATAAAGATTTACTAGAGACAAACATTTATGAGTAGGCCTTTTTGATAAATCTGTTATACAAGCCCAAAAATCAAATTGTATCGTAGCGTACGGCTACCAGATGTCTTTAAATACCAATTAAAAATATTTCTAAATGCACGCAATATTTCAAACTGCCAGAAACTTTTCAAAGGTATTAAAATAAAATGCATACATATTATAATTATTAAAAGTAATTTTATTTTCTTAATATCTACAATTGAGAAATACACATTCCACAAGATGAATTTATAATTTAGAGCGATTTTCAATCAGATATGTGAGCCCTTACTGAAGATTGCATCGATGTTTCAAAAGAGATTTTGTATATGTCTATCAATTCCTCAGGTCATTTATTTGACGAAAAATCAGCCCACAGGAGATACGTGTTAGACAGGTAATATGTCGTTCTAAAATACTTTAAGACCACGAGAAAAGCGTTTCGTTTACAATATATTGTGACAAAACACGAATGATAGCAGAATACTGTGTAAAGTACACACTTTGGTAATTTCAGCATAACATAACAAAATATTGTGATATATCAATAAACTTTCTTTCAAAACCTGTGTTTTCTACATTTGTGATACATGTTCATATTTTATTTATTCGGACCTAATGTTGGTAAAATTGTATATTTATACAAAATCGCGATTAGATTTCATATTAATTTGAGTAAACATACAAATAGATTCATTATGAGCGTTCCCGTCTATTACGAACTTTAATTGATTCTTCTCGAATACTCTGTTTACCCTCTATATCAAATTTATCCCAGTAGCGATCTGGACCTACAGTGTCATCATCAGATTCAGATGACGACTCAGAACTGTCCGAGCTGGAGACAACAACTTCTTTATGCTTACGTTTTCTTTTCGAATAATCACCATCATCACTATTGTATTTATTTTTCCTTTTAGAATAGTCATCATCATCATCACTATCATCGTCTTTGTTTTTATTCTTATCTTTTTTACTCTTCTTATCTTTTTTGTTTTTCTTATTATGTTCTTTAGCGCTCTTCTTGGACTTGTGTTCTTCAGCATCATCTTTATAGTTATTTTGTTCACGGTCATGTCTATCGTCACCATTTTGATGTCTATCTTTGCGCTCAACATTATCTTTTATTTTAGACCTACTATCATTATCATCGTCTTTCCCTTTCCTCCGTTTGCTATCTCGCTCGCTTATTTCTTCCGTAGTTTTCTTTTTAGTTTTGGTATCTTCTATGTCTTCTTCTCTTCGTGTTCTGTCATTGCCTCTACGCTCTTTTTCACCTTTTTGTACTCTGTCATACTCCCTATTATCTACTTTCTGATATCTATCACCTTCTTGACGCAGCCTTTCTTCACCTTTCCGACCTCTGTCCTCCATGGCCTCTATATCGTTACCTCTGCGCGCTCTATCGTCATCTCTATATATCCTGTCTTCATTTATACGGTTTCTATCATCATCTCTTCGTGATCTTTCGTCATCTCTTCGCTGTCTTCCATCATCACGGCGTTGCCTTATGTCATCTCTTCGCGACCTTTCATCATCACGACGTTCTCTTTCATCGTCTCTTCGCGACCTTTCGTCGTCACAACGTTCTTTTTCATCATCTCTTCGTGGTCTTTCCTCATCTCTTTTCGGTCTTTCCTCATCTCTACGTTGTCTCACTTCTTCTCTACGTGGTCTTTCCTCATCTCTTCGTGACCGATCTTCAGCTGTTCGTTCCCTGTCATCTCTATATTCCCTATCATCTCCTTTTCGTGCCCGATCATCTCTACTTCTGTCTTCATCCCTCTGCGATCTGTCGTCTCCTCGACGAGTTTTATCATCAGTTCTGCGACTCCGATCATCATTTTTACGCAACCTACTGTCTCTTAATTCATTATCATCGCCTCTGCGTGCCCTGTCGTCGTCAACATACCTTCTGTCGTCATCTCTACTTGGCCGGTCATCATCTCTTCGATTTCTGTCATCTTCTCTGCGTGGTCTGTCGTCAATTTTACGTGACCTGTCTTCATTTCTAAAGTTTCTTTCATCTTCGCGTGGATCTTTTCGCACCCTATCGTTATTTCGAATTCTATCATCATCCCTATTTCTGTCATCATTTCTTCGAAACCTGTTTCCACCATCATCCCTATCATTATTTCTTCGACTCCAATCAGTATCTTTACGTCCCATAACTTCTCTTTCGTCCCCTATGTCGTCATCACGTCTTCTACCTTCATCTCTCTGTGACCTATCATCTCTGCGTTCTCTATAATCATCCCTATTTCTATTACGCCTGAAATCATCATCGGGTTCGTCATTTCTTCTCCCTCTCCTGTCATCACCATTCTTCTGGTTGTTTCTTCTGTTAGCAAAATCTTCTCTATCCTGCCTGTCAGACCTGGACTCCAGTCGTTTGGCGTCTTTTCCGTAGGTGTCGTAGAAGCCATCGTGGCCCCACCTTTCATTTTTATCGTTGGCTACTTGCTCTGCAAGAGTTTCTGAAGGCTTTTCTTTGCTTTTATCCTTTTTGGATTTGCTCTTTTTCTTTTTCGATTTTTCACGTTCATCATCTGTAGAATAACATATGTTTTATTATATTCAGTCATATGTACGAATATTACTGTAATGTTACAGTAATATTGAAATCATAACATGCCAATTATCATATTATGAAATGCAAGACATCTGAGAAATTGCTGTCATGTTAGTTGTTTATTCTAACCTTATAGGTATTAATAGTATGGGCAGATATTTTCTATATTCAATGAAGAAATGCATTATCTTATAAAGGGCTATGAAAGTATATTAATCTATTCCAGTAGTTCTCAAAGTGGTCCAGGTGGACCCCGAGGGGTCCACTGGAGACTTGACGGGGGTCAACGTAGGCGTGACAAAAAAATGGGGGTTTACAATTCATCAGCGGGGGTCCACGAAAATTATTTTGAGGAATAACACTAAAAAAATACCGTATACCACGCCTACCGTGGTTGGTTAAGCACCGAGAATTTCTAAAAAAGAAAGTTCAGCTCGCCTACCGTTGTAGGTTCAACCCCGAGAATTAAAAAATAAAAAAGATCAGCCCGTAGAGATTTAATCAATTTCTTTTTATTTTAGTCATGGATTATGGTAGAATAGATGCATGGGGTCCACCGGAAACATCTAATTTTTAAAGTGATCTATGAGAAAAAAGTCTGGTTACCTCTGATCTATACTTTACAAACATAATTTTTACTTACCGCTGGAACTAGAGTCACTGGAAGATGAAGAATCTGAGCTGCTACTGCTGGAGTCGGAGCTGGAGTCTGAACTGGACTCACTGTCCAACTTGATCTCCGTGACTGGAGGCGGCACATTCTGAGGAACAGAACATTATCAATACTATAATAGTACATAGTGATGTAAGTTATAGAGTATATAAAAAGGAAGTGAAATTGGATTATCATAAGATATTATATATATATATTTTTTTTAATTGGCATTAAGTATACAGCCATACATCTGTTGGTGAGCAATTACTGTTTACCTACTAATTAACTGTTTCGCATTTGACTTTGCCAAGTTTGTTAGCACCCTTATTATTTAAATAAAACTATTACTATTGTCGATACCATACGATACCTAGGCGTTGTTTTAGACAAAACCTCAATTTTATGGCACATATTAATTCCCTAGTACGGAAAATATACTTCCACAATCCTCAGCACCAACTGTCTATTTGTGTTAAGCCAATCATTGATTACATATTGTATTGGTTGCTGGGGAAATACAGTGAAAACAATAATGCTAGACATAGAAAGAGCGCAAAGTTCTGACCTTAAAACAATGTTTAAGAAACTCTTTTGGCACCCCACTACACAACTATACAGAGGTACTTAATGTGCGGCATCTATTTGTGTTACATAAATTTCTTGAGATGCTTATAAAGGTTATTAACTCTAAGGATTATCCTGTTTTCTCAAGCGCCGTGTTACAACAAACACGTAAAACAATTTACGTTTTCGCCCTTATAAGGAATATTACGTTTATAATAAAGTGGCTAGTTCATGTTACGTAAAGTTGTGTTCACTAAAAGAGGCAAAACTTAAGGTAACAGAGTGGCTTGCTTCTTTAACATAGTATGGAATTTTTTTTTTCGAGTCTAAAACTAAGTTAGCCGATATTTATTTAGGTCCATATATTGTAATCAAAGACTTGTCACCTAATGTGGAAATATTAAAAGATGGTAAAATAGACGTACTGCATAAGAACCGTACCAAAATGTATATTCCTAATAATTAATAATAACGCTTATCTGTAATATAATGAATGAATAATGTTTACACTAAATCTCATGTATCTTCTATAACTTTAATGAAATTCTTGTGTATGTTATAAATCGTAATCTTGTTTATAATTATATGTAATAATTAATTAAGATAAAATAAAATAATGTTGTAACCTTATTTTATTTTCCCTTACCGAGGGAGATGTAGTGGTGGAAGTACCTATGTACCTATGTATACCTATATAGTCGTGTCTTATAAAATAAATGATTAGTGTTGTATCAGCATTCACGAGTTTCATTCAACTCTTATTCCAACATCATACTGTGCTGCTGAACGTGCCCGCTTGCTGGCTGTGGGGGAGTGGGAGTCGGGCCTTTGGCTTCAGGCACTCCCGTCGTCCAACATAGGTACCATGTTGGACGATACGACTTGCCGCATTGCTTCTTGTTTGCGTTTATGTACTCCTTGTGTTTTACCGCATCGGTGTTTTTGTGGAGAAGCCGTTGACAGTCTTGGTCTCCATGGCCTCTCATGCAGCAGGAGTGCTGGTCGTATATCACGACACGCTGAATAACATACTCCGTCGGGCTCTTGTCACCGCTGGCGTTCCGGCTCAGCTTGAACCTCACGGCTTGGTGCGCGACGATGGCAAAATCCAGATGGTATGTCGTTACTGACATGGAAAATGGGTAGGCTTTTGGTGGGGGACGTGGGACGCAACTTGTGTCGACACCCTTGCGCACATCACATCTTTCTAGCACAGCGGGTTGTGCTGGTGCTGCTGCTATATCAGCGGAGACGCTCAAACGGCGTAAATATCAAAACCTTATTAGTGAATACAAATTTGAGCCTTTTCGTGTCGAAACGCTGGGGCCTTGGAGTCAAAGTGCTAGGTCTGTTTATAGAGACCTAGCTAAGCGGCTGATCGACGCTTCGAGTGACTAGAGGGCTGGTATTTTCTTTGCACAAAGCATAAGTATTGCCATTCAACGTGGCAATGCTGCCAGTCTTCTGGGCACGTTGCCAATTGACGACGATGCGGAGGAATATTATGATTTCTTTTTTATTTGGAAGTTTCATTTTTCTCTTTAGTTTATATTTCTTGTAAATATTATGTTAATTATTTGATTATGTCATTACTAAATCGTGATTCAAAGTAAAATTAAACTAAATAAACTATTAACTATTACAAGTATATGTATGCTATAGACAGTTACAGTCAAACAAACTTGAGTTTTATTCATATGGTGTGTAGAGTTATAGGCTTATCATCAAGTGGAACAATTATAAGTAGTTTCTTATTATATAATATTACTGACACCAGCATATAAAATATAAAAAAATATTAACAACACAATTTACATAATAAGAGGAACACACTATGTTTTCTTTACACTAACAGTTATTAATGAAGGATTATAATGTACTAACCTTAGGCATCTGCTTCAGGTGCTCTCTCAACTCATCAGTCAGACCACCAAGACCAATGGAAGTGAAGAAGTTAATGGAGAACCTCGTATTCTTGGGATTGTCGCGAGGGAACAGTCCAGAGAAAGCATCTTGTAGGGTCCTGAAAGAGAAGAAAAGACTCTAATTATGAGAAGCTTAATATCTGTATTAAATTTGGAATGATGCTTGATTCTATTCCTTCAAGAAGGGATATAATAGATATTTACCTATGAAATTACTGTTCTGCCGTACTGGCCATTTCTAATCAATTTTTTTTTGGCTGATGTTTCTATTTTCAAATTGATTTTATTTTAAAACATGGAATTCTTTTCCTAAAATCGTCATTTGGTTAATAGTTAGTGTTTTGTTTTTATCGCATTCGAACATTGTTCGTCATTATGGATACGTTAAAAATTGGAGTAATTATGGAGTATGAGTACCGTCGTGGCAGCAAAGCGGCACAAGCGCCACGCAACATCACGGACGCTTACGGAGCGAACACTACAAACGAATGCACCACCTGTTATTGGTTTGCCCGCTTCCGTTCTGGAAATTTTGACCTGATAAATGAACCCCGTGGTCGTCCGAAAACTTTGGTCGACAATGACGAATTAAAGGCGATTGTGGAACCTGATGATACTCAATCTACGGCTAAATTAGCAGCAGCTTTCGACGTTAGCATCAAAACGATATTGGTCCATTTGCGTCAAATTGGCAAGGTAAAAAAGCTTGACAAATGGGTACCCCACGAACTCAATGATCGCCAGCGAGAAGTACGCGTCAAGACGTGCCTTGCACTGCTCAACAGGCATACAAATGAAGGAATTTTGAACCGCATTGTTACTTGTGACGAGAAATGGATCCTGTTCAACAATCGTAAGCGCTCAGCAAGTTGGTTGGACCCTGGTTCAGCACCCAAACAATGCCCTAAACGAAAACTTACCCCTTGAAAAGTGATGGTCACTGTTTGGTGGTCTAACGCCGGTGTAATTCATCACATCTTCTTACCAAACGGGACGAGCATTACTGCAGATGTGTACTGTGAACAACTGAACACAATGATGGAGAAGCTCGCACGTCTCGAACCAGCTTTGGTCAATCGTTCGGCGCCACTGCTCCTGCACGACAACGCGCGACCTCATACTGCACAGCAGACGGTCTCCAAGCTACAAGAGCTGGGGTTGGAAGTTCTCCGTCATCCGCCGTACTCACCAAACCTTGCGCCTACAGACTTCTACTTTTTCCAGAATTTGGATAACTTCTTGGCAGGAAAGAAATTCAATACCCAAGAGGCAGTACAAAATGCCTTTGAAGAATTTGTTGCCTCCCGTCCAGCTGATTTCTTCAAGAAAGGCATCAATAAGCTACCATTGCCTTGGCAAAGATGCATTGATTGCATGGGTGATTACTTTGATCAATAGAAGTTAAAAATATAAAAAAAAAATGCTTAATTTATTTCATGAAAAATGGCAATTTCATAGGTAAAGACCTAATATTATATGATTGAATATGCCTATGCAATGAAATTAATAACAATATTAGCCAGAGACATGTCTACTAAAACTAAACATATTACCTAATTAAAAAACCATATTTAGGCTGTATTTATAATGACCTTTTAAAGAAACTATAAATTACTTTGAGCAATAGTTAACTCACGGGTCTTTCAGACGATCATTCAGTTTCTTCAGCCCCATGTACTCTGCAAGCTCTTGGAACAATATCTTGATGTATATACGACTTGAACTAGTGGTATCCTCTTCATTCAACTTAACACAGTCCAATACCTCCCAACTTATAGAATCAGTAAACAGCAAATGAGCAAAGAACTTGCTAACATTTCTTAACCTATTAGTGTCCAACCGATGTGCTGTGGCATACGAATCTTTGAATATCTCCTCAAAAGGACCTATGTAAATTCGGTTTATGTTGCAAAATCTTTGCGCAAGGAGGCCATAGAATTTCTCATATGTTCTCTGCTCAGCACAACAATCTAGAAACATGTGACACAACTCCACTTCTTGGCCCGGCTTTAGCTGCATCTTCATCAGTTTATGTGCACATTCTTCAAAGTCCAAACTCGAGTTAATAGTTAAGTATATAGTTCTACGTAATGCAACAAGGTTTGTCTCTGTGTTGTCAATAATTGTCACTTCCTTTTGTTCCTGTTCCTCATCATCATCTTCCTCCTCGCTTCCACTTTCTCCAGAGCTGTCATCTTCACCAGACTCAGCATCGGAGCCTAAGATTTCTTTACTCAGTGTTTTGTATTTTTGTTCATTTTCCTCATATTTGTCATCAAATTTGAATACGTCTGAAAAAAGAAAAGGGTAAGAATTAGAACTGTTGATTCAATATGGGGCAAAGTATGGTTTTCATTTACATACACAGAATCTATTATTCCACTGTTCTGATTATGAATGTGTATGTTTATACTATAAGTGTCTTCATCAGGGGATGTCCCCATTTAAGAATAATCCTATTCATTTATATGTTTCTAACCATTGGGGTCAAAACAGACTGTAACTCACCTATTGGCATATGAACAACATCCAAACACAAAAACTTTATTGTTTTAAACACATTGAAAATTAAAATCATAACCTCTTTTTTCATTATGGACATGTTTAATTTTAATAATGATTTTCACCATGACAAATTTAATTTAAACAGCATTTATATGAATTACATTATATTAGTCTCATTTAGTATCTCCCACAGCCCCATCAATTAAACATCAAAATTATTTAAAATAATGTTTATAGAAATAAGTTAGGTATAGTTACATAAGTCACAAAATGCAATACTCACTCAGGATATCCTGTGGGTCTGTAGCCTCATCCAGCATCATGAGATGGGTGAACTGGTCCTCTTCAGGCACCAGCTCCAAATCCTCAATCAATGCTGGATGGTCTTTGAACCCATCCTTCCACACTTGGAACATTACTTCAATCATGTACTGCACTCTTTTATCCAGCTGGCCCTCATGTAAAATGTTCCTTAACATTTCAAATATTGCATTTACTCCTTTAGATGATACCTCTGTGAGTTTCTGACCACATTCCTTTAGAAATGCTATAGCTACTTCAACTGAATCATCTGTTGGAGTCTCAACTAGCAATGTAAGTAATTCTAATGCTAGAATCTCATGTGCAACTCTTTGGTTCACAAGATGAGCAATAAAAGAGGCTGATGATATACATATAGATTTGTCATTGCGCTTAAAACCTCTTTTGAACTGGATAACTAGCCTCTTTAAAAGGAGTTCACCAATATTTGGAAAACGAGAGTTCACTGCGGCTACTAGAGCAGCATAAACATTTGTGAATGTGGGTGAAGCAGCTTGTGCTTGTATAACTGATCGGCATAACAGACCTCTACCTCGAACTATGTTCTCCTTGAGAAGTTCCTTAATGATGATACCTATATTACCAACGTTAATCTTATTGATGTGGCCATGGATAGACTTCTTCAATGCTTCCCAGGCCAGTCTCTGATATGCTACTGAAGTTTTGTCTGTAATTTGAGCCTGCATCATCCTGAGACGCGCAGGTGGTATATAAGCACCACCAGTCCTCGTATTCAACATGTCTGTTTCTTTAGTACGTCGCACTGGCGCCTCCTTTTTGACATCAGACTCACATTCGGGCTTCGCTTGTTTTTCCTGTTTTACTGGACCATTGGGCGAACGTGACCTGGAATATCTACGTTTACGTCTAGAATCCCTCTCACGTTTCTCTGCAGGCGATCTAGATCTTGTTCGTGCCCTTTTAGACTTATTTTCTCTGCGTCTTTCTTCATCATCACTGCTTTTATCTTTTCTACGTTTCCCTTCCTTACTAGTGTCCATTTTGCACTTGAACTCAATTATAAACCAAACGCAATTAAATGTAACGTACAATGTTTATAATGTGCAGAAAAATAACACCAACTATTGTTAAAATTGTGAATTATCTACACGGATTGAAATAAAACACGATGGCGCGGCAGCCATTATTATTATGACAATTTCTTTCAAATTATGATTTTAAAATGACATTGACAGATTTTACAATTGTGTCTGAGGCTTTTCAGTTTAGTGCTGCCAGCTTAAATATTAACTAGACATTAATTAAAAATAGCAACATCTAAAAGGCGGACGGCCTGGCACATGTGACTACTACATTTTTTTAAGTAGGTATGCAGTGCATAATGCATATGATGCATAAAATGAAAGTATTGATTTAGTATATTTTCACACAGTTAATAAATAAAGGCATAGGCAGCATTTTATATGCAGTTTTTATATATTAAATATTGATTTGACTTGAATTTAACCCACAAACCACAATGTCACCTGCCTAAAAAGTACCTAGTTATTACCCGTACGGTACGGGTAATAGCTAGGTACTTTTAAAGCAGTTTTTGACCCGTACCTAACTTGAAGAGATTTGGACTGTCAACAACATAGATTACAATACTATAGTCAACAAACTCAGGTATCATTCGCGGAACATGATAAGTATGAAATAAAAGCGCTTCCTGCGTTACGAATAAATAATTATATACCGCCAGTCTTATAATTATTATGAACAATCATTTTTCATATTACATGATAAAAGGTCTACAGGTACCTACAACTTTTCTGTTGTATAGTGCTTTAATTATGACAGCCTTCACGAAGCAGCACCATCATCGCCTGCGTTTCCTTCATACAGCATATCTTTAGATCAAGTAGAAATTAACACTATCACTGACCCCATACAAAAGTTTAGGACATCCTAAACTTAGGATATACCAGATCTGTGCTCTAAAGTATTGCAGTACTATAGAAATATATATATTTGGAACAAAACAAAATACTTAACTACTGTTTTTCGTGGTTTTTCCTGTGGGTCACATAAGGTGAGTCACGGACTTGTGAATAAAATCACTTATAATAATATTGTCCACTTCCATCGTAAATTCTATGATAATTTACAACGAATTCCATCCTCATAAGCAAGATAAGGGTACAGTCTTAACGGCGTATGAGCAAATCATCAAGTCACTGTGTGGTGTATCAGAAACTGCTCCTGTAACGATAGCACAGCAGCAATTATTGCAGCGTCCTATGAGATCTAATCCAGAAACACCTACCCAGCCTGGACCTTCCAGACCTTCACTTTTCTCGCAACACTTTTTGATAGATATGCCAAAATTTTCAGGCAAATACCTGCTAGAAAAAGGTGCGTAAGTTGTTACAAAAGGTTACTTGACGAAAGCAATCCAACCTCCACTGCTCGAACTAGAGCCACAAAAATATATCAACAGTACAAGACGTGTAAAAATACTTTAGGCTCACTCTGCGTAAATAGAAACACCAATGATTAAATTATGTTCGGGTACTTTGAAATAACTACACTGGAACATTGAGACAACTACCAACTTAGTCTCCCCGTGACCATGGCTGCTGAAAAGCAACCGAAACGTCGGAGAAAGTGTAAACCTAAATAAAAATAGATTTAATAATTTTACTAGCTTATAAATTTGTAAAATTCAGTAGGTAGTAGTAGTAGTGTAACAGTTTCAAAATTATGTAATACAGTGAATCTAATCTACATAAACAACGCGATAAAATCCTTATATAGTACTTTAATTTCAATGAATAACATTCGCGTAAACAGAAGACAATATTGTGTGGAAAAGGTTTTCGCTACAAATGTTTTGAAGATTACCATAATTAATTAAAATTTAATTTTTTTGATATTATATTAACATTTTGGTAAATTAATAAAAACATTCTTACAATTCTTATGTATTATTTACAAGTCAATAAAAAGGTCAAAAAAAGTAAAGTTAGGTTTTTTTTCGTAATACCTACTTATTTACCTATTTGTCTTCTGTTGATAAGTTCTAAAATAATGCAATAACTAACTCACAAAACCAAGCCTAAAAACAATGTTTAAGGTTGTATGCACTCCGTGACCCAAATGGCGACACACGACTTGTCATTAAGTTTGTTCGTGACCCAACATATGGAGCACTGGACAGGTAACGTGTTAAATCACGACTGGCTACTCTCGGCGATATTAAGAATATCATAATTATTTCGTCTAGCATATTGAAGGTTTTTGGGATCTGTTCACCTAGAGTATCTTATGTGGAAAAGACAGGTACTCTAGCTGAACCGATTTGAAACCGTCAGCACAGCAGCTGAGTAAGTAGCTGCTTTGTGATTGACTAACTGGAGTCTTCTCACATTTAATTCTACTGACTGAGTATTAGTGGCATTCACTACAGTGCTTTTATTTCTTTACAAATATTTTCGACGATGTAATTGCGGAACCAGAATTCATTGATGTTTAATAGAATAGGCCTGTATCTACCTTTTCAATATTACAAATTCATAATGAACGTATGTACTAGTTCATCACGTTAGGGAATAATTATTGTGATATAGAGTTGATAAATAGTAGCACCAATCTTGATAGTCATAGAAGATATACATATTATATATATTAAGATTAAACCAGCTTATGTACTTAAAATCTGTTATTTATTCATTTTGGCTTATTTCTATTTAGTAATGACTGCATGCCTAGCGTACCTAATGGTTTTATTTTATTAAACACTAGCGCCAGCGCGATATATTATAGGTTCGACTCCACAAGGTCAAATAAATTATGTAACAGAAATAGTTGCTTCGAATTTGATTTAGTATTTTTTGCCCCTGTGCTACAGTGAATTCAAGCGTGACAGTCAGACTCAAAATATTTTAGCTTATTTTTTAAAGTCTATGTGTACATAGACTTAAAAAAATGCATGCATAGACCTCAATCCAAAACATTTCAGACTGTGTAATATAGTCTCAAAAAATAAATTCTGGTCTTGATACTTTTAAGCACATATGTACTTCGATAATAACGCTACCATTAATGTATTTCTTAATAATATTATATAACTAGGTATATTTCATATTTTCTATATGCCAGCATCATATTATTGGTTGTGATCATATTTTCTACTGTTGTTACTCTATTTCAAATAAGTACCTTGATATCGTAAAATGTCTATATGAGTTTATGAATAAAGGTAGCAATACGTCGACAAGAAACTTGAGTATGTATTTTTATATATGTACGTAGGTACTAGACCCAAAATAACGTCTTTATAAAGGTACTATTTCCATGATGATGAATTGATGATATATATAAAGGGTGTAAATGACAATGAAACCAGTTATTTATTAGTATTTATGACTTTATTTAATACGACAATGAAACTACAAAAGTTGCCTGCATTTCAAACAGCAATTTTCATATACCTCACAAACTGAAGCACATTAATAATATAATTAATCACATAAAACATAAAATTAACGATAATAACACCATAATGAGAGATAGGAGAGTGACTAACATTACGCAAATATTACGAAAACAATATATTTAATTATCCGAAAAGCTATATGTTGCATCGCTATACATGATTCGTCTCGATCGTGAGATTTCTAAAAGGCTACACAATACCCAAGGCAAATTGGTCAGAGGTTTTCACTTCTTCACCGAGAAACAAGCTAGTAACTTACAACTAGTTCCCTTACTCATATTAGCGTTAGTAACATAGAATACAAGCAGGCAAGCGACTCGCCCCGCCGCGCGCCCGCGCCAAGCAACGATACATCATCTCTTAATATTATATACAATTATTATCATATCTTTGACGTTAAAACAGACCGACGCTAAATGAATGGCAAAAATATACTATAACATACAGGAATACTCTCACTTAAGTGAGGCGAGCACTCGCGTGTCTCGCGTGTCCCGCGTGTCCCGCGTGTCCCGCCGCGCCCGCTAACCCAACGATACGATACATAATATCACTAGAGCAAAAACATCACAGAAGCGGTTTGTGTCCAACACACCATTACGTCCGCGGCCCGGCGCCCCCGCCATCTACAATTAAAAAAATATAAAACGCTATCAAAGGCAGTTTTATACGTTACATTATTGATATTATCCGAGAGCCAATTACCGAATATACTGAGGCACTTCCGCTGTTAACTAATCAACTATCGTTTTCTATCATATTGTATCCGAGTGAGATCATAAAAGGAAGTGACACGTAACGACTTAATTTAAACTTGTAGACTAGATGTGGTCGGCGAGCGACCAGCTCGCGAACAGACAACCCGCCACTCCACTCGACAGTCTCCGACAGACAAACAACTCAACACAACTCATTAGTCATTAACGTTAATAGCGTTACGGCGATCAATGATACGTGAGATAAACTTAAATTTAGATTATACCATCCTAAAAATACTGTTGCGTATGATAAACATTAAACATAATGATATAAGTCTATAACTAACGATGACGGTCAGTGATCCACCATCGACCTCCTCGCTACTCCCTCCTCCGCAGCTCGCTTACTCAACTCATTCTTACATTTGCCGTGGGTTCCGTACTACACATAATGAGCTAGCCTCTGCACCTAACACGTGAATTTATAAATTCAGATGTCTACCAAATTAAAATATAAATATAAAAATAAATAGGCAATGCGCGGCATTTAGGTACAGAACCCTGTGTGCGACCGTGCGACCAAGTTTTAGTATGCCATCATAACATGTCAAAGTGTTATAGAGAAGATATTTTCAATTGGAATACTAAAAGTTGGTTTTCAGTGGGATCACGTCTATGACATATTCAATTAATTTATTTGCAATAGGCCATAATTATTGTTATTTAAAAGTGTATAGCAATGTTGCCATAATATCGGTGAAAACAATAAACTTAATTACAATTTAGAATCAAAGATGTCGTAAGCATGATCACGAGGGACATATTTGGTGTCACAAAGTAAGCACGTCCGAGGTGTAACACAAATATTGTGAGGATGCCGTACCGTGTGCAATATTAGACAAATATTCCATTATTTTTTTGTAATCATTTTTATCACAATATTTTAATATGTTACAACACCGACGCAGTATCGGTCGTCTAAATGGCGCCTCCACGTTTTACACCGAGGTACAAATTTTGCTACTGGACCAGCCAAAAGACCTTAAATCTACCGTCATAAATTACTAACATTGCATTAAGACGTGTTGCACTGCTATATAAAACGGTGGTACAAGAAAGAAATTAACGGCTAGTCTCACAATAGTGTAGTAATTTATGACGTTCTCTCTTATCCTTTGAGTTCCGAGGTACTGGTACTATCGCTGTGGTACCAGTACATCAAGCGCCCAAAACCTTTCTGTAAAACCTCGAACTGAACATTAACAGAGATGTAACACTACATAAATGCGAAGAGCGCACTGACACACGCTCGCTAAGCGACCGTCTACCGACGAAGTGACAACCCTAACAGTATGGTAAATACGTGGCAACACTCTTCTGGAAAACGAACATATTTGAGAAGTTCATCTCTTTGTATCCTAAAATCGTTCCTTACATTAGCAACCAGGACTGCGACACATCCTTCGACAGTAATACGCTCAGTTCTGGATCGTCGAACTGGCGATTTGGTACAGTATGGATATTTAGAAAATTTACAACACTATGAATAGATACAAAAAATAAATGCACGGGTAGTCGGTTTAAAGTGTCGGTGGTGGTGTTCAGTCGCCAGTGTAAGGAGCGCTGTTAGTGACGCAGTGGGTGGTGGTGGTGGTGGTGGTGGTGGCGGTCCGTGGCGGCGGAGTTGCGCGCGCGCAGCTAGCCGGAGGTGGCGGCGGCGCCCGCGCTCTCGACGCGCGCGCTCTTGTTCTGCCGCACGAGTTCCGCGCGCCGCTCCTAAACAAACACAATATATTAATACTCCCGCTACTTACCTGTAGCCTTCATTTATTTATTTTACAAAAAAACGGTCATCATTATTTTAGGTCATAAATGTAGATGTTGGGTGTTCTTTGTGTCCGTTGTGACATGTTTACAATTAATATTACTGCGGGGAGTTATCTTTTTAAAACGAGTAAAGGAAAAGGAATAAAAGGCCCTTGTATGTATATGGCAAAGACATAAGTACATATTTTTCTTAAAACATATGATTTTATTCTTACTAAAATTTTGATAGTTGAAAAATAAATCCCTTGGGATTTCTAGGCCAATACACTATATAAATATCTAATACTACATAAATATAAATATCTAATTCCACCAAACAAGGATTATAAAAAAATAAAACATGATATATTAATGAAACATCAATGCTAAATGAACAAGCAACACATAGTATGTAGTGGAAAGTTGATATCGCGTCATAAAAAGCTATATCTGAAATGAAATATCAATATTTTAACAAAATTATATATTTATGACGCGCGATCAATTACACACAACAATGACTACATTATCGGACAAACATTTTACGTGTTATCGCGATAAAATCTTCGTATGCGACTTTCGAATACACATGCGATAATTTAATACATTACTGGACAAATTCCAATAATTTGGATAGTATTGGTAAAATGTCGCGATACGAATCGTCGAGCCCTAATAATGTAGCCGAAGCATAAGGGTCAACGTAGGCGAGAACATTTTTACTCTGTGTACTTAATGCCTAATTAAATCTTTTGTCAATAATAATTAAGTGCGTTAATCAACGTTTACTGCATGACGCCTTGTTAGTTTAGTATCACAGATAATGCTGTTTGTTAAAGCTCTCGTCTAAGTTTGTATAACATAATACAAATGATAACACAACCAACCTCCTTTTTGAGGAAATCTAGTTTCTTCTGCATCTCTTTCTCCCTATTCAGTTCGGCAGTCGTCAGTTTAGTTTCGATGTCTTTAGTGATCTCCTCAACTTTCGCCGTCGCGGCCGAACGCACCTCAGCTAGCTTATTATTCTGTGTTTACGGGTTAACAAAAAAAAATAGTAAAATAAAAAAAACATGCATACACTTCATGCTATGCTATGATATAGATATGATGATGATAGTTAAAGCTCGATAGTCACAGGCTGAACCAGTTGGAATGGCATTTGGAATTTTGCGTGTTGAAGCCAATTAGAGCCGAAATAAAAAGAATATTTTGTCTATGGGTCAATCTTGGTGTAATTGCCAGAACGCAAAAAATAATTTATTTTGCTATAATACCAACAAAAACGCTGACTGAAATTGCCAAATCACATCACCCAATTCGAAAAATAAAAATAATGAGTGGCTAGATACATACAGTGTCTAAATGTCGCCACACGCAAATAATAAACACAAAGCCGCCAGTTAATGCCAGTAACCATCTGAAATTTGACCTGGCATACCTTTGAGTGAACTTCCAACCGCTTCAAACCGGTTCGCGCAAACAAACAGAACATCTAACATATCAGAGGACTAGTAGAGGGAGGTGGGTGGTGGAGCACTCACGTGGTTGCGTAGCTTCTCCTTCTGCTCAGCTTCGATGAGCAGGCGGCGGTCGGCGGCCTGCTGCAACTTCTCTTGGATTGCGCTCTCCAGTTGCTGGAAGCGCTCCTGGTTGCCGGCGCGCACTTTCTTTACCTGCTCTTCCTGTATCACGTAATAGAATATTAATATAGCTTGAAGTGCAAAGTTAGCTTTAAATGCAGAGCGGAAGTGGTAGGTTTGGACAACATCTTAATAATCACATAAGGACATTAGTTTTCTTAGCCACCACTCGGAACTCAGGGCACAGATATAAATGTGGATGGTTTTGCTTAATTAAAAATTACGTAGACAATTAGACTGCACAGATGGTACGGTAATTTAACTATTTGTTTCACTAGAAACAGCGTATCAAGAATCCGAATTAAAATTTGTATGACTTGGAATTAAAAAACGTCTGGTTGTTCTTTATGTCCGTTACTGCAATGTTTGTAAGGTAGGTACCTTATGTTGGTCTTCCACCAAAATGCAAAAATTATCCATTCTACGGCAGCTATATTTAATTTGTCAAAAAGAACACCTGTAATTAAAATATTTGTAATAATAAGAATTCAATTGAATACGAGTATAATCAATTTTCTATCCTTCCAAAAATGTATACTACTCCGAGCTGCTTCTATATACATTCCTTTTAGTTGCGGAGCTCTAAAGCTTTCAGTAATAAGATGGTCTGGAAGCTATTTGGTACACAGTTACTATGTGGGGTGTATATAACGTACATGTTCGCGCAGGCGCTCGAGCATCTTCTTGATGTTCTCGTCACGCTTGTCGGCCGCGGTGTTCATCTTCTCCTCGATCGCCTTGTACACCTCCGCCGTCTGTTGCTCCAGGGTCAACCTTCACCAAACAAAGACTACTGTTAACAACGCGCTGGATAGTGGATCAGGTATGAGCCAACCCCGCTGGGGGACAATACGGCAGGTTAAAAATTTGTAGGGTGTCAAGAAAAAGCGCATCGGGAAAGAGCCAGCGCAAGTACCGTGCGCTTCGGTCCGTAAGGCGCAAGGCAGGAAGAATCGTGAGGTGGTGAGTTATGTTAACAACGCACTAGGTAAATTACAAACATGTAGTCATATCTCAAATTACTTTAGGACTCCAAAGACTAAGCCAATCATAATTAAAAAATCTTAATCTTTTGCATTTATCATTGCTAATGTTGGCAACGAGAGGCCAGCTTGGAGCAATTGTTTCTTTGAAGTCTAGAAGCTTGTTTTCCTGTACTATGCAAATTGCTAAAACACAAGCATAATTTTGCCTAAATCTATAATAATGTTACGTAATTTATTTCGCCGAAATTCATTAAGAATGCAATGGTTTCCAGATTGCTGCAAAGTTAACTAGACAAATCTTCTAGAAATTTAAAGCACAAAGCAGCAGTCAGCACCTATCCAATTAAACTAACGATTAAGGTGCAATGTTGTCCAAGGTGTTTCAAAGGGAGCTAGAAAATCTTCTAAAAATTATCCAGCCCACAACATAACTCAGCACCTCTTCAATAAAACTTAATTATCACATAGGTCATCTATAATGTTGCCTTATAGTTAGTATTACCTGGTCTTTTCCACACCCTCCAGGTGGTCCTTGAGGCGCGCGCGCAGTTCGTTGATGTACGCCTCGCGCTTCTCCTCATGGGTCTCCATCTTGGCGTCGAGCGCCTCCTTGGTAGTCGAGATGAAGTTGTTCGTCTGTTCGCTGCGGATGCGAGACGCTTCTTCGATCTTCGCCATCTTTTGTGCGATAGCGGCCATCTTGCTCGCTTCCAAGCTCTGTCATTTAACACGTTGAAATAAACTATACTCCATTTGGTTAGGTACTCAACTAAAGGTAAACAATCTTGATGTGAGTTTTTACACAAACACATATTAAACAAATAAACTACTGCTTACACGGTAATAACGGTTTAATTGATTTAGTAATCGTTATTGTTGTATTTACATTGATCTTTAGCAGCATTTTATTTTTAAACTGAGTTTTTAGATAAAAAGACACATCAAGATTGTTTACCTTACTAAAGTACCTAATCAAATGGAGTATAGGAACTATTAGATTTTCCATCAAGTCGTTCCCATCATAATCTTAGAAGGATTATGATGGGAACGACTTGATGGATTACTGTACCTAATGTTAACTTTGGGATTATATTATCAAAATAAAATATGATGCTCAGACAGTACATTATACTAATTATTTAATACACGTGTAACTTAATAAGCTTAATTGCAAGTTAGTGGATACTACAGAAACAACATAATGTGTTTAGTTTTTGATCGTATATAATCGTACAAGAGCACCATAAAGTTGTTTATTATATCTATCGAGGGCTGAAGTAGGCACCACTTATATTCCGAATAAAATTGTCGTAATTTAAATATGTATTTCTACAGCGGCGGGTATAATTTAATTCACTGTATGCGACATGTATACGAGTATATACATACTTACTTATAGGTCAAATATGCAGCCGCAGAGTCGCAGTGACCTAGCCTGTATAGCGCAACACATTAGCCTCGAGGACACCGCTCAGGGTTACTTCAGATTTCAATTATTGTAACTGCATAAACGCAATTACTAGTTACGTTTCTACGAACAGATCGTTATTAGTTCATGATGCGGTCGATTCGATTTTGAGAGTTTCCGACACGAGCCAGTAGAGTCGCTCCCTAACTTGATAGAACGCATGTTAGTTCTTAGAATTTTCTAAATAATCTCATAGTATTTTTAATTAATCTAATATTGATCATAGAGAGATCCCCGCTATAGCCTGCGATAAAGACCTAACTGGATCAGTTCGAATGGGGCAGTACCACAGACCTACAGAATACCCTTGTATTGTTTCCAGTAGTAAAATATGTTCCATAGCTATTTAGGCTCGTACTGCCAGTAGAAACTTGTATGCAGCGTCGGAAGTATGTGAAGAATGACGTATGCACCTGGTGGTGCATACGTCTAGAGGTAACCGCTTAACAGACGGACTGTGTTTTTACCTTTGAGGTGTAAAAGTGAGGAATACTTACGCGTCTCCTTTCCTCAGCTGCTTTCAATTTCTCCTGGATCTCCTCGACTGAAGGTGTCTTTTCAGGCGAGTCGGCGCGGCGTGGCACCGGCACTCCCACTGGCTCCGCCAGGATCACTTCGTACGCGAGACCACCCTTCGACATCTCCTGGCAGCGGATTTCGGTAGCTGTAGCAATATTAAGTGATTAATATAAGCTTAGCTATGCGATAAAAGTATAAATTTAAATATTTTCTGATGTTGTTTTTTCGGATTTGGGTATATTTGATTTTAAATTTCCATGTCTAATATCGTTCTTCAGCTATATTTAGCAAGCGTCAATGGAATTTTATATATGGAAAATAGGAATACATAGAAACAGGCATAAATAGAAAACAAAAGTCTTGGCTCTAATAAAGAGACAGTTTTTAATTTTTTAACATCTACATCACGGCTACCTAAATGTTTGCATAAAGTGTTTGAATACTGTTGGTACAATTTGTAGAGGGACGGATAGCATTGTAAAGAAGTATAACGGAACATTTACTCCGAAGAAATTACTTGAGTGTTTTTATACGAAAAGAATAATTAGGTACTGATACTGCGAAGAAAGCCGTAAGTCTGTTACTTTTAAGCTTTGTCATTGGCTATTGTGCGCCTGCCGCGCACAATAGCAAATAACAGCGCTTATCAATGTATTAAATTTGATTATCAACGTACCACGGCACATCATTTACAAAATAAAATGAATTATAATTATGTGCGTGAAAGCATTTCGGTTAATTTTACTTATAGATTCACCTGCCATTAGCGGTATCCACCTGTTCTAGGTAAACACACAACACTTCACCTGTCTGACCTTTGCAATACCTCCTGCATAGTAATGTATGCCCCTTGGAAAAGGCTCCATTCATTACTAGATTAAATAGCCATAACTGGTATTACATTACATATATAAAAGATATAAAAACAAAATAAAATCATTAAAATTAAATTTAAAACACAAGGCGTTTACTTTTCTTATTGTTATCATAGTGAGTGATAGTTTCGCAAAAGAAATAAAAGTAGGTACTTAAGAAATATAATAGATAGAAATAATACTGTATATAAAAAACATAATTACACAATTAAAATACATCACCTAAGCATGTATATTAATTTATTCAAAATCATTGCCATATGTCAAGAAAGTGCCTGACATATGGCAATGATTTTGAATAAATTCAGTGAAAGTCCCTTTTCTACCAAAAATATCCGTTAAATAAATCAAGATTCTAATAGATTGGTATATTACCGATAGCGTTTCATAACAAAGACCTACGTAATCTCTCTGTCTGCTAGACAGAGGAATCACTTCGAGCCTACAGAATATCGCAGCTAAGTAACCTTATGTGGAACATAATGCATAGTATTTATCTGGTGGTCTAACGGTATTCATCCCCTACGCTATGTTAACCGTTGACCAATAGATTAAATGTTAGGTTGCCAGTTTAGTTAAAGAGAAAGGAGAAAAGTCAGCCCCGTTTATAAACTATTCCACTGCTGGGAACGGGCCTACCTTCAACTTAAATATTAGACCACTAAATGTGCCCGCGGTTTCACTCGCGTTTATAGTTACTGCGTCTCTCCCGTAGGTCGTAGCTTGATGTTATATAACCTATAGCCTATGGCCTTCCTCGATATATAGACTATCCGATACTAAAAGAATATTTCAATTCGATCCAGTCGTTCCTGAAATTAGCGCGTTCAACCAAACAAACAAACAAACTCTTTAGCTTCATAATATTAGTATAGATAATATTCCACTATGACGGTCTAGTGTCAGATATAAAAGACTAATGGTAGATATTATTGTAAATAAAATCGTAAGGTATAAATAAAACCATATTTTCATCAAAATTACATCAAAAGGATTATTTGTGCTACCTACAATTATATTATTCAAGAAGTAAGCTAAACAGAAATCGTTCGTAACGATCTAATCTCCATATTCGCATAAGAAACTGACGTCTCATTATATTCCTATTAACTAGAAACTATCATCTGAATAATTATGTTTTTCTCTCACTCAAATGACTAATTGCTACTTTCTGTTCATTAATTATTCAAATAAACGTAATTAAATGATTATGAGTCATTGGGCACGATTGATTCAATTATATTTGAAAGGGTAAAGAAAATACATACTATTATGTAACAAACTGCCGCAGTGTCGTAATGGCAGTGACTGCAACTGCAGTGCAGTGTCAAAAAAGATTTCCGAATCGAGCATAAGTGTTAGGAGAAATTGAAAATTTCAATTGTCGCAGTGAGTCTGGTAACCGGTCTGTTAGACGGTAAAAGAATCGCTATCGTATTACCTGCGACCGAGATCCGAAAACCATAGCTGGCAACAATATGTATGAAATAGATTACTGCCTACTGCATATTTTTGAAGATATATGTATACAGGGTGTCCGGTAATTAATAGACAACCTTGAAATGTCTTATGGTAGAACTGAAGCCCGTTCAGAAAAAAGAGAAAAATATATATATATATAAAAAAAATATATTAAAAAGTGCAAGCTATATTAGCATAGCATACTTTTGACTGTCTATCTATTAGCATAATTAGTGTTTAATAATAAAACAACAAAAATCTGATGGATTTCATTCATTTATTTATTTATGGTCGTAGTATACAAGAAAGTTATATATGGTAATTAAAAAAAAACACATATCTCAGGTAGTAGTAAGGATAGATTGTTTTTCATATTATTTTCTGAACGGCCATCAGTTCCACTATAAGACATTTCCAGGTTATCCATTAATTACCGGACACTCTGTATATCTTTGGGAATATAGTCGTGAAATTATTTATTTCCATCTTACAGAAAGTCGCATAGACGTGTGGTATAGACGAAGAAAGATAGAAATTAATGTAGGACCATTATATCTTTTGCAATAGTGATGCAACGATTCCTTTCATTTTGTTTCGGTAACTCGCGAGTGATACTTTCTGTTTTAAGCGTCGATTACTACGGTTATCAGTTACATACAGAACTATTACAATAAATCCCTTTCATATGAAAATGCATTTGTCTAGTAAACCCACATTAAACAATTCTTCCCTTATCCTTCCTATTTCTGAATAAAAGAGTTATTTTTATCTACAATAATGGTTGACACGCATTATTAGTTACAGAAGTTTGTCACAAGTTTCAGGTCTACCGTTAGTACTTACTGAAATTATAATAAGCTAAGATATGACAGGCAACGTCATCGCAACAAGTCTTTTTTATTTTTAGTATGGATCCCTAAAAACGGACTGGCTATGTAATCCTGATTATGAAAATCAAAATTAATGTTCATCTATTCTTTACATTGAGAAGGACCAACATATCGATATTATTATTAAGCGAAAGTATTAAAGATAAGATGCAATGGGCTACGTTAAACCTCTGGCAAAATACTAAAGCTAACATGAATATAATTACCAATTTAGTCTGTAACGTGTTAAATGAGTATATTGCTTATAAACGATAGAATAAGTATACCACACGAACGAAAGCACGGGCGCCTAAATAACACAAGACTCTTTTGAAAAGAGTTATTTACCCGACTGCGTCAGAAGGAGGGTAATGTTTTATCTATGAATCCAGTTCAATCACCTCGACTTGTAAAAATAGTGTAGCTTTGTGTTTATGTACATGTTTCGAAACTATTATCGTGCATGCGGTTTTATGACTCAGCTTAACACACAGTTTTGTGTCGATACACTATTGTACTACGATGCCATGGAGAAACTATATAGGTATTTAAATAAATAGCCTCACGCTTATATCCTTGAAGGGTAGGCAGAGGTTTATAACATGTACATTTTAATAGTTTAACTACCTTTAGATGTCAGTTCCAGACTGAGTGCTGATATTGAGTATATCTTGAGAGCGAAACTCATGATTACTGCCTGGCCGATTTACTACTGATTAGCCATCGCGATAGTTTGGTCTAAACTCTAAAGGTATTGTAACGTATTGATACAACTGTCAATTATAATTTACGTCTAATTGGCGGAGGCAAAGAGGTAAGAAATATGAATGTTTATTATTGTTTATATTTCTTCTCATACATTTGGCCCCACCTTTGTACCATGCTACATGATTTCGAAAAATAAATACTGCCAATTTCCTAAACTAGGTTATGATTTTACCACCATTACTATAATTTATACTAATATTATTAAGCTGAAGAGTTTGTTTGTTTGTTTGGTTGTACGCGCTAATCTCGGGAACTACTGGTTCGAATTGAAAATTATTTTACTGTTGGATAGCCTATTTATCGAGGAAGGTTAGGTATAAGTTATATAACATCACGCTACGACTCACAGGAGCGGCGCAGTAATCATAAACGCGGGTGAAACCGCGGGCGCAGCTAGTAGATGATAAATATATGAATACGTGGGGCTGGCATCAGTAGCTTTGTTATAAAAATTTAATAATGAATAAAAGTAAGTACGATGTTTGTGTGAATAATATTGTACTTTTAAATTCAAGAAATAAAATGGGCGGTGTAGACCAGCTCTTCTTTTGAACTTATTAAAGCCGTGTCATGACAAAACACAAAAAAATAACAGATAATGAAGATGCGGTCTCGGTACCTTGTTGAGATCGAACCTACAGCACTGACAGTAGCAGAGCGACAATACAAATATATCCCCAGACAATACTTTTAGTTATGACTGATATTCCGGCAGATAAGAGAATGAACCACCCACCTAACCGTACATTAGAACAGCGATTCCTAAAGTGGGTTCCGCGAAACCTAGGGGTTCCTTTGGCAAGTCACCAGGGTTCCACGAAATCATTTATTTTTGGCAGTTAAATAAAACCAAATATTATTTTGAAATAGAGCAAAATATGTGAGGCGATGTCAAGATTTTGTTCTTATTTAAATTATAGTGTATTTGATTTGTAATTATTTGATATGGGGTTCTATATAATAAAAGATATTTGGCGAGGCTTCCGTTATATCAAAAGTTTAGGAACCTCTGCGTTAGAAGATAAATCACAAATAATTAATAATAAACATCAATGAAAGTCACAAAAGTAGTGCACGTAACACTTATGTATGTCAGACTATTGTAAGTATCGTGTCTAGTGATACAGAACGCGCATCAATAGCGCAGCATATTGCCATAATAATTGTTCGCTCCAATGCAACTGCTAACAATGCGATGCATTCAATGCGTTTTAATGTTCTGTCCGATCACGATAATGATACTAAGTTGAACAAATCACAACGATAGAGCAGTCATTGCCCGATTAGTCGTATGTGCAGAAACACTGACGTGTAAACACAGATAGGCTACATGCGTATTTTTTTCTTACTCGATTCAACGTTTTAGATTCTCTTTCTCTTCAGAGTTCTCAGTACGAGAAGGACGATCCTTATCCTGCTCAGATTGGGAACCCCGTATTCTGCAGTGGGACAGTTTATAAATATGGGCTGATATTGTAGTCAGATTATGTATAGATAACTTAATTTTGCTTTTGCTAACTATCACAATCGCGGGTTCGATTCCCGTGCAAGTCAAACATTTGTGTGCATGAACATGGATGTTTGTCTTGGTCTGTGTGTTTCTACATATGTATAATATGTAAGTATTTACAAAAAAATAAAAGTATATATGTATGTTTATCCATTAGCTAGTACCTAACCATAGTACAAGCTCTGCTTAGTTTGGGCTTGATGGTGTTGTGTGTATGTGGTAGAATATTATATTATATAAATAACCATATTATTATTTTTAAAATATGATGTCCTATTTAGAAACATACTACAATAATAATATTACGTAGTTATTGTGTATAATGTATTGTTATATAGTTATATATAGTCCTATATAGTTTCTTATGAGTATATAAAAGATGACAAATACAATGAACCTCTTAGAACGTTCATGCAAATGCCAAAATGCTCACCACCCATTTTGCAGCCCGAACCACTAATTTCCCTTATATTATTTTACAAATTAACTATAATTTTAAACGGGTTAATTAATGTCCCCGTCTGAATACACTAGCAAAACTCATTAAATTAAGCCCCGCCGCGCGCCGTTTAAGGGTGGAATTCTTAAAACGCAACAGTGGGGCGCGTTGTGCTAAATTACCGTAATATTCAAGGTCGGGTAAACTGTCTCGGTTGTGCAAGAGGACAGGAATTCTGTATTGTTTAATTATCGGGAGCTGGCACCGACAGGGGGGTATGGTATGGGGGGTTTCTGGGAGGCTCGCCGCACCCTCCCCCGTGACTCACGCCGTTGCATTACAATCGCGTCGAGTACGATGACTGTGTCTGTAAACTACGTCTGACTGAAAACAAGTGACTAACTCACCTAATTAATAGTAAGTATGTGATAATATGTTGATACAATAAATGTGGAATCCATGTTTCACATTATTAATATATCTTTTACTCAGGATTTTTGTAGAATAATGTTTCATAAGGGACGCTTTTAACATTCCAACGAAGCGTGTCAAATAACAACGCCTGAAAGGTATAGAAAAAAATAATAAAGCAACACAAAAGTAACAATAACTGAGTTACAAGGGGTGGAAACACTTGACCCGGGACACAAAAGGGAGTGCCTCGAGAGGCCTAAGGTGTGTACTATCTTTGAAAGGGATCTTGAAACACACAGTGCACATACTACAGGATATAAAATCTCTCTTCAGGCAGCAATTTAGCTCTTTCAGGATGAAATTTGCGTAGATTGAGAACTCCACTTCGTCATTGCACTTACTCAAGCTGAATTCTGTTGAAATAAGCCAACTTTTTGGCAGCGAAATTGAAACATTTCCAAATGGCTGCCTGCTGCAATTTCGTCGGGTTATTTATTGCTTTTCGGGACGTAATTTGCCGTTATGGTTTTAAAAAAGCCATAAGCTTTTAGCAGCTTAGAATTATGGCTATTCTGTTCTCGATCCCCCACACGGTTTATGTTTTACTGCAGTACTTTGTCATTTGGGTGGAATCGAAACACAATTAAAATTAAAAATATCATCATCCTGGTACCACTTACTTATGAACTTGACCTTCTTCGGTTGCTTGGTCCTAGGTTTGCCGACTGGCTTCTTGACGGGTGCCGACCGTCGGTGAGCTACATGGAAAAACAAAAGACGTCAGCGGAGCCCCAACCCGCAACACTGACCTCTCTCTCGTATGGAGACAAACAGACCCTCTGGCTTGGTATCGAATGTTATTCAACTAAGGCTTATCCAAAAATACGAAACAAATCTTCCAATAGCAACCCTAAATTAAACAAATTCCTTTAAACCACAAATGCAACAATAATCCACCCTACCCTTAATCGGAAAACTCAATTAGATTAGGCCAAGACCTCAAAACGTCGATTGCAAATACCATCAAATGTCGAGCCCTCCGCTGTCGAGTCAACATTCCCCCAAACATCATTGAAGGACAATCGAAAAACGATTACGGTCGATAGATTCGTACCGACTAATGTTTATTTGAAGAGTATTCTGACCCACGCTTAAATGAATCGCCAATCGATGTTCGCGTGACTGCCATCCAACCATCGATTGTGGCGCGAGCAAACATTTGATAGAAAATGTCGCAGTAGTTGCTACGTACGGTCTACATAAGATACGCCTAATGACCGACTTAAAGTAGATAAAGTTCCAAATTAATAAGCGGACGACATGCATCATAGCTGTAAATAAAACTATTTCCACAATGTCTCTTTTCATATTTCTTGAAATGGATTTTTATACCTGACATGAAAAACCATGTGACTGATCTTTTAAGGCTGTATTACAAAAGCAAATTACACTAAAACCTGTTTATACCTACATTTCTGAAGATTATGAACCACCAAATTGAATGATGTCAACGATGGGATTGATACAAAATTTAAAATAAGTTCAAATACATATTTCTAGGCACGCTTACGATTATAATACAAATTTATTTTACTCGCTTTAAGTCCGGAGTAGTCATACTAAAAGCACTCTCAAACAAATTGCGTCAAAGTTCAGAGACTGGTGAAGTTGGGTCGCAAATGAATAGTCATTTATTATATATTTGGGCCCCAACTCATGTTGTTGGGACGTCGGTAATAGTATCGAGGTAATAACGGCGGCACGATGTCGCGAGATGAGAGCCCGCTACGTGAGGAGAATAGCGAATCGTCGGCGAAATTCGCCGCAACGGCGGATAATCCCTCACGGCAACGCTAAGTCTCAGTTTACACCACAGACGATGTGGACACCAAGCTATACAAACTGTTAAGTCGACTTAAAACTTAAATCTCGTCCAATTCATTGCAAAAGTTTAAACAAGGTAAGACCGGGCTAATTTTGGGTTCATGTTAATAGGAAGCTTTTAATCGATTTCGCAGACTACAAATCTACAAAGTTCGAAGTTTTCATGAGGTAAAATATAATAATACGGTGAAGCCATGTTTGCGTCATACAATTTCTCAATACAATATTCTACTCATATCACTGTAATATTTACAACGAATTACTTATGAAAATACAAGTTACGAGCAATGCGTATTAATCGAACAATATTTTTGACTGTAAAGCGCACAATCCCCTAGCCACAGGAGGGTTGTTTATCAAAAGCTAATTTGCTTACTCTATAATTCATGCCAATCCAACAATTGTCTCTTCATATCTCCTTTAACCAGTATAATATGCAATTCAAGATAAATTTAATAATTTACCAACTAGAGAAAATCTTGCGGTAAGCGGCTTGTATTTACGTAACCGCATAATAGAAAGAGAAAAGAAAGTAAAACCGCGTGAAAAAGAAGCTAAAGTCTAGAATGTTTCAGCTAAAACGTGACGTGTATGCGTACACGTCAATCGTAATGCCATTACAATAACGTAATGAATACCTTAGCTATTTCATTACACACGTTATGATAAATCTATTTGACATTGTAAAACAAGCAAAATCAAAAATAGATGGAATTGATACTGAATAATTAAATAATTTCGTCTGTTGACTGATCAAATCAGTTATTCTTTCCTATCGTGTTTCATTTTGAAATGGAATACAAAATGGACATTAAATAATCGCGATACGATTTCATTTCAAGCAAACATTAGAACTGAAATCAATATTTTCCATTCATATTCAAGAGCTGGAGCTGTTATAGAAGCGCATAAAACAGCAATTTAATGAACGTGCATAAAAACAATAAAACTGAAAAAGTATGGTAATCGAATACAAACGGGGCAGTTACAAGTGAAAGGACGACGGGCAGACCCCTCTGGCGCCACACGATACAACATGGAAAACTGATAAAATATTTAAAAGCAAGGTTTAAAACCCACGAGGGGAGAGCTGAAAGTAAATTTACTACCGCTGGGAATACGAACGTTGGCACGTAGGAGTGTTTTAAACCCGACGCAAATGCGGCTAGGTGATGCAGAAACAAGAGATATATTCAATGCAGCGTTGAGAACACTCCAGAATAGCGAGACGCCACTGACGTCCTCTTTACGAGTAACGCTCATTAGGAAAATGGGTGTGACTTTGTGTGCAGCTCCATTTTATAGCGTTCGCCGCAAAAGCGTTATTTTTAAATCTATTCACACCATGTGTGGCGAGAGACTTGAAAATTATAAAACATTCTGACAGGATAAAGTTTGTAAAGAGTTGTTGCGAATGTCTAAGTTTATTACTAAACTGGTATTAAGAGGAAATGGCTCGGAATACGTCAACATTGTTTGCACCTGCAATGCATCATTGTGCTTCAAAGAGAAGGGTACTTGAAAATCTAAATATTTCCAACCAAGTTTGTCTGTGCTTTCGTAATGTTAGGGCTTCCAGCTTCATTACTACTTTAATTCTATAGATTCCATGTAAAAGAAGGAAGGGCGTAGAGGTTTCTTTTACGGGATCAATACCGGCTGTCGACACGAAACACTGAACAAAAAGCTCACAATCAACTTGACCTTTAAAACCTATTTTTTATTTAAGAGCGCATTGTAACCAATGGCAATGTTTAAGTAATGTTTATATTGAACAAAATGACATGGTAATAAAGATGATCAAATCTGGAAGCCCCAGCCGCACCCTTCACAAGGGGTGACGAACTTGTTAAGCCAATTAAACCCTACTGTTATAATCGCCCCTAAACAATTATGTGATCTCCAGTCCCCCGTTGTCACTTCACAATGGCGTGTTTGCTAATTCAAACACACTTGGAAATATGGTGACAAGCGTTATTTGCCATTATGGAGAGTATTATGAGTAATTAGTTTACCGCTAGTGGTAATTATGAAGTTATTCCAAGTCCTGTTTGATTTCATACGCAGTATGTAGATGGAATGTTTATGGGTTATAATGCGCAATTACTGCTATTCTGACTGAAACAGAGTTTCTTGAGAATTTACGCTTCAAGACTGTCGGTACGGTCTATAGAGCGTTTTGTGAAGCAATGAAGCTGAATACCAAGGACGGTCGGCTAGAAGATCGATAGAAGGTTTTTGCTAAAACCATCTTGCCAGAAGTTTTAGGCGAAAAATGTCGGCTTATAAATTTCATAATTAAAGGCAAAACCTCGCTGAATCCCTCTTTATTATGTAGCTCGAAATATACTGGAAAACAAATGTTAATTTACTTGAAAGATTTACCTCCAAACCTTGGAATAAACCCTACTCTAGATTTGGTACTTTCATTATATTTGGTTTAGTAGCTTAAAAAATGTTTAATTGCTCCGAATTAAAGAAAATTAATTATTAGAATATATGATGGATTCATTATAACCAGTTTTAATTAACGAGCCCGCAACAACAAAATTATGTGATATCCACGAATACGTGTGTAGTGGGCGCATAAAATACGAAAACATTCTACAAAAGGGCCACTAAGTGATTATATCGCTATTGCGTGACATAATTTAATCAGACCCAACGATATTACGTGAAAACAACTATTGTCCAAAATCCACCCTCACAAATGTTTCAACTACTACTGGATGTTACGGCATCCAAATATTTCATTACGTAAGTTAAAAAATTGTTTTGCCGTAAGGGTCTACTAATGTCGCATGTTCGGGGATATCGAGACAAATGTATATCGGCCATGCTTTGTGCGCAGAATGGTAGACGCATGCCATGGTATCGTTATTCGTAGCCGGTACAAAATGGTGGACATTATGCAGTAATGTTTAATCAATAGTAGTAGTGAGGCCGGCACTGACTGACAGGTATCCATAAAACCGAAATAGACCCAACGCGAATACGCAGGCACGAAGTACAATGTTCTGAAGAAGTAAGAAAAATTAAATTATGGTACACGTCATAATAAAAATGTAAAGTAAACCAGCAATAATCTGATCTAAATTCACCCTAACCAATTTGAGTAATACCTCAACAAAAAGTTCTTACATAACGGCAAACATGTGCGATTAGTTTCCCGTACAAGTCAGTGCAAAGTCGTTGACACTTGATCCACGCTGATGATACATCGGCTGTCATCCATCGCCCCCCTCTCCCCCTCACTCGCAACAGAGCGCAATAGCGATAGATCACGTGATTTACGTCAAATGCAATTTAAATATGGGTACCGGCCGGTACCCCGCACCCCGCCGGCCGGCCGGCTTTGGCAGATTGAATAACAGAGATCAAAAGTTGACAAAAGAATTTAGAATTTGAAGATTATCGAAACGGCATTTAGGTTACCTTTAAACAAGCCTTTGAGGAGTACAGACGAAGCATATGACATTAAAAAACATTACCTTCAGAATCCACCCCTACTGCAAATATTTCAGAATTTCGACATTAGATTTTACAATTTTGACGATTTCAAGCCAGATAACACGTAGGGCGTTTGCCTCCGCAACGAGAGTAGTGACAGCGTCGCCGGTCGAATTTGATGGTTACGAAAATATTGGTGTCCAGGGTTTCAGCGTTTCCAACCTGCAGGCAATACGGGCGCGCGGCATGAGTGGCAGAAGCACTGCATCACCGAATCCCGAACAAGTCCTATCAGCATGATGATGACCAAAATTGACTATCTAACGTGTGACGGAGTCGCGGCGCGGCGCTGGCGGACTGCGCGACTCTCGCCCGGAAACTGAGCCACGCCGGGGGGAGGGCAGACGGTCGATAGCTTTGCCCCTCGCCCCGCAACCCCCGCCCTGCGGACCCACCCCCCGCAGCCACCCCTTGCGCGCTACCGTCCCTAACTTGATAACCCGCACAAGAAAATAAGCCTACCAAATGGAAAAATAATGTCACCCACAACATCTATTACGTTGCGTCAAGTTCCCTTCATACAAGTATACGAGATTCTTTACAAAAGATTCATTTCCTTTTTGAAGGGTAACTGTTCGCGATATGACAATCCGTCAGTGTCGTCAAGTGACGTGTTACATCAAATGATGTACTCAGCTTTTAGATAATGCACTTGACCAGAATTGTGACGTGGTGGGGTCCAAAGTCGCACATAGCAACTATAAAGTCTAGGGTTGGCGAAGACAAACTAATTTAAGAGCCGCCCAGACTCGTGCGGGTCTCGACGGACTTCGCGCTCATAAAAACGCCGAGCTGTCGGGGGGCGAGCGGGAGGTGCGTGGGGAGGGCACGTGAGGGGTGCACCATGCGGAGGTTCCACCGCCGTCTCGGCGCCGCCACCCGCAGCCAATTAACAACCGGCAACGCCACACTGAATTTGTTTCGCCACTCGAATTGCTTCAGATTGATTTCCTGTTCTCAAAATCTATCTACTGATGCACCCCTAACACCTCTAAGATACTTAAATATTTTCCTTAAACACCGCAAGATTTTTCCGCAAGCGCAAAGATTGAGGTTAAGTACTAACTTCCGAAATAGCTCGCGAAACGGCTTACCTAGTCCGGTGCACGAGAGAAATGAAATAGGAAGACTGCAGTGGTGATGGTGTCGTAACCTCGTGCACCGGTAACACCGGTGGTGGTGTGGCGGATCGATTTCGGCCAACAACCCCTAGACCGCGTCCCCTTGCGGTAATAACTGGGAATACCAGGAGCGAGGTTCGCTCGGCCGATGCAAACGCACAGAAATAGACAGCGCTATGGAAATACCGCCTATGGCGTCCGCCTGACTGCCGTACGTAGCGTACGCGAACATTAATGTTCGACAGGTACAACCAATATGCACTGCACAACCCGTGCTGATTTAAGCTTCGCATGTCGTTGTAATAATTAACGTTATTGCAGAACGGCTGTGTTTTATTGCTAATAAAAATGCAAATATTCCAAATGTATTTGGGTGTAGGGGCGACATAAAGTCCCAGACAATTTGCGAACACTCCATCAAAAGAACATGAAACTCAAGATAATGCGGGTAGTCTGTCTACCCTCCTGACGACTGCGTTCCATAGATCATATCACCGCAGTGATAAATTAGTTTCCTCAATAAAAGTTCGTCGTCGGCTCTCAACGAAGGTGACTAATAAAACTTTTTCTGATGCTTATATTTACTACTATAACTAACTTTTACATAAAATGTAGTTAACAGGGAGCATTATTAACTTCTATATTAATTGCATTTCGTATAATATTTATTAGTATATTTTCAGGAGTATCCGGTGTTTGCCAAATCCACTTAAGTGGCTTTATAAAAAGAGGAGCATTTTAATTCAGACGACAGCCTGGCGCCCAACGTGGGGCAACAAGATTAATAATTCCTGCTTAGGCGCTTATTATACGTGCAGCGCACGACTGCAGTCACATTCACGAGAGATGCGGTAGCGATATTAAGGACCTCTTTGCTTTTACATTTAATTTCATATTAAATATTGCCAGGAGTTTTCATAAAATAGAGTTCAAGCAAAGGTTGGTACTTATATATAATGAAAAACATACTATAAATGCCTACAAGCTCAAATACATGTTTTAATTTATTTCGATGAGAAAATAATTTGTACCTGGAAAGTTATATTCGGATTGTAAAGACATATTTTATTAATTCAGTCTATGATTGGACACGGCCCATTCAAAATGAATGGTCCTGGTAGTCTACACAGTATACAAATGCGACGACCGTGCCTGTTTCTTCGTGATAATTGCCTTCACTCTAAATTATATCCTAGTTAATTACTATTACACATGGATATTTCCATATGAAACTGAATGTAACGTCAACCTTGACAGGATTTATCTATTCGAATAAATCTATTGACATTTCCCAGTAGGCGAGCAACCATATTTTCACCCTTCATTGGCCTACATAAAAAATAAACGATCATTGTAAAATGAAACCACGGCAATAATGGTGTCAATGGTGCTTCAAACAATTTAAATGGGACACTTAAGATAATGGTCAATAATCCACCATCGGTGGCCACGGTCTCGCCACCAGCATATTGCAACCTATAATAATGTAGTTTTGTCTCTTTCCATGGCGGCAACAAGTTGAGTCACGTGCCGGCTGGATTTGGCTGAGAATATAATTCGGAGCCAGCGGCGCGCGTCCGCCTGCGACGGCAGCCGTATCGATTTTGCCTTGTTTCAAGCATTGCTTAGACATCACCGAGCCTGTATTTTGACGCAGACACAGCCTAACACCAACTTCAAACATACATTGTCTCACTGGAAGTATTCGGCATTAGCCCAGATGAGCTCCACCCGCTTGTGCACACACAGACGTCCTTAGTAACTTAATGCGTACATGTAACAGAGGCCGACATACGTGAGTTAAATAAGTTGGAAGGGCAACATATTGTGTACTGCGGATCAAGATGCCGTAAGAAATATAAAGACATTACGCGTTAATAGAGATATAATTGCAGAGGAGAGTTATCGAGCGATAAATTTGTATAAAGTAATATTAATGGAGGGCGGGCGACATTAAAACCTATTAAAAGGGTGCCGTTGATAGCAGTAAAGAGTCAGCAAACAAAATAATGATAATTAGAGCTGGCTTCCGATAGAGATTACTTATGGGCCTCACGTTTGCAGATAAGTAATCAGAGTTGAAAAGTTACGTCATTAATATTTACTAGAAGTTATAAATTATCCACAAGACGGGTCTATATTTCTTTTTCGTATCACTAGAAATGTCTGTTCAGGTGTAATGTGTTCGAAATATTAAAATCCAAGTGGATAACATCGTCAAATTTAACATGTAAGGGGATCTCAAGTTTAGAACCTCATTTTAAGAGTCCCCAGCGGAATATAAAATGAGAATTTATAAAGATGGCATGAAAATTCGCCTGTAGAAGATATTTAAGTATGATTTAGTGGCAAACGTTCAATATTTGGAACGCCATATGGCCATCGCTTACTAGCCATGTCGAGAAGCTCCAAACCATCTGGACTCAACAAACTTTGTGAAAGCTCGAAAAGGAACATTTCTACGACGAAATCTAAAAGATATTAGCTTTCAAAGATATTAATTCTTTCATCACAAATGTTCACAAGACTTTAAGTTATATCAGGGTCAAAGTAAATACACCTTGTAGATAAAAAGCCCTTGACACTTAAGATAATATAACTTTTAAGAAATTGAAAACAAGTTTTCACATATATCTATAAGATGAAATATACGATTAAAAGTAATCTTTGGATTCATACTTTATTCATATTACTTCGTATTTAAACATCAGTACTTAACTCCTGTTCTTTTAGTGTTCAAAATAATATATATTATATCTATAAGGGGATCGAACTCTAAGGAATAATGACAGAGCTATGCAATCACTTATAATGTGATCGATAAAATCAGTCAACGTTTTGTTCGATTTTAAAATAAAACATCACAAAGTCAACGGTATCGAAACACGCGATACATAACAAAGACAAGTTTCATCTTTTTTATAGAAAAGTCTTTCATAACGTTTAAAACGCACACACAAACAGCGTGACCACAGACCGTAACATTGAAAAGTCTGTTCATCTCTATCTCACACGAATATTAAAAAGCAATCCATAAAAACGGACTGTAGGTATCGTCAGACATTCGTGGATACACATCAATCCTACACGACATCAATACAAAAAGGGATGAATTCGAGGGTTCATATTATAATGACCCTCGTTGTATAACAACATTATTATATCCGTTCGCGCTCCCTCCTTTCTACTTGATTTATTTTCATGCGTTATTTACTTTGCGCAAATAAATGTGTTATACTGTAAACACGGGTACAATAATATAAGGGCGGAGCTATCCCTAGTAATCCACGTCGTTGGTGCAGGTAGCGGTAACAGCGCTCCCTTAATGCTATAAAAGCTGCTCAAGGCACGACTGTCGCCGACGAAAGCTGTAAAGAGAATGACACACGCACACGAGCACATCACCACACGGATCGATCAAGGCCAGACGCCTACTCTACGATTAAGACTTTTTCTACATATGTGTTATTTGAAGCCCTTGTGCACAAGTCTATGTATAAGTTATGTCTGGGTCCGGTCATTGCGAGTTTCGTTCGCGCACATTCTCAAGGTGAAAACTATTCAAGTACCTGCGTCTGTAACACCTAACTTGTTCAAGGATACGCGGAAAATCAATAAGGACAATACGAATAAAGGATCTCAATGATGCGAAATAAAGATTGATCGAGGCCGAGTAAATTGGAGCACGTCGGTTAACATGAAGCCAAAAACCGCAGATCTCGGATGAAACGTTAGAACTGAAGCCGTATGGAGGCGCCTAGACGCGGTTAATTGCCAAGGTCTCCTCATTTACTTGATGGACGGCCATCGTCCAAATGCGAATCTATATAACATAACAAATTATATTAAAGGTTAGTCTTCTGCCTGCTGCAGTCCGCATTCAATTTGTACTACCCGCATTATGAAAGGACAAAAAGCTGCCAGTGCTATTCTCAGTTCCAAGGCTGTAGGCACTTTTATAATTTCGTATACCTACATAAAATTTCAGTAATATGTACGTTAATGCATAACATTTCCATGACTCATCAGTCTGATTTGTAAGATAGGTATAATGAATGAATGTATATAAATATTGAAGTTTATTAGTCAGTACCTACTATTAGTTTTAGGTACACTAAGACTAGAATTGTAGCCGATAGACGACCCGTCATGTGGTACCACAGATTTCACATATTCACCTATTTCTTGAATAGTTATGTTACTATTATAATATTGTTATTGCCCTCTTAACTGTATATTTCACTTCACTTCCAAAGTTATTACATTGTAATATAAATTTCATCACGATATCTCATTTGTAGTTATTCTACAGGGTATAGTAACGAATATGAATTCTAAATAAAAATTTTAAACAAGCAGACAACTTTTCACGGACAACCTGAAATTCCAAGTATTATCCATTTTAAGATGTACCTACATCATGAATTAAGCTTTTACGTAAACATGAAAATCTTTTCAACACATTTAGTATAGGTACGCTCTTTGTCATCTCAAAAACAAACATGATCAAACTAATATTGATGTTAGCCTTCTTACTCCTGTATCTTATTATGCTTATATTATCGTATAGAGGTCAGCATCTAGTTTAATAAGTTGGCCTATTCACAACTACAACAACAAGCCGCGGTAGCCCAATGGATAAGGCATTGGACTTGCGATGGAGAGGCGGACTCTCATTGCACTACTGACGTGAACCCACTCCTAACACGAGCATTCTAGCTTAGCTGGATGGGTTAACAAGAATACTAGTAATTTGAAACCCAAATTGATAAGAATCTTTTACACAAAAAAAAAACTAACCGAATCGATACGAAATGTCTCAAAAATACCTTTTGAAACTATTACCAACAATAGTATTCAGTTATTGATTAAGTACATTAATTTAGCTTTCGATGATGATCTTGCTCATCTATTTTTCATTACATAATCATAAGACATGGAAATAAAGCGATAGACAGCAGAGTTATGAAGTCATAATTTTTAAATTAGCATTCATCTGAGACTAGATAAAAGATATTCCAAAGTCGACCTCCGCGTGATGAATAACATTATATTAAAAGTAAGACTAGTTATCATATTAAGTGCGTTGATTACCCCCTATTGTCGTAGAAGTTTATGAGATTATAAGATCAATCTTAGTCTTAAGGCCGGAATATCGTTAGTAGTTTAACCACGAAGACAGTTTAAAGTTAAACTTCTGTCAAAGTCTACTTGTAATGCGTCAACTTTGACATCTGGGAAGTTTAAACTTTCATTTGTAGTTGATATTGGGGCTTACAAGGGATGGCATTTATTACAAATGTTTAGCCATCCAACCGAAACTGGATTTCAGTAACGTTGCTTACCCAAAATCGATTGTTTTCGTTTCCTCTCGCCACTACGTCAGAGGTTAATTTAATTCTCCTATATAACTAAATGTAATCCAATCTATTATTATATCCAGAATCCAATCAGTTTGCGAGGGAGGCGATTTTGGCATTATTTCCCCGAAATTGTTTTTATAGCGGTCTATGCGCACTACGCACGGTGCTGAACTTTTAAAGGTCTATTACTACAATACGTTTATTTAGGTTACGATTAGCACCAAGCGCTTTGTTTCTATGCCTGCTGAATAGTGGATTAGTGTTCTGAATAAATTGTATGTTCTTTACTCTAATTTAGTATTTAGGAGTAAAGTAGCAAATAAGAATAACATAACCTATGGGCGCTTGTAACACTCCTGTTGTTGTTTCAACACTTATATACCTACTAATAAAAATATACATACTTAGCGTAGTATAGCAAAAATAAATTACTTTAAGACAAAAATAAAAGAGGGTGGGATACTTAACTTCGACAACCAAAATATTAACACCATAGAATTCAATCAACAGTTTCAATTTTCAAAGAATCAGTATAAATAGGTACATATTTATATATGTTTTATGAAAACATATACAAATATCAACTAATCTGATTATCATTGATTTGCGCTTCGTCAACACTTACAATTAATTTCGTTTTATTTTAACATATGTATACGTTTTAGTTAAACAACCACAACCTTCGATCATACCTTTTTTTAAGCAAATCGTGATGGGAATGGCAAATGTGTGCGTTCATATAAGTTTTTTGGAACATGCCCATTTCTGGGCCCACGTGTCACAGCTAAATTTTTTACTGCAAAACAAACAGCGCCATTTGATCACAAAACAAAATCATAAAAAACAAATTGCATTTACCTACAATGGTAAATACTATAGGAAAAAAAATATGTTTATTAATTTCTACTTAATTTATAGTCAGTAATGTGTTACAATCAATATTTTTACTGTTAAATGTTTGTTAGTTTATCAATGCACAAAATCACAAGAAATCAATTTAATTACACTACAATATAATTAAAATTTCTAATTTAAAAAATAAAATGACTGCTGTAATTATATCCAGCTAAAAAGAAACGGTGTCAGATTTTTAAACTTCAAACTTCAAGTTTGACGATGACGTTTAACGTCACAAAATCAAAAGTACATTATGGCGGTTGTGCTTGCGCCGGTAATGTGTTCTGTTATGTTATTGTCATTTTCGTATTAAGTATCGGTGCTATTTGGTTTCTGTTTATTTTCTCATAACAAATCAGCTGAAAGAATAATTATTTTTAATGTACCGCGACTTGTAAACTTATCCATTAACTAACCTAACCTAGTTACACATTCGAATAAAAATATCTCATTATTTCAATTGGCAATTTTAATGAAATAAAGCAGAAGTATAATTAATAATAATATTCTAATAATATTATATAATATTCTACCACATACACACAACATCATCTAACCCAAACTAAGCAGAGCCTGTACTATGGGTACTAGACAATGGATAAACATACATATATACTTTTTTTTGTAAATAATACACATTATACATAGAAACACCCAGACCAAGACAAATATCCATGTTCATGCACACAAATATTTGACTTATGCGGGAATCGAACGTCAGGCGTGGCAGTCGGTTACACTGACCACTACGCCATCGAGGCCGACAATATTTCTCTAACACATGCCACCAACTTTATGACTGTAACAAGTAGGCCCAAATATGTAGGATAAATGGGGGATCTACTTTACTTAGCCGCCTCAGCAGCACTTCAGATTCCCATTATCCTTCAACCAAACAGAATGCAACTTCATAACTCTAACATGTATGCTAAATTATATACATTGCTCGGTATGATGATGAATTAGGATAACGGTATTGTTAAATGCAATGTTTTCTGCCCCCGATACTTCTCTTTGTTTAAATAACAAACACATGTTCAAAACTGTACCGCATTACTCATGAGCGTCGTCTTTTATTTGTTCTTTTTTGTGGTTTAATAACTTCATTGGGTTTGCACATGTGTGCCTCACTAATACGACACGAATATATTCTTCATCACAAATTTTTAAATAAGGAGTTTACATAACCCATTTAGGGATCACACTAGAAGTTTCCCGTGTAGAACTTGAACCCACCATAGCAACGCAAACGCAGCGGCCAAACCGCAAGAAATCATAATATTTTTTATAGATAAGCATACTCGATATGGCGACGATTTAGTTGTTTATTTATCTATTATGTACTAGATACTCTTCTTATTTTGGCACGCAATAGAATTTAGACTGATTTGTTGGTGCCATGGCCTATGGCTACGTTTATGATATAAATTATTGTGACTAAGGTTCGATATCAGCGTCGTGTTAATAAATTAATCTGTTAGAAAATTTTGTGATATGTTGGTCTGATTCTAACAATGTGCTCCTATGACGTGATAGGACCTAAAGTATAACTTAAGAAATATGGGCGTAACACTTAAATTTTCGAAGATATAGATGTGTGAACATATACAGTACATATGAAGAAATTAAAAAAATAACCTGCTTTATTCTGAAACCTAGAATACTACGCACGGCACTTACTTTAATACTTTTCTTTTACATTGGGATGTGACAAAGGAATCTTATTCTACATTAAGTAGTCAATTTGAGTATTTAACTTCTCATTATTCGTAAATTTTATTTACGGCTTCTTTATTAGCATTTACATGCATTTTTATGAATATTTTTCGCTTCAATCTTGTTAGTTTATGAGTAAGACTATAGATAACCGATTCAGTATATCCTCAATTTATGTGCTGCCGATATTAATCCAGGATACACGTGCATAAAGTGCTGCGAGTGGCAGCTGCTCGCAATATCTGGTTGGGATGACTCGACGTCCTGACAATCCAATAAATATTATATCGATCTTGTACCGGCTGCTTAAGATGTAACATTGCCTCCAATTATCAAAAAAATTGTAACAGCATCACGCTACTCTGATAAAGATTAGACAGAGATGTGTTATATATGCATATTCAATTACCTACGTAAATAATAAGCAGATGTAACAGACAGAAGCTTGGACAGACAAACTCAGCCATAAGGTTTAGTTTTTACCATGTACCGCCTAAAAGACAGACTTATTGCTCGTTTCGATCGTTTCGTTTGTTCGCACGAATTGTGCGAAAAGACACACGTTTTAAAAATAATATTGTGTAATTGTAAATTCGCATACATGCATTTAATTTGAGTGCGAAACAAACCTATGTGTGCGAATCTAAACGTATAAAATACATTATTTTTAAAAAGTGTCTTGTCGCACAATTCCTCCGACAGATTTGGGCGAACAGACGTCTTTTAGATGGTACATGGTAAAAACGGTACCTCGGTACCTTATGGCGCATTTGTTTGACACGCAAAAGTCTCGTCTCGCACAAGTCTTACGATCAAATTCAAGCGAAACGACCAATAAGACAAAAGATGCTATCGAGACTCCTTAGTTGCTATTAATAATTATCTAATATATAAAAACCTGATAACATCTTTCGTGACCTAGAAATCGAAACTGGCACCTCGCAGTTGCCCAATAAACTTATAACCATAAAAAGTAATATCACTTGATAATAAAAATATTATTAGTTTATACGGAAACGTATAGCTCAAATATTGATATGACACTGATAGTTGTTTCAGATCTGGCTGTGTCAATAATTTGTGAGAAATAGTGCTGCTTTTAGGGATTGTCTAAAACAATAAAGTTGTATGCTTATGTTTACGGCTGTCTAGTCCCTAGTTCAATATCTTGATATGCAAGCAGTGTAAGTGTAACTAACATTTTGTACATAGGCAATTTTTAGCAGCAGCACGCAGTTGGCGAATGAGTTCAAAAATAGCCTTGTCCCTTACATCAGCGGTCGGCAACTCGGGCCCGCGTGTCTCCTCTTTGCGGCCTGCAACTGTTTTGTAAATAAGGTCTTATCATTTGGAATTATTTTAATGTCGCGCCAAAACTGAAATCAACTCCAGCCGCGAAAGCCGGCACTGGCACACAAAATACTTCTCAACATTTGTGGTTGCTTTATTGCATTTTTAACATAATCGATAAAGGCATACAGAGTTATGAACATGTCCGGCCCGACTCTATTTAATTTTGTCACTATGTGGCCCGTGCCTGCATAAAATAAATCAGCCTAGAATATTTAGTGTTAAATTAACAATTCGTAATCAAATAAACATATATCTTGATAAGTCAAAACAGTAGTAGTGAACGCGATTGCCCTACACGAGATCACGGGTTTGATTGCTTGTACTCGGGTAACAAGCACAGAGTCCAGAATTGTGCAGTAAAGTAATAGTCTTGCGATCTCGCCCACTATTACTTAGAATCTAAAAACCCAAGGTTTATAACTATGGTTATTACCTGTATTTCACACCTCCGCATAACACTTCAGGTATATACAGGCGTGAGACTATGTATTCTCAAATATAAAATACAAATGCAATAGTCCGTACATATTAGCTCGCCCTCGCGAGGGTGACACAAACTCCTAAGAAGCATTAGTTTCACATCGACTCGCTTTGACGAAGCTTTTCATACGTCCCATAATTGCTTTATTATTAATTCCCTCGCCTTCATGTCGATTGGTTCATGTTATAATGTCGTATAACTGTGAGAGCTATTGTACAGGCTGTGATACAGATGGTATTCGTGGCGGCTAACGGTGCATTGTCCCATAAGAGTAAGACCTAGTAAAGGTCTGGAACTATATATATACTGTTTCCGATAAACATCTAAGTTAGTGCGGCTGAAAATGTTTTCTTACAAGTAGTATTTATGAAAACATGGAACAATCGTTAGTGATTTATACAAAAGACTAGCTTTGCGTGCAGTTTCGCTCGTGTAAATGTAGGTAATCAACAGTAGGTACATTTTCTGGATGAAAGGAACCCTATGTCCTATTCTGTTCCCCTGACAACGTGTATGCGAAAATTCATGATGATCGGTCGAGTAGATAAGGCGTGAAAGTGTAACAAACAAACAAACTCACACTCGCATTTATAGTATTAGTTATGATTAATGATACTGCAACATATTTAATTGAATACAAACATATTATCACGTCTTGAAGAGGTAGGCAGAGGATTACTCATTTTGATATCTATATATCTTTATTTCATCAAAACTGAAGTATCAATCGTAACGGGTAGGTAACAGAGGCAGAAGATTTAATAAATAAATGAATTTAACATTGAAAGTACACAAGTTGTAGACTATGATGTCATACATAATGTATATTGGACAATTTGTTTCACCCAGACGCTTCTTTATTACAAGTCAGAACACCTACTGCCTACCTAACATTTATTATGTGTCTAGTAGTTTTTACTTCTAAGATAACAATCTGCCTTTTTGTCATTAAGATTTGTCTCGATATTCCCGTGACATATGATTGTATTTATGTTTACAATCCTCGGTTTTTTTCCGGCGTCAGGCAGTGTTATTGGGTCTATCATCTATCAGGCATAATCCTCAGTAGTAGCACGGAGTCTGGGAATGTGTTTGATAGAAGACGATAGTCTTGGTTCTATAACGTGACATTTACAACATACATAGCTGACAAAATGTAGGTGTACCTAATGTACCCCTACTTCCTCGGTAGGTTCGCTAGTAAAGGGTGTATAGGGTATAGACCTAGTACCTAGACAATCCATTCTCCTTCGGAAATATAAATGCGTTAATCTATTTCTTGTTTGATTGTGTTTTTAGGGTAAAAATCCAGGTCATTATCTAAAGAGCAATTTTCTTTAGTCTAGATTATAGTTTAAAGTAAACACCTTGATTTAATCGAGACAAAGCTAAGGTGTTCAAATGTAAAAAGTCGTATCGTAGAAGTAAAAAGAACCATTCCGAAGAGATATTAAAAGAGAATGACCTATAAGCTTAGAAACAATTTCGTTTAAATAGTTAATACCTATACCAATATTATAAGCGTAGTATTTAACTGTTCCTCAATTGTTTGCCTATGTTCCACCAAAAATACTAATTGCACAGCAAAATATATTATTTAAAGAGATCAAACTAAGTCGAAGGAGCCCCGCTATTTATGGATGTGTTTAAAAAGTAACCTAACATAACCTAACCCTTCCGAGACGCAATGCAGTGATTTGAGGCGTATAGGTGCTCGTTATAATATATTTTAATAAGCATATTTTGCTGTGCAATTAGTATTTTTGATGGTCATTATATTTAATCCAATATTATGAAGCTGAAGAGTTTATTTTTTTGGTTGAACGCGCTAATCTCAGGAACTACTGGTTCGAATTGAAAAAAATGTTTTATTGTTGGATAGCTTATTTATCAAGGAAGGTTATAGGCTATATAACATCACGCTACGACTCACGGGAGCGGAGCAGTAATCATAAACGCGGGTGAAACCGCGGGCACATCTAGAAATAGATAAAAACGGCAATATTTATACAACAAAACAAAGGAACAACGTAAAAAGACAACATTTTATAGACATTTCTATAATGAAACAGGGTTAAGCACCTCTTTATAAATGCAACTCATAGATTATTTTATTGCAACCGTATAGCAATCACTCATAATTTTATTACCACAATAAACAAGGAAAATGTCATAGTGCTGTGACCGATAAGATAGCGACGCTGACCTTTTGCGGATATTTAAAAGACTTATACAACAATAACGTCTACTTAACATTGACAAAGGACCTTCAACTTAGGCTATTGACTTGGCACAAATCATTTCGGTTCATCGATTCGAATACAACTAATTTACGAGAACTAGTATCGATTAAAAATGTATTAATTTACAATGAAGAGTTTGTTCATTATACTCGGACGGTTTTATCTATTCTCTTTGTTCATTCGTATCAGAGCTAAAAATTGTGAGGGAATCACTGATGAAATGTACTGTTTTAATATTTTAGATATTAATAGAATATTAAAGGGCTGCGAAGTGATGGCTCGTTGAATTGTTGAACTGCTTTTAAACTTTACATACACTGTCTCATGCTTATTTAGATCCCCAAAGAGTTAGGTCTACCAGGTACGATTTCAGGATCCGTGCTATTACTAAGACTTTTTCGAAACCACCATAGACTATTCGCCTTTATATTGTATAGGTACTAGCCTTTCGTAAGATAAAAAGAGACGGAATAGTTTAACTCAGAGGTTCCCAGATATTTATTCTCATAGACCACATTCAAAATTTCGTTGGTTCCGGTGGACCTCCTGTAGCTACATTTATACTATAACTCTTTTTTGTTTATTTGTAGAAATACTCGGGTCTTCAGGTGGTAACCGTGGATCACCGCTTACGAATTGTGTACCCCCATTTTTTGTCACACCAACGTAGACCTCCGTCGAGTCTCCCGTGGACCCCACTTTGGGAACTACTGGTTTAACTTATTAACATTAATTAAAATTTTATTTTAATTTAAATAGGCATCTATTTCTCCATGTTTTCTGATACGGGTATTTGAACCCTCCGCCTAAAAGTCTAATTACCTATACATATATGCAAATTAAGCAGTTCCAAATTAACCCTTTAAAAAAACTACTACTCTTTGCTTTGCAAAATAAATTTATCCAGGTCTTTACACTATTGCTATTGTACCTGCAGAGTAATCAGTAATCACATAATGGAAACGCTTTAGTAGGAGGTACCTTTATTCCAACCACTATAAGGATTTATGTGAACGCTCTGTCTTCTAAATCAAAGATACTTATATCATTTATTCAATTACGTCATAAAGTACTCAACACATATGAAAGTCAAAATTGAATAAATAATTAAGTTACATTTACAGTTTGTGATTCAGACAAAGGAGATACTTTACGAAGACTTTAAACTTCATACTATCTACACTCAGCTGATGTTATGGGTGCTATTGACCAGCCACGGTCAAGAGAAGACCGTGGTGTTAATCTTGCATGCCCACGGAAAGACTAAAATATTTAATAAGTCGTTCATTTCTACGTGTAACATTCGTGTAAGCATAACACAATACTATGAATTTTGTGTTATAAAAGCGTTACAATGCAGATTTACTAGGTACCTATAGAGTGAAGTATGTGGCACATTTAGTAGTCTAGATAAGGAAGTAGTGGCGTGCCGTCCCGGCCAACCACTAAAACATGAAACTACCTCAGGCCCTGTTTAGCATACCTCCTAAGCCGATATTTGTATTTCGTAAGTAATGTCATGAACACGTTTGCATTTACGAATATTAAAATCCCTTTTTAGGAATTATATAATAATTTAATTAGATTTGTAAGTGCATTTAAAGAAATATTAAAACTTTACACAACTCTAGATCACGTTCGGATTCGTAAGAATTTAATGATTCCGAGATTATTACGTCCTTAAAGGCAATCAAAACTAATTGAACAGACAAAAAACATAGCCTACATAACCATTGCTAGCCTATATCAGTAAAAAAAGAAAAACGTACTTTATAACAGCAAAGTACGCTAAAATATTCAGTGTTATACAAGTATATATAAAAATAGAAAGATTCCTACAAGCATCTATTATTCTACGCCTCAATAGAACTAAAATAACTTGAGTCAACATATTGTGTACGAGATAACAATCTCCTAAAATTGTCTAACAGACTACAATCGATCGTAACGAACCGCCATTTTGAAAATAATACGGCCTGAACTGATCTCGTTTTTTGCACGAGTTCAGTGAAATTATTTCATTCAGCTGTGTGGGATGTACCGTTGTGTGCTGCACCGCTAGGCAATCGCACTAGGCTCTGCATTATATAGATTATTCACCCCGGCGTCACTCGCTTAGGTCATGCGCAATGAACCTGATTAAATGTTTTGGGCACTATCCAAAACTGCCCCGGCGGATGCCTACATGCGAATTGAAAACTCTGCAAATGTATTCTAGGAATTTATCCTTTATAACAAAAAATAAAACGAAAATACTTTCTGGCGTCTCTTTTTCTTAATAAATTCATAAGGAACTCAAGGACACCGCTATTTCAGCCGACAAGTCCGGGCCTTTGTTTACCGTGAGAACAACTGTCGGCGAAACTGTTTTAAAGTAATTTCATCAAGTAACACTGGCGGAATACATTTTAAAGATATGCCTGCAATAACAAATTGAGCGGCTGCGTAGTTGGTTGACCTTATACGAGGGCAGACTGCGAGTCCCTCATGAAAACAATAAAATGACTAGTAAAACCGCTACTAGGCTGGATTTATAGCACCAATAAAGTTCAAATTAATGATCAAACTCGATGTACGGTTGTGATAGGGGACTATGAAACAGTCTTAAGCATCTTTTAGGGTAGGCTATAAGTTAACAACTTCGATGCATGTTCGAGAACAAATTGTTTAGATATCGAACAAGACTACATTGTCGCAGTATATTTTCGGCGATATGATATTTTCTTTGTGTGCTATGAATACGAAATTAAGTTCAGAACTACTGGAAACGATTCCATTTGCAATACTTTTAGCAAAATTTCTACACAAGTAGAGCTTGGGCGAACCAATTTACATAATGCACATAATAAACAATTATTATGGCAGCCCAAAATAAATCTAAACAGTCAGGCCGGGATGTTTTCGCAATCATTCCTTTAGTAGAAAACATGAAATTACTTAATATAATCAAGTTTGTCGTCGAACCGGGAATGGCGTAATCAAGTTAAGACCAAACTAAAAGGAAACAAACATTGGCTTCAGAAGTTTCACGTTTCTAACTTGATATTATTAGTCCTCCAGCGTCTCGCGGTACGGGCACGGGCATCGTCCGTTTGCCGTAATTATAGCAAGCGTGTGTATGAAGAACCAACATACTGAGGTTTGATGACCCGAATGCATTGTCTTAGTTGCGTCTATTACTCATGCGAATACTGCCGATCTGATGAATAATTAATAGCGAAGTGGAATTTCGGAGTAGTGGGTAAGTGTGGAGGGCGTGGGTCGCGGCGAGTGTCGCCCACGTCGTCTTACCATTTCTGGTCAACGTACACGGTGCAAGCTTTCATTGCGTGCAACCGGCGAACACAAAAACAACCCGCTCGCTATCGGGAACTATAGAAAGCTGTGTGGGTGGACATGTCACTTTTGAATATACAGAATTAATTGTACGTACGTGTTGTAAACTGTGTTTCTCTATAATTATTTTATTGGATGACTAAGTGTAAGAAAGTTTAGCTATGACCTTTATAAGTTTGAATTCGATTCTGTTATTACATTGGTCGATAGCGAACCTCGCCTAATTTTTGCCTATTCGTTCTTTAACCTTTGAACGATGATTTCCTTGATAGCCCCTTCTACCAAGCTCAATGATTGTTTTAACTTCTAAGAGTGTTGTCAATAGTACAAATTACGCTGTTACTAGTAATGTCGGAGCTCGAGTTATTCTAGCAAAAGCGTTATTGATCGATAATAAAGTTCTATGAAAAGCTGCCTAAGCCGCAACCGGTCAAATTAGATTGACCTAGAGAACGACCTAACATCCCCTTGTTTTAAATCAAATCAGGCAACTATGTACCGTCAACTGCAACTCAGTTCCTCAAATGAAAACGTCGAATAACGTTTATTTTCCTTCTTACTGTCATGACTAAGGTAAAAAATATTTTATATTTGAACTAATAATGGTACAAATCTTTACATCTTTCGTACTAATCTTATAAATGTGAAAGTTTGTGGTAGACTCTACGATGTTTATAACTCAATCTCAGGTTAATACTTATACATATTTAGATGATAAGCATGTTAAGAGGTAAGTAACCTAACCAACCAATCTTTAAAAGTTTTTAATAGTTAAGGCTCGTAGAAAGCGCTCGTAACAGATCCTATAAAAAAGGAATCGTTGCGTTACCATCACCCGGTCAAAGAACAATACAACACCTCTTTACAGATCTTATAGTCTGAAAGACTACTGTTAAAGATTAGCCCTGTTTAAACTGCCCCAGTGGTAGGCACGGGCCTCTTCCCTGTGTGAGAAGGGCTACGCCATAGTTCATGACGCTGGCCCAATAGAGATTGGCAGACTTCACATATCTTTAAGAACATTATGGAGGATTCTCAGACATGCAGGTTTCCTCACGATGGCTTCTTTCACCGTTAAAGTGATAAATACTACGACTAATATTAAGCTGAGTAAACTATCTAACAAGTAGCGTCATACGCCAGTAAAACAACGTTACCTCATGATACCGATGCGTTCAGTGGAATAATGTAATTGTTTACGTACCGCCGCGGACAATGGTCAATATTTGCGTTTAGGTGCGCCGCACTGAGCCTTTCATTGTCATGTTAATGTGTCCAATATCAACCAAACAGGGCCTACGTGGCTACTTTCGTTTTGTGTGTTTTACGTTAGATATTACACGCCATTGTGGTTTTCATATGCTTTTGTCTTTACCTAGAGTGCCGACTATCACCAAACAAAATTAATTAAAACCTTTTTAGAGATTTCGACGTTAAAAACGTACCGAATAGACAAGGTGAATCAATATTATTTTCTTTTTCTGGCTGTTAACGCGACTTGATTCGCGATTTATTAATCTCCTCTCAGTTTATAAGCAATCTCCTTATCGAATACCATCAATATTTAGATAAAAACGTAATAAACTATCAAAAAGACGGTGCGGTGCTTATATTTACTATGAAATAGTTTTGATAGTAGGATGTACATACGTGTACATGTCACATAGACACATAATTTAATCTAGAATAGCGATTTGCATAATTACATTCAGAATGTATTGAATTAATTTAACAACGCAATACATAAGTGCGAGTAGCGTATTGGACAACACAAAGTATCGCATTATGAACAATTCTTTGTGAATATCGTTCCGATTACAATAATGCAGATAAACTTGTATATGTTAAACTGAGATGTTCCATACAAACTTTATGTAGTATATATTTAGGACTGTAGAGGGTTCTAACCATCTACAGATAGATTATGATTCCAGAACCAGCGCTGTTACTGACAATTTTGGAAGAATCTGGAATAAACAAGAATTTAACCAACACGGAGCAGAAATCCGTAACCTAATGCAGTGGTAAGGTAAATACACTACTAGACTCACAAGGAAACACGATTTCCATCCACAAATGAATAAAGTTCCTGAAAACAGCCATTACACGACTTGCTTCAAGATATTACACCGCTATTCTATCGTATTGGAATTTACCTCCGGCACTCCGGGGGCTATAGCTTTCCTCCGCTCGCTTCCTCGGCTTTTAATCAACGCCACCCTCTGGGATTTGGGACCTCTTAGTGTCAATTTAATATCGTTTTAAACTGAGCGTCTAATTTAAACATCAGCTTTTTCGGAAACAATATCGACACAATATTGTGCAATTTAATAAAATGTTCGGGATTGCCTCGCGCCACTGGCGTAATTTATTTTCGACTTACGCATAGAAAATGCCTCAGTGGTGCAGCAGAATGGTATGCGACTGCTGTGCAAGAGGCCTCTTTCGAATCCAGGTTTAGGCAGTGTTCGTTTTTTGTCAAGAAATGATTAGTAGCAAATCAGTCTGAAACTGTGCCAGTTAAAGAGCAATAGGTCCGCACCTTATAACGTGGGACCTCAGAGAGCATTAATGAGCAATGATGAGATGAATAATGTAATATAGCACGCCTTCTCTTTCGGAGATACCTATAGGTTAGAGACTGTGTATGTACCTATGCATATAATTGTAAAGACTAGATCGACTATGATGAGATTTGATTTCCATATCGGATCCAGTTAATAAGCAGGTGTTTTTTTAGGACACTTTTGTTCATTTTGTGTTACTAGACAGCAATAAGCTCGACTATTACGTGTAACCTATAACTAATGAACACGCCCCTGCCTACCCCATCGGGGATATTTTTTCGTCAGTTCATTTTAGATACGGTTTGGTTATATTGACTGTACGCCGTGTCTAATGCGGCGGGACAATGGAGAAAAGAAAATATAACATTTCCACGGACGATTAAGTGAGAACAATGGAAACTGGGTCCAGTGAGCGTTGTGGTTACCACAATGTGTTTTATATTAGGGTGCAGCACTTTTCCTGATCGTTTTAACTTCATTAATGGTAAATTAGGATTGTATCGCTGGGTAAGTGGCGTAAGTTTAGGCGTTTATGTATCGTTAGAAACAGAGGTTCAGTACCTGGGCTGGATTTACGATGACTGTCCACGTGCTCAGTAAACTGAACAGACACCCTATTATACATGTAAGCCCCTAGCGATAGGTCGGTTGGTATGTTTTAGTCTAGCATACAGTATAGGTACTAGCTAGATTTACATTACGCTAGCTAGTATAGATATAGTAATCCTGGATAGGCTGAGTTGTACCTCAGCGTATTCAGATTTAACAAAGATCTACATTAACTTTTAAGCAAAGTAGGCAAGTACCTAGGCTTGTGTGTTAGAGCATGTGCCTTAATCCGGCTTTGGTATAACATACAAAAGCGATGTAATATTATAAATAAACACCCGTTTACAAGAGATATTCCTTAAAGCATATGCGGAGCTATCTCAATCTAGGCGAGATAATAAAGATAGCATGACACTTGTGTCTATAAAAAAACAGACAAGTAAGTAAACAAAGGAGTATCCTTCGTACGAGGCCGGAACTGTGAACAAGTTTCTTTACATGTCTACAATTTACATACGGCGCCGGTCGTTAGCGTGCTTCGTGATCCCTACAAGGGTAGGTATTCAAAGTTCAAAATATGGTATAAAACTCGTTACGTGGGCGCGGAAGAGATGCGCATGAGTCACGGCAACGGTTGCAGCGTCCTTGCTAACCGTCGCGTCGCGCCGTTCGACGTTCAAAAGATGACGCACGCTAGGGTTGCCACGCGTTCTTTAATATCAAGTATACTAGCTATTGCCCGCGTTTTCACTCGTATTTTAACGTAGCCTATGTCTTTCTATAGAGCTCAAGCTGTCTAAATCAGGATCAGTTCAGCGGCATTGCAATGAAAATGCTACAAGTACAGAACATTTGCATTTATAATTTGAATCTGTATTATTTATAGTAGGTATGCAAATATAAATAAAAATATCGTTCAGGCTTAAGAGTGAACAATGATTTACAAAAAGAAATATAACTAGTAGTGGGTATTCTTTTTTCTTTTGCAAAAGACACCTCACACTACGAATAATTTCTGTTTTGCGGGGCGAGTTTACAAACAAACATTCCAACAATGGACACAAAGAACACCCAGACTCAACAATAATTTGTGGATCACTGATTTTTTTTCAGTGTGGGATTCGAACCTACAACGCGGCGTAGTGGCAGTGGCGAACTAATCACTTGTTAATATGGTATCATATACTTTAAATCAGTGTATAATATCAAATCTCAACCTTAAGTTTTCCTGAAACATAGTGGGCAACCCTAACCACACCCACACAAAGCACTTTCGTAAAACGAACGTTGGTGAATTATTTTCAATTTCGAACTGGTTGTAACGGTCGCGAAACGATGACAAATGGCGATATTCGTGTCGCGCCAATTATTAATGATTGTCAACATATTAACAGACTGCAATTAAACATGCGATCGTTGAACTTAACCGATGAACGGATACTGACAAACATCGAGATATCTCTCAGATCGTTATAATAATTGCTATGAATGATCTATCGTGTGCCGTGTCCGTTTATTGGCTACGTTATTGTTATTATTTAAACTGTAGTTTTCATTGGCTATATGGTTTAGTTAACTTTACATTTACTGTAATAAACCATCCTGCTTTTGGAAATATAGCACTCTAAAGTGGTTATAAAGAATTATAGACTGCCTCGTTCCCTCGAGTTTGCTCTTACGTTGGCATGAAATCGGGTCTCGGTTTCGATTCTCGCGTTGAACAGTGTTATTGGCTTCTTGATTGCGTGTGGGTCAAACACGTGAATCCCATATGCAGGAATCTTCGAAAATACTCTGTGCTGTGGCCCTGACAACGGTATGTGGATCAAAACAACCACCACCATTGTATCTGTGTGCCAAAGGCTCGTCTGCCATAGAGTCTTAACAAAATATACATTGACCGGGAATCGAACCCGTTACGTACACGCGTGTACGATCACTACTTAATAATTCATAGCGCGATCCTCGCGAGGAATAGATTGCAGATAAATATGTAAGTATATGAATTGTAAAATACAAACATTAAATTCCGACTGAAAGAGTGGTCTTGAGTTTCTTATATGAATCTTCTAATAGGCCCAACCCTTGGCCTGAACTTATAAAGTAACTTCAGTACACTGACTAGACCTAGACTATACATTCATAAATGTTACTTTATAACCCAATAGACATTTTATTTAACTTGTTGGTCTAAAGATATGCGTAGGAAAATTAATATATTGTGCCATTCCCAACGGATATTAAAAAGATAAACCTATGACATCACGAGATATTTATGGTAGGTACCTGCGCATTACCGGTTCTCTAACTGCCATTTCCGAATAATCAAAACAAGTGGTCGATATCGTCACACCAGTCAAATATCACTAACACAAAAATCAAATTTCTAGAGACGTCTTTATGGACACTAAGGGTCGGTAGAAATTATTAAATGTTGTTTATAAATTTATAAAAAGTATTTTGATGGTTTTGCTTTTCTGTTAACTCTGACCGTTCTCCTTCAAAGAAAACTATACCAAATCTCTCATTCCTTTGTGCGCGCGATAGTTAAAAGTGGTTCAAAGTTTTATCATCACCTGTTAATATTGAATATGTATAGATTACGCTCTTCACACATGCCTACGTAAAGAAAAAGTACAGAACCATTATATCACGCAACTGAACACTTAAGTTCGACCTATATTTTTTTTATAGTTATACAATTCCCGCACTTAATAAGTCCTTTGTCGTGGGGGCTTTAAAAACATTCAAACAACGGACACAAAGGACATCCGGACTCGGAATACCCATTAATTGTGGATCACACAAATTTTGGTCCCGTGTGGGATTCGAACCCACAACACTCGGCATAGTGGCAATGGCGAGGCGACCACATAAACCACTAAGCCATCCGTGTTATTATATTTATATTTCTCCCTCATAGACTACGCGCATAAGTTTGAGCTTGTCTGCCGATTCGCCCGGGTTCGATTGCCCAGTCGAGTAATAGTTTTAGGTAAATCTTAACAGCAGCACGGAGTCGAATTGATCGGTTGTGGTTATTAATAAATACGGTCTCTTATTAAGAAGCACTTAAAAATAAGTGGCCCAATCTGCCTACCCCTACGGGGGTAGAGAGGCAACACTTTAGGTACTAATGTATGTGTCGTTAAACGCTTTGTACCCGCTGAAGACGTTTCAATAGGAATTTATTTATTAAAGATTTAAAATATAAAGCAGGTATAACCAATTTGAATCGGTTAGTAGGGCATAATGAATGAGGTATCGATTTCAGTTGGCTATTTCTCGAAATTAACAATAACAACTATTGAAACTACCTACATCTGTTTTATTTTAATATTCTGGTCAATTAGCATTGAGCTCTAGATTCCAGACTTTATTTTTTCATTGTAGGTTGTTCTGTATGCCGGCTAATGGACTAATTTCTATCATCTACATTCTACAATATGATACCAATTCGATTTCCAATATCGCCGGAATGGAATTGGCGGTACAGAACATTTAAAAAAAGTAAAAACGTCTATTAAGAAGAAATCTATTGTATTTTGTCGATATCTGGCGGCCCCACATTAAGCTAGCCTGTCCTGTGGGTACCACTTGCGACTTACAATAGAAATTG